>CM076578.1:1008197698-1008664040 GCA_034641835.2 Pinus albicaulis | reverse complement strand
GAATGAGAGTGGTGATGATGTTGAGAACAAAAAGGACAATGATGATGAAGAAAATATGATGACTGATGATACTAATAATGAAAATCAAGAGTTTGATGACAACATCAAGGATCATTGCCATGATAAAAACACCAACAAGACCACAATCACACCTCTTTCATTCACATATCAAAGAAGGCCAAGGCTTGTGTTTTCTGTCTCCAAAAGGCAAGGGACCATGCCATCCACCTCAACTCAGCCATTAGACAAAGGCAAAAAAAGGTGAAGAGAGGTAGGAAAGGTAAGAAGGAGCTGTTGTGCTATACAACAACCCCCCATTTCATAAAATTTTACTTTTTTGTTACTTTTAGTGACGGTCAAAAAATGTTCATCATCATTGATCATTAAAAAACCGTCACTGTAAGTGTATATAGTGATGTTCCTTTATGGTCCGTCACCAAAGACATTTTCAATGACACTTTTGGTGAGGGTCATTAAAGGCCCATCACTAATTCTCTCTTTGGTGACACTTCTAGTGACAAAATTTTAATGACCCTCACCAATACTCTTTTTGTTACTTTTGGTGACGGTCAAAAAATATTCATCATCATTGATCATTCCAATGAGTTTTTGATAACGCTATGTGTCTGTTAATATAGTTTTTGTCAAAAAGTAACAATTTAATACCATTATTTTGGAGTATTTTTTATTATATGTCCAAGGCCATAGTGGTTAGGTTCAGTCAATTTTTTAAGAAGTAATTAGTGTGTATCATTTCCCTCGAGTAATGACTATTCGAATAGAGATTTCCTATGAGTCAACACATGCTTCATATCTATTAAGTTTATTATCTAGCAAATTCCCTTTAGATAAAGTTTCACTATTGTGTTTAGGAAATATATTATTTAATACCTAACCAAGCTCTAAAAATTCTATTAATGATAAATACCTAACAATCCTCAATAATCTAGGTATACCTTAAATTAATGCTTTGGCACACACTAACATTTCTTAGCACCCCACATGTCTTGGAACATCTTTGTACCTAGAACAGCTTGTGATGACACTGACACCCAAGCACATGGTGGCATGCGCTAGCACAACATGGAGCTCTCCTAGCATCTATTATCATGTTGCATATAATACTTAGCATGCCCTGGAACACCTTGGTCGAATGCATTGACATACATTAGCACTTGCACACAATGCCAATTGGCATGTATTGGGACCTATTATTAGTGTGCCTAGCATGCCCCTTTTCAAAAAGATAAAGTCCTGACTTATTAACCCTCTTATTGGTTCTTCCTTTTGTTGCCTTGATGTTGAGATTGCAACAAGATGATGAGCTTAGTGGAAAGAAGTAGCCTTCACTAAGTGGGCCCACAGGCTATTTTTGGCGCAAAGCCTATTTTTAGACTATGTCTATTTTTAGACATATGGATCATGTTCGATAAGTTGCATGATGCTATTTGTGGATGGTTGGTCAAGTCGGAAAAAAATATATGGACTTCTATTTTTAGACATATTGGGCAGAATCTATTTTTAGATTGCCAGTCTAAAAATAGATATGTCGAATATTATTAGCTCTTAATAATATTTGGACTCTAAACATTATCTTATTCTCATAGAGCACTTCAGTTAAGTGCACAGATGTGGCACAGGAGATGACAGAAGGAATTACGCTATTCCTAAGGGGTATGTGGGGCTATTGCATGAAGACTTCAGTTAGAACTCATGTGACAGAGTTCGGTGGAGTTGATTGAGGAAGTTAGTGGAGTTGTATTCAGTTTAACTAATCTAAACATAATTGAGCTATTTGTATCTAGTTTAACTAATTGATACAATTAGTGAGAGTGGTGTGAATTAATTATTAATTAATTCACTAATTATAAACTCATTAATCAACTAAAGAATGCATCAGTTAACTTTAGTGCATGGACAGTTTCAGTGGAGACCAGTGCAGAAATAGGTGAAAGAGCAGGTTAACTATCAGTTGTGACTATACAGTTGCTATTTTCAACACACAGATAGGTGGAGAAGCCCATGAGGATTGCGCAGTACAAGCCAGGAGGTTTATGTTATTTAATGAGCCATCCCATAGCATTGAAAACACAATAGAGGCTGGCTATCAAGTGGCAAAATATTGGAGCATGTGTTTTGCTAGATCTAGCTTGATAGTGTGTAGCAATTGAGGGTGTGCATGAGAGCTTGTATGGAGCTTTTTTACTATGATTGTTACATGATCTCCATGACATATAATATACAGATAGTTGGGGTTTTCAGCTTTAAGCTTTCCCATTAAATACTGTGTTTATATGTGTGATTGTTTGTGGTTTTAATGTATGCATGCAATTGATTTTATTTCCGCATGTAATGATCAATGGTAGAAGAGATTATGTATTATGCATGAAGCTAAAATATTGTGTGATCAGAAGAATCTCAGTGAAGAATATATCAGTTATTCAAATTTCTACATGGTATCAGAGGGATATTGATCATTGGAGCAATTGCAAAACATTGAAGCGGTTGAGTTTTGTGCTGGTGGAATTCGAATTTGCAGCACTGTTTTCTTGGTGTCGAAGTTGAGATGTCTTTCAATGGATTTCGATTGGAGTATGCCCTTGAGGGCAGGTCAAATTATATTGCATGGAAGGACAGGATGAAGCCGGTGCTGGATGACAATGGGTTGAAGGAGTTCATAGATGCAGAAATTCCAAAACCTACTTCTAGTGATGCTGCCATACTTGATGCATGGAAAAAGAAGACATCAAAGTGTCAAAGGATTATGTTGGAAGGTGTGAAGGATCACATAGTGTCCATCCTTCATGGTAAATCTTCTCCATTCTTGATGTGGAAAGCTTTGACAGATTTATTCCAAAGAAAGAGCGATCAGAGGAAGTTGGCGCTCAAGGATAAACTCATAAACATAAAAATGGAGAAAGGCGACAGTATGCCCAAGTACCTCACGAAGTTCATCCAATGCAGGGATGAGCTGGGAAGTGTGGGGGTGATTGTTGATGATGAGGACTTGGTGAGCTTGGCTCTCCTTGGGCTTCCGAAGAGTTGGCATTCCTATCAGGACTCTGTCAATGGTCGGGAGAAATTGCCAGGATGGGAGTGACTTTGGTCGGATCTTGTGCAAGAGGAGATAAGGTGAAGTACCAGGGACGGATCTTCATCAAAGAACTCTGATGAAGAGAATTGCGCTTTGGCTGCCAAAGAAAAGAAGGGGAAGAGCAAGAAAGCTTCTCATTCCGGTGCGAAAGGCAAGAAGTAGGACATGTCCAAGGTGAAGTGCTTTCATTGTCACCAACACGGACATTATGCCACAAATTGTCCACAGAAGAAGAAAAATAAGCAGGCTGCTGGATCTGCAGCTGGAGAGGCCTTAGCCTCGCAGTTTGAGTTGGATTTTTCATTGATCGCATGCTTGGTCTCAAGTGTGATGGGTTCAGTGTGGTTTCTGGACAGTGGTGCGTCTTTTCACATGACAGGAGATCGAGATTTGTTTACTGATCTGGATGAGAAAGATCTTGGAGTGCACATCGAGATGGGCGATGATGGTAGATACAGTGCGACCGGTATCGGTACCATTTCCTTTGAGAGGAAGTCTGGTAAACCCTTCAGATTGAAGGAAGTGATGCATGTTCCAGGATTGAAGAAGAATCTTATCTCTGTGGCGATGTTAGAAGACAAGGGATATGATGTTGTCTTTAACAAGGGAAAGGCTTTCCTGCGCAGTAAGGCAACTGGTGAGACTCGAAGGATAGGGGTTCGAGTTAAGAACCTTTATCAATTACAAGTAGATGGCTGTGCAGAAATGGCAGGCAAGGCAGAATGAGTGGTGAGCCGCGATGATGGCGAGTTGTGGCACCAGAGATTGGGCCACCTTCACCATGGAGCTTTGAAGATACTACAGCAGATTTCTACTGGGCTTCCTAAGGGTACTCTTGCGCAGTCAGATCAGTGCAAGGGATGTACCTTGGGAAATTTTTTGAAAGCCACCTTTCACGAGAAGGATAGTCATGCCACGACGATCCTTGTTAGAATTCACACATACGTGTGTGGACCTTTCTCAGCAGCTTCGACATCAAAGCACAGGTATTATGTGATATTTGTTGATGATTTTTCTCGTAAGTGTTGGATCTTCTTCATGTAGAAGAATAGCGAGACATACTCAAAGTTCTGTGAGTTCAAGGCACTGGTTGAGAAAAAATCGGGGAAGCAGGTGAAGGCTCTAAGGAGCGACAATGGTGGTGAATTCATCTCTGGCGAATTCAAGGACTTTTGCAGCGCAGAAGGAATTCGAAGAGAGCTCATAGCACCTCATAACCCACAGAAGAATGGGGTTGCTGAGTAGAAGAACAGAACGATCGTGGGTTTTGCATAGGCGATGTTACATGATCAGGGCCTACCCATACACTTGTGGGCTGAGGCATGCAATGCTGCAGTATATGTGCAGAACTATTGTCCTCACAGGATACTTGGCATGAGTACACCCGAGGAGGCGTTTTACGTAGGAGGCATTATTTTGTTTAGGGATTTGGTTCACATTTACATTCATGTGACGAAGGATGCCGGGGAGAAAGCGGGAGAGGCGGCTGGAGGTTGGGGTGTCTTGTGGGGTACAGCGATACGCCCACAACCTATCGTGATACTTTTTCCACACGGTGATCATAGATGTGTATTGTGCGACGGGATATAAAATTTCATGAGGAGAAAGCCATGAAGTGTTCACTGAGAGAGCCACACTTGCATGCATATGAGGAGCTAGTAGTTCCTAAGGATGAGCTTTAGTATGTGGATCAGCCACAAGAGGAATTTCATGGAGTGGAAGAGACCACTCATGCAGCGCCAACCATCAGAGGGCGTAAGCGCACTACAAAAGTTGAGCGACTGGCTCGAGATGCAGAGAAGGTTGTGGGACCACCTACAGCACAGCACAGACAGAGACAGTCACCGGAACGGTACACTGGATACATGGCTCTTGTGAGCAAATGTGTCGTGACAGAGCCATCCTCTTTCGAGGAAGCTGTGGAGGACCCCGCATGGGTAGATTTCATGGTGGAAGAGTATGATTCGATTGTCAGAAACAGTGCATGGGAGATTGTCCCGCGACCGGAAGGGAAATCAGTGGTGGGTTCGCGATGGATCTACAAAGTGAAAGCGGCGGTTGACGGGAGGTGTGGAGAAGTATAGAGGAAATATTTGTTGCAGAGCTTTTGAAGGGTGAGGGGATCAGTATATAGGGAGACCTTTGCACACATCGCAGGAGTATTCTTCCCATACGGAGGATTCTTGCTCTCTCAGCGCAAATGGGTTGGCACATTCATCAGATGGATGTGAAGACTACATTCCTCAACGAAGTCATTGAGGAGGAGGTGTACATAGAGCAGCCTGAAGGATTCTAAATCTTTAGCAGCGAGTCACATGTGTGCAGGCTCAAAAGAGCGCTGTATGGGCTAAAACAAGCACCTCGTGCTTGGTACACACAGATAGACAGTTATTTCACTGGACTTGGATTCACCAAGAGTGAGGCGGATCCGAACCTATACCAGATTGTGGTGGAGGGTAAGTTGCTGATCATTGTACTTTATGTAGATGATGTGATATTAACAGGTGATGAATTGTTGATACACTCATTAAAGGCTGATCTTGGAAAGGAGTTTGAGATGAAGGACTTGGGCGTCCTTCATTATTTCATGGGATTGGAAATTTGGCAGCGCGATGGTGGACTGTTTGTTTCTCAAAGGCAAGTATGCTCGGGAGATATTGGAGAAGTTCAACATGCATGGCTGCAAGCCTGTTGATACTCCTCTTCCTGGTGGTTGGAGGAAGGAGGATGCTACTTCGGCAGAGGTAGTGGATGCCACTATTTATCGACAGTTGGTGGGGTCGCTTATGTATATGGTCAATACACGACCTGACATATGCTATGCTGTTAACCAACTTTCACAAGCTATGGTTAAGCCAACCAAGCTCTTTTGGAAGGCGGGGAAGCATGTATTGAGATATCTCAGAGGCACATCGGGATATGAATTATGGTACAGACAGTCGGATGCAGATTGGGCAGGGAGCCCAACAGACAGAAAGAGCACATCTGGAGGGATTTTTAGTATCGGGTCGATAGCAGTTTCTTGGTACAGCAGGAAGCAGAGATCCGTGGCACTCAGTTCAGCAGAGGCCGAGTATCTGGCAGCAATTTTGGCTGCATGCGAGGCTATATGGATGAGGAAGATCCTAGTCGGGTTGTTCGGTTCATACTTAGAGCCTATTATGATTTATTGTGATAATCAGAGTTGCATCAAACTCTCGGTTAATCCAGTATTTCATGATAGATCTAAACACATTGACATCTAGTATCATCATATCATAGATTGTGTGTAGCGGAAGGTCATGTTACTTTCATACATTCCCACGGAGGATCAGGATGTTGATATCTTGACGAAGGCACTCACCAGGAGAAAATTCGAATACCACAGGGGCAGGATAGGGGTTGCAGATAATCCTTATCTTGTTGAGAGGGAGTGTTGAGATTGCAACAATATGATGAGCTTAGTGGAAAGAAGTCGCCTTCACTAAGTGGGCCCGCAGGCTATTTTTGGCGCAAAGTCTATTTTTAGACTATGTCTATTTTTAGACATATGGATCATGTTCTATGAGTTGCAGGATGCTATTTGTGGATGGTTGGTGAAGTCGGAAAAAATAGATGGACTTCTATTTTTAGACATATTGGGCGGAATCTATTTTTAGATTTCCAGTCTAAAAATAAATATGTCGAATATTATTAGCTCTTAATAATATTTGGACTATAAACATTATCTTATTCTCTTGGAGCACTTCAGTTAAGTGCACAGATGTGGCACAGGAGCTGACAGAAGGAATTACGCTATTCCTGAGGGTTATGTGGAGCTATTGCATAGATACTTCAGTTAGAACTCATGTGACAGAGTTTGGTGGAGTTGATTGAGGAAGTTAGTGGAGTTGTATTCAGTTTAACTAATCTAAACATAGTTGAGCTATTTGTATCTAGTTTAACTAATTGATACAATTAGTTAGAGTGGTGTGAATTAATTCACTAATTATAAACTCATTAATCAACTAAATAATGCATCTGTTAACTTTAGTGCATGGACAATTTCAGTGGAGACCAGTGCAGAAATAGTTGAAAGAGCAAGTTAACTATCAGTTGTGACTATACAGTTTCTATTTGCAACACACAGATAGGTGGAGAAGCCCATGAGGATTGTGCAGTACAATCCAGGTGGTTTATGTTATTTAATGAGCCATCCCATAGCATTGAAAACACAATAGAGGCTGGCTATCAAGTGGCAAAAGATTGGAGCATGTGTTTTGCTAGATATAGCTTGATAGTGTGTAGCAATTGAGGGTGTGCATGAGAGCTTGTGAGGAGCTTTTGTACTATGATTGTTACATGATCTCCATGACATATAATATACGGATAGTTGGGGTTTTCAGCTTTAAGCTTTCCCATTAAATACTGTGTTCATATGTGTGATTGTTTGTGGTTTTAATGTATGCATGCAATTGATTTTATTTCCGCATGTAATGATAAATGGTAGAAGAGATTTTGAATTATGCATGAAGATAAAATAGTGTGTGATCAGGAGAATCTCGGTGAAGAATATATCAGTTATTCAAATTTATACACTTGACACATATTGACATACCCTGGCACCCTGCGCCACATCCTTAGCACCTAGCATGTATTGGCATATCTTGGCACTATTAATTGGCACATGATATGCACACCCTGGAACTCCCAAGAACACTTTGGGAATTATTGACATGCCTTGATATTCCCTAGCATGCCTTACCAATGCTTAGCATACCTTGTCACTCCCTCCTTGGCATGACAACTAACAGTCATTAACACTAGTCTCTGGCAGTACACGTTCCTCATATTCATTAACTTCCATGAATTTTTACCTAGTTCTCCCTTGATGTTTTTTCCTAATACTCCTTAACACTCATCAACATGCATTATCACTCTCTAGCACACCTTATCACTCTTCAACATTCCCTTCCACTTCATAACATGCATAACATTAGTCCCTGACACATATTGGCGCTTGGCACGTGTTGGCGCTTGGAAAGTCTTAGCATGTATGGAATACGTTAAGATGCCTTGGTATGATTTGGCATGGTTTAATATTAAATTTATTTGTTATGATCAATTGTTGGAAAGTAGATGAGAAGTAACAGAGGAATACTTGGCACTTAGAATGCACTAAGACTTTGCACTTGGCACCTATTGCCACTAGTGTTGGTGTGCCTAGCATGCCCCTCTTGGAAAAGGTAAATTGATGACTTATTAACCCTCTTGTGTGTTAATTTCCTTGTAGTTTAACTTTTTTCTCCATTTTGTTGTCTTGACAGTCCATGACACGCATTGACACACCCTTGCACATCTTGGCATGCCTTATCACTTGGCACATCTTAGCATGTTTGAAATGTATTCCCACTATCTGGCACATCAAGGGGGTGAAGAGAGATGTAGTCCTAAAGTAGGTCGAGTACGAGGGCTGAGTAAGGGTTGTTAAAGGGAGGTCATGATCATCCTCCAAGAGTAAGATCATCATGTGAGGGTTCCGAATAATGTTGCATACCTTAATGGTCGGTTTGCACTAGGAAGTAGGATGGCATATTTTTGCTTCTCTTCTGGTAGATCGAGCTTAAGGGAGGTTTCTCATGAGAATATGGGCATGTGATTTCAATGGTGTCTTTGTGTGAAGGCCACATCAAATTCTGAAATGTTGAAATTTGCAACAAGAAACAGTGAGATTGGAAACCAGAAAGGACAAAAAAAATGCAGCCACACTAGTAAGGAATTTTGATGCACCAGGAGTGAGGAATGTGGGGCGTCTAAATTATATTTCCCTTAAATAAATTGGACAATAAATTGTAATTCCATCTCATAACAACTTGTGTCAGTTAATTAATTCATGATGACCGAGTTAGCTCAAGAAATTCAAGTTGAGGGTCTAAGATGAGGCATCTAGAGGGATTCTAATATTTTTGGGGTCCAGTTGAAGTTGATGCATTAGTGGGGTGCAAGTGTAATTACCTAAACTAAATGAGTTAAAATCAGTTTAACTAGTTATAACTGAGTGATGAGCTAGTGAGAGGTCTAGTGGATTAAATTAGATTTAATTCACAATGAGTGATTAATCAGATAACTGATAATTCGCTATTAATAGTTGCATGCATGTCAGTTTCGAGGAATACCCAACTGAGACAAAGGTTAAAGGGAACATAACTATCAGTTGTATTCAGAGAAAATTTCCCATGTGCAATTATAAAGTCATTGGGATGCCATGATGGATTGCGTAATCAAGGAAGACTGATTTTCCTATTTAATAAGGAGTTAATTCCCTAGGAATTGCATGAGCAAGGCAGGCTGAAGTAAGGATGAGAATTGGCTAAGTACGAGACCAAGTTTGCCTAGATCAACGAGAGAAAATTGACAAAGTGTTGGAGAATCTCATGAGAGATTACACATTGTATTGTTTCATGATTCCTTGACTTAATACACAATAGATATAGAGGGGTTTTGAGCAGTTTCTTTCCCCAAATACATCATGTTGCTGTGCAATTGATAATTTATTTTTCTTACTTATATGTGATTATGCGATTGTGTTTTGTTTCCACAAATTGTAGGAAGGATTCAATATCTTGTTTTAATAGATTACAATATCAGAATGAATCTCATTCGTTAGATTTTCTACATGGTATCAGAGCAAGAATTTTTTGCGTGGCGCATTTGTAGAATATCTGAAGCTTTTGGTGTAAAATTTCAAAAAACAAAAAAAGAATATTTGGATTCCTTGCGAAAACCTACCCAAATGGAAAAAAAAAAATCGGTCGAATCGGAGCTCAGATGAGGGAGATATCATCGATTTAAAATCAACTCTTTTTTAGAAACTTTTTGTAATGTCGGGACAATTACATTGTGCACGAGTCAAGAACCTATATGCACTTGAGGTACTAGATGCATGCAAAGCTTTGAGGAGAAAGGAAAAAGTTAGAGACTTGGTGGTTTAGAGGGAGCATCAATTACCTCTCAACATGCATCCTCATGAGAAGTAGTCTCAGAAGGTTGTGGAGTAGTTGCCACAATTGGAGAAGTAGAGAGGAGGTTGAGTGGAAGTGTCCACTCAAGCAAAGACCTCCATGAGGGGGAAATTTCGAGCCAGATGGGAAGAGGGTTGTTAGGTTACTATCAAAGAAGAACCCTGACTCTTGTTCTGGTGAAGGACAGCAAAATTGGTAGAAGGGCAGGTGTATAGGGCCTAAGGATGTGCATACTTTGAAGGACTAAAGTAACAGTCAAGTGGGCCAACCAACTAGCCCTAGTTCACTATATTGTAGAGGATTGATTCAGTGAGAAGAAGGGCAACCTCCATAGCCTTGGACTTCTCATCTTGGAGTTGTAGTATGACAAAAGTGGGCATACCAAAGAGTTGTTCACAAATGGAATTGTGAACAACTTGTTACGACTCAAACTATTAGTGGACCTAAAAGGGGTTCCTAAGAGGGCAACTACTAGGACAAGGGAAACGATGGAGGCTTAGCCCATTGTCACCACAGCTAAGGCTCCTTGCTCTTCACAGAATTTCACTGATGGGTGGAGTCCCGGTAGTTTAGGAAGTCACTTGTAGAGTATAGGTCAATGAATAGGTGGGAAGTGACCCTCGAAACCCTTTCCCTAAGATAAAATAAAGAGTGGGACTTGATTTCCTTTTAAGAAAGGGAATTTATCTTCTAGGGAGAGAGGAGGGGGATTGAATGGTTGAGGGAGAAGAATAAGACTTATGAAGGAGGTTCTCAATCCCTAAAATCCTTTGGGAACTTGCATTCCCAAATGGTCCTTGATGAAAGGCCTTTGACACCAAATGGGACCACACGGGGCCAAGTGGACCCAACCTAGGTTTGAGGATGGAATTTAGCAACCAATTATGTTCCTACCTTGGACAAGGTGATGGGAAAGTATTAGACAAGAGTTTTTGCTTCTATAGGTAAAATTGATCCTACTAGGTTCTATCCTTGGGAACACCTAGGAAAAACTTGATCCTAGAGCTAGGGCTTGAGTTATCCGAAGATTCCATCGTCGAAATTGGCCCAAGTTCTGAGGAGAGTGAGGGCACCTAGGAGAGTGATTTTAGTAGATCTCATTGTGCATTAAAGTAGATGTGTTGTGGTACTTGAGTGTGTTTTCATAAAAAATTCTAAGACAAAACCTAGATTCTCATGTGTCGTTGAAATTGAACATATGCCTTATTCACCTAAGAACTACATGTAACTCATCTTATGCTACTCATGTCCAATCTCATCTAGCATGCCTTAACACTGCCTATCATACCTTGACGTTACTCCCTCCTTAGCACATCTGAAACTCAGTGACACTTCCCTTAACCCCAAAGCCATACTCCCTTAACCCCTACACTCATACCTCATAAGCCACATACCCCTTGATGCATGAAACCTTAAGCCATTAAATCATAACCTAGAATCCATGAACCCCCTAAACACTAACCCTTTATTCTCTTAACTCGTGACCCTTAAACCTTAGTACATAACCCCCAAACACCTTCAAACCTAACCCCTTAGCCCCTAACACCTGAATCCCTTAATTATTAATCCCTTAACCCCTAAATCCCTTCCGCCCCAAGTCCTTGGCCCTTAAATCTTAACTCTTGAAGCCCTTAACCACTTAGTATCTAAGGCAAAACACAACACCTCAAACCAACAAAATAACCTCTTAGGAGAATCCTTCACCTCTAACTAAGAATATTGGTACCATTTGATTTTTAGAGAACTAGGTATTGGTCTCGAGGGTGTGTGTTTGTGGGTAATGCGCTTATTAACATGTATACCAAATGTACAGCAACTGGATAATTTGAAAAATCTCGATAAGAATTGCTCACAATATCTACTCTTCATGTTCACATGGAGCTTGTAGTGTTCTCCCACATAAGGAGTTGACAATGAATAAATCACTCATAATGACACAACATATTCAACCCTAATGAACAAGGAGCCAACCCTTGATAGAAATATTTGTTTGCTAAAAAACCACAATTGTGTTAATGTATAATACTATACATAAGAGAAAATAAAATGATATTATCCACATCAATTCTTGAAATGGCCTCACATCTGCCACGAGTGGTGTAGGGCACTATTAAAGTTACATCATGTTTAAATTCCTTTTACATCATGAGATTGTTCTCCATTAGGGTTGATGCACCATCACAAGGGAGCATGCCACCTTTTTGTGGGGGAGCGATTAAAGTTATAACACGATGCAGGTGACATACACCTCCAATGTAAATGACATCATTATACGTTTGTGTCAAGTTGTTAAAGAGGTTATTTATAAACAATAAATTTTATACTTGGACTTCATATTTTCATGGCCTTGACTCTAAGATGGATTTTTACTAGGAACACTTCATGCAAATAGGAGGGGGCCTTATTTTTTAACCCTCACACACACAAGAGCACTAGATGTTGCCCTTCAGATCCCCCATGGTGGTTTCAAAGCGGGCTTACATTAGTGTCTAGTTGAAACCAATGACATCATGATATTCCTCTTCTCAATAACGTCGTCTAGCTTTTCCATATACACAACATTGAGTTAGAGGATCACCTCATCTAATGATCTTACAATTACAAGTTGTAAAAGTTCACCTGCTAAATTAATACTAAATTTGAGAAATTTTAAGTGACCGAACTAAAAATGACTAACTTAAACGACAAAGTTAGTTTAGGGATAAAATATATGACTAGATAATAAGTGACCAAGCTAAAAACGACTAAATAAAATGAATAATTTAGTCCACGACTAAAATATATGACTAGATAATAAGTGACAAGATTAATAATGATTAACACAAATGACTACTATAGCCCAATAATAAAAATATGACCAAATAATAAGTACAACAAGTATATGAATTATATATGTATGTTAGTAATTTTTAATTGTGTCACTCTAGAAATAGAAAATTGCAATTTTGATATTGAAGTGTTTTATTTCACTACAGGGGTCTCTAAATCCATATGTAGTGTTAAATTTAGAGAAAGGGGTCTTTGAATCCATCTACAATGTTAAAATTCTAAATGCCCCTTTGTCTCTAAATTTTAACACTGTAGATGGATTCAAATATTCTCAACATTACTTTTTCCTTCCTTCATCGTCGCGGCAAGACTCTCCTTCACTAGTTCATCCAAGGAGGGCAAGGCCAATGGCACTTGAGATGAAGGAAAAGAAAAAACAATTCGGAGAAATTCATAACTTCTGAATCTTTTGAAAACCCTAAGAAAGTCATAATACATTGCATGTCTTTCTCTGATCTCTAGGATGAAAGGGAAACCAAACTCAAAGCTAGACAACGTACATACATTGAAGATGGACTCAATTTTAGAAACTATCATTTAAAAAGAGGTTAGCTCTACCCCAAAATGACAGTCCCTCCTCCAATACCTTGCCACAACTTCCATAGTTGTCAAATTTTACAATAATAGAACCTCTAAGTGCAAGCTTACCATATACTTAGAACTTAGGTTGGAATTTATTTGATTCTTGAACTCTTTAGATGATGACTGAAGATCATTAAATATATAGATTGAAGCATTTGCTTGTAGTTATTGATGAACTTGTTAACCATCCATAGAGGAATACTTCCTTCATACATGTACTTGATTTTGTCCACAACGAAAGAATCCTACTATGTTTTTGGTATATTCGACAAGACTACATCTTTAAAGTAATGAAGATTTAATTATTAATCTTTGAAAATCCTTTAAGAGATGGAGACAATCAAATTCACATAGGAGGAGGTATTCCCTCTGTGTAGCGAACCTCCATGGAGAGAAAGAAATAAATGCAAGATTAACCTATTGTTTATGTGATAATTAGGGAATGTATATCCATTCTCTCAAAGATTAGTCTTAGATAAAGAGAAAGAATCTCCTATTTATTCTAAATAACCCTTAACGCTATTTATAGAATACTTTCTCACCATCACAATCACAATAGTCATTTTTTAAAGAAAAAAACTACAACAAAACTTTAAATATGCAAATAAATAACCTCCATACATGAAGGTGAAAGCATATTTAAAACAAATTTAAAGTAAATTAGAATATAATATAGAAAAATTAACAAAAAATTTGATAAAACATTAATTTAAATAATTTTCTTTGACATAAATATATTATTAAAAACTACAAATTAACATTAATAAATAAATAATTTATATAAAACCCCACTTTAATAATGAATAATTACTTAATTTATAATTGAATTATACAAAATCTTAATGTATATTGATTCAATGTGACTTAAAGAAATGACATAAGCCATTATAAGTATCCCACTTCGTCTTCCATTTATTTTTCCAAATTAAAAATTAAATCATTTGACTCAAATACGAAAATACAAATATATGGCGCCTCATTTTGCCGCTATTGCATGATCCCTCTTCCTGCCCTGAAACGAGCTCACGCGCTGAAACGAGCGCTTTTGTACAATACTGGTATGCAATTGCTCTGGCATAAATCCCCGAGACCCCAGTTCTCTTCATGAACGATTTCCAACAGATCATTTGCGTTTCTTCACCGTCAAAACGAGTTCAGAAAAGGTATTTTTCTGTGCAAGATAATGCTTAAATTGCAAAATCCCATAATTTTTTTTGTGGTTGTCATGAATCCTGTATGCTCTGTCTTGGAGAAAATTCATTAAACAAGCCAGTGTATTCTACTCTGAACTAAATTTGTCGAAATAGGTCTTGCTCAAAACACTGTTATTTCAGTTTCAACTATTCTAAGCTTTCAATGGAAAAGTTTAACCCTATTTTGGCTTATAGACAATATCTCATAAGCTAAGGCTCTCTATAAATGGACTAGAGGAGGTTGTGCTCAAAAATTTGTTTAAAAAAACGACAGAGTTTGCGAACAAATTCATTCAGTTAAAGGATGGGGATTCTGATACATTTCGAGTAATTTGATTGAATGATTTCTCTTTCTGTTCTGCACATTTCAAATTTTTGGGAGAATGGACATTCATTATTCTGGTATTTGACAGTATTCTATTAAAATTACACAGAGGATGATAGAAAGTTAGGGCTTTTATAGGCTGGGCATACAGAATGCCAAAATCTTTACAGGCTTTTGTGAGATTTTTGAAAGTATGCAATTCTTCTAGTTACTTAAGAGTTACGAGACTGAACATTTTTGATGTTTAGGTGGTTCATAGATATCTTCAAGTGGTTTCTATTTGTATGGAACAAACAGTTTCTGTTTGTATGCAACCAAGAATTTGATACATCAACTGAAATATTATGCTTTAACAGGTTTTCCCTTTCATATCATCTTTGTGTAATAGAATACAATCTTCAATGCTCTTTAGTTTATGGATAAGTCAAAACTAATGGATCAAGAAGCAGTGACTATAGAAAAAGTTAGTAATGGAGGGAAACGTTATCCTTCACAAGATAACAACGTAGAGGTACTTTTTTGTTGTTTTGGCCAGAATAGGCCATCCAAGTAGGCCTTAGAAGTTACAGAGAGAAGCTCTTTGTTTTCTTTTACAACGGCTGAAGTGGAAAATTGTTGCCACATTCTGGGGTCACCTCTGTTCATTATAGAAGGAGGTCTTGTAACCTTCTCCGAGTTGCCAGTTTCTCTCTAAGAAAGCTTGTATGGAAAACCAATGTTCTATTGAAGGTTTAATCATACAAAGGATGCGTAAAATGAAACTCCTTTAGTGAGTCCAAGAAAAAGACCTGGCGAATAATTGGTGCAAAATGATACCTGTAGAAGAGCCGACAAAGTTCCAAAATTAGAGCCAACTTCACCAATTAAAAACTGCAAACAACCTGGAATCCTATCTTCAGGACGAGATTGTTTGAAGCACCCCTAAAATTCAAGTATGTTGTTACTGTGCTACCTTTCTATAGACTGGAATTATTTCTTTTATTTAGTCCTGGTTCAAACATTTGAAATATAGACTTGATTTTTCATCCAATTGATTATGAGACTTTGTACTCAAGGTCACGAGAAAAAAAATCCAATACTTTTCAGCTAGTCAAGCATAAGTTCTTGAAAGTTAAATAGTAACTATCTCTATCTAGTTTCCCACTGTGCAGCGGGCATATCGCTGATTTTAGCAAGCCTTAGCATTTTCCTCTCTAACTGCATAAGGAAGCAAATTTCTGAACTCCTCCCTGACACACATGAAAGTCAGATGCAGTTTCGGCAATGGTATTCGCAAATTATAAGAAATTATTGTACAAGAACCTTCTTACAGTCCTTGCTTCTCAATGCCAAGCAGATGCTACAATGAGAATTTTGTCCAACCATCCTTAGACTTTTAGCTATTGCAGTATGATCTATGAAGCAAAGATTTAACTGTGTCTTTATTGTTTATTTTCTCTTTCCAACCTGGATTGTTTATCTGCTCTTAACAGTTCATTTCCTTGAGAGCACAAGGCTGCCTTTTAAGTGCCCATTTTCCCTTTATTACACAAATATCCAAAAAAACCTTGTTACCTTGCATATATTCTTTGATTCCTTCCTTCTTCCATTGATCTTCTAGATGATAATATGGAGGTTAATCATAAAAACAGGACAAGGTACACTGCTCATATTCCAGACATGATTTCTTCATTTCTACACGTGCCAGAACCCAGTTGAATTTTCCTTCCTCTTATCATCTTGATTCTTGCTTAGCTTAGTCCAACTTCTTACTTTGGAAGTTTACAAAAAAGTTATAGAATCCATAACATCTTGTGTACCTGAGCGGTGCATTTCCAAAATCAATAGGTGAAGTCCAATTTCCTAGCGTCCAAATTCCTTCAATTCACTATTGATACAAAAGAAGAAATAATAGCTAGCTGCTAACATTCTCACTTAAAGCTTAACAAGATTCCCGGGAATTACATATATCCTTTAGTGTTTCTAGTCATCAGAATTTAAGGAGCCAGTTTAGAAAATCTCACACATACAGGGAAATCAACAAGAACATTTTTCAAGAGATTAAAGCCAGACTCTCAAAAATTGCATCTCTATCATTCCTACTAATAAAAATACGAGTCGATTAGACTTGTACTAGTGCAATAAGAACATCTACCATATTAGGGACTAATGTTTTATTCTTATTTGGCACAAAAGTGACTAGGTTTATCCCCATTGCTAGCTTCCAACATGAGTGGTTCCCTCTGGTGATTTCTCACCGTCAACATTTAGCCAACATAAGGCTTGGTCTAGTGGTAAGTTGGACCAAGTTCGATGCTGGAGACCAAACTTCTATTCCCTATAGGCATAGAAGTTTACTAGGACTATCTTGATTGGCTAGCCTACAACGTTAGTGGCACCCTTAAGAGGGCTTCTGGCCATCAACATGAGCTGCAAGAAAAAATGATCTACCAATAAGGGGGAGTGCATATGATGACTTGGGTTCAAACCCTGACAAGTGCACTACATTGTGTTACTAAGGGCCCATGATGAGGCCAAGAGGAAAATACAAAATTCAAGTCCAAATGGATTTTATATGGGCATAGAAACCCCTCAAATGCGGCAACTTAGCCAATGTTCCATTGTGTTTGACAGTGCTCTTCCCCATGTTATAGTGGGGAAGTGTTTCCCCTGCTTTTGACCAAAAATAAAATAACAGCCTAGAGAAGATATTAAAGCCAGACCATCCTTAAAAATCACATCTCTATCATTCTTACTAATAAAAATATGAGTTGATTAGGCTTGTTCTGGTGTAATTTAAGAACACATACCATGCTAGGGACTAATGTTTTATTCCTATTTGGCACAAAAGTGACTAGGTTTATCTCCATTGACTAGTTTCCAACATCAATGGCTCCCTCTGGTGATTTCTCACCATCAATATTTATCCTACATAGGGCTTGGTCTAGTGGTAAGTTGGACCAATTTCGATTCTGGAGACCAAGCTTCTATTCCCTAGACATAGAAGTTGACTAGGACTATCTTGATTGGCTAGCCTGCAACATTAGTGCCACTTGTTGTGGCCGTGTAATTTATAAGATTGGTAAGAATAAACGACAGAGGACAACATCAAACCGCTTTGGAGTCCAGGACCTATCCTTCCTAGAATCATAGAGGGCTCTCTCTGTTTTTATGATTTAGCTTGATGGTTATAAAGGCTGATATTAGGCTAGTTATAGAAATTATGAGGGTTGTTTGTTTTGATTGATTATGTTGTTGGATAGATAGAGCTATGAAACTTAATCCATTGAGCTATGGAATCATAAAAGGCTGAATTGTGTATCAACTTTTCAAGGGCATTCACAGGGCAAGCTAACTATGCAGATTGGATCTTACTGGCAGTGTGAATATGAGATGGAAGAAAACAATGAGTTCAGTAATAGCTAAAGAGCAGTTAAGAATTCTTTAACTATACTTCAGAAGAAAACATTAAGATAGTAAACACAGACAAAACTAAGGTGCTCTCTTAGCAAATCTTAATCTAAATTTTTTGTTTCACAATAAGACAAATTGATGCTCAGCATGAAATACAGAGAAAAACATTAACAAAGAAGAAATATCACCATTAACATAGCTCAAGAATCCTGTGAACGGTCTCTTATTATTGATGCCCTAGCAAAAACTACAGTGCTCCAATACAATGATCTTTACAACGCAGAGTCTAACAAGGTCCAACCCTTGATAATGAAAATACAAGCAGTATTTAACTGCAACTATGCTGGTTGCCCTAATCTACTTCGACAATCTTCATTAACTACAATTTAATTAATTTGGCAACTGTGGCCATGCAAGGCCTTGAACAAAAAATATCTTTGGCAAAATTGACTGTAACATTAACTTTGGCAGCTCTTCGTAAATAAAAAAAGGTATGCTGAAAGTGGCCGAGGTGGTCACAAAGAGGCAACGTTGGGTGGCTTTGACATCTGGCTCTGCCATTCATGTCGCCTTTCCTGAATCATTAGTTCTAATGCGGCGCTGGCTACCATGTGTACCCTCGAATATCTCTGTCCAATATTTGCCATCGGTCACCAATTTTTGCATCTACATCGTCAATTTCTTTTCCTAGATTTTGAAGCATAGCATCGATCCTATTTATCATAGAAGATGAAACATTGCTTCCTACAGAAACTTTAGTTGCATGACACTTTGCATCCTTTGATAGCTAGACACAAATAATCCTTCACCCTTGTTAGGAAAGGTTGAATTGGTGGCTTCACATTGCTGTTTACACTCAGTCACACTGTCTGAAGGAAGAGATTGTGTTGCCTTCTGTGGTATCTCAAATATACCCTTTACAAAACAACCAATTCCTCCTGCTATCATAATTTCCTTCATGTGGCCCTCAATTATATCATGTAACACCTATGTTGGAGTTTGCTTGGCCTTTTTTCCACGGTATGAAATTTGTTGCTGCTTGTAATCTCTTACTTCAGCTAATGATTCTTCTCTTGTTTTCTCCCTCTTTGTCCCCTGATAGGAAGAACGTTGCCATATAAGGCCATCCTGCTCAAGTATGGGTTTATAATCGGAATGCCTTTTCCGCTCCTCTGTAGCCTTCCTCACGGCATTTTCATGCTCAGCTAATAGCTGAAAGCATTTCATAATCACAAGAAGCTTTTCCTCTTGGACAAGGCAATTAAGACCTCTGCATGACAAATGATGAACTCAACAACATCCAAACCGAATCAATAGCAAAACACTGGCCATACACATTCTCCAGATTTTCCACTACAACGTATTCTCCTTGTGAAAGCTTAAACTTCTGAAAGTGCATCTTATCCCATTTCAGGGATAGACTCAAAACAGACATCAATATTCAGAACAGGTGGACCAACAGTCTCGATCGTTGAAATAACATTTGGAAGAAAAAGAAAACTTCCCGCAAAAGTTTCTGTCAAACCATAGTCCTGTACAACATGGAAACATGTCACTACTCGTAAAAACTCTTCCACATGTCTTGCAAGTGGAGCTGCTCTTGATGACATTACACGGACATGTTCTCCCAGACCTTGTTTAATCTTGCTAAAGACAACTTGATCAAAAAGTGGAGATGCTTTTTCATGTTTCAACCCTTTGTGCATATTATTAAGCTTGTATTTGTATGCAAATTCAAACACCTTTCTATTTAGAAATCCTCCAACGATGATCTTCTGGTTTAAAGCTGAATATATGCGATCAAAAAAACATGTGGGACACCACATAAGACGATTGGTTTTAGTTACGCTGTCCTCCACCAAAGCTTCACATCCCCGCGCCGAAGCCTATTGAAGCACTTTTTGATATGAAAAATTCCTCACATCTTGATAAAATATATGTGCTAGAGGAAGAAACGAGAAATAAACATCCTTCTACTGCGAACTCTTCATTCCCAAGAAATTTAAGAAAATAAGCAATTTCGGTCACCATACAGAAACAATGTTTTCATTTGTGATCAATATGCCTTTAGGTTCACTAGTTGTGCCATTAGTATACATTATCGTACGAATATCGCTCTTTTTGGGTGATGATTGTTCAAACCTCCTTTCCTTACACAAAACAAAAATTCGTTCCCAAGTATAGACTTTGAGCGTTTGTTTCTGACAAAAACGGATTTCGGAGGGCCCGTGAGATGGTAAGACATATTGTGATTTGTGTGTGAACATATCCTTCTCTTTCCACGTGGTTAATGGTACAAGGTTTGAAAAAGTACCCATTTCGAACTCCTCCCACTAAAATTCGAAACAACGAGGGGTTCGAAATCGACTTAATTGTCGATCTAAACCAACGGTTATCCTTCATAAGTCAAACATGCGTGAGGTTTAGCATAATATCGGTGAAGCTCCTTGCCATAGTGTTATAGTTCTTAGGTCTTAAATCTCCTTCTACTGAGACCATCTCACTACGTGAACACCAATATGCACAGCCTTACTTGCATCGGGTTCATCTTGGGATTATATTCCTCCACTTTAGGAGATGCGCTCATTTGTAATAATAGATTATGAATTGACAAAAAATTCAGCCATTTCATTGTTTATATTGCTTTTAGAAACACTTGTCGTTGTTGATATAGTGTGGGGAAAAGACTTGTTTTTCATATTTATAACATGGAACCACCACGACTCAATCATTTTGAGAATATTCACTTGCCTCTATGTATTTGCTCGATAGAATCTTCTTGAGGCCCCACTGTTTCATTGTCCAGTGATTCAATGTTTTGCAATGTCATATCTACCGAAACATGGGTAGTCATCGCGGTGTCACTCTTGCTATCTCCACTGGAATTTCTCTGTTAGTAATTGATAGCTCTCCTTGACTTTATTTGACGACGATAATGTCGACACATCTTGGAAAAGGAGATTCCATTTGGTACCCTCTTCGGGATCACAATATACTCTAATAGCAAGTACGCCTCTTCTAAAGCATCGATCTCTTCTACGAAGATCTTTCTTGTTGCTCCGCTCGATATCTCAATATCATTCTTAGCTTTTTGAATGAATTAAAATAACTTGCAAAGTCTCCAAACCAAGAATAATCACATATGACCCTTACCATCTCGCCATTATGTTTGTCTTCATCACAAATATGAGTGAACGGCGTCCCAACCACTCCTCGAATCCATGAATTCTCCTTGAGCTTAGAATGTAAAGCAAGAATTGCATTAGGTTTGCTCGATGTCATTTGTGAATTTGCTTGCTTTCTCTGAGCCCATTACTTCACCCTACTTGCTCCGAGATCGACCTCCATGATCTTTTATAAGTATATAAAATAAGTGGTGAATCATCATCCTTAGAAAATTTCTCATAACTACCTTTCAACCCAAAAATATCATCATCACCACTCTCATTACCGACCCTCCAAAAACACCATCGGAATCTAAACATGTCAAAGTGCTCCTAAAATTGCTTCCGATGCTGGTTTGTTGTATGGAAGTTCCATACTGTCACTACCTTCATAACCATGCAGCCGGACCTCAAATGATGGGTTTCCTATTCACAACATATAATGGAAATTTTTATATGAAGTTTGAACGAGGCAGAGATAGATACTTGATTAATTATTTTTGTTTTTGAATTGACATTGCATACGATATCATCCAACATGTTATCCTTTAGGATGGATATGAAAAACTTTATAGAGCACACATAATGGCATCCACGGTTTCAACTGGGCGCAGTGAATGCATCGTCGGTCCTTGATGTCATCTCTACAACATAAGTAAATGAGGATGGTCATTTTCTCTCAAGTATAGCCTTGAACTCCCCTTCTCTTTGCCTCATCATCTCCGAACACTTACTCTGCACCTCTCTACAAGCATCTCTGAGATTATTTATGAGATTTTCAATAGTCATTCCATGCGCTGATTCAACAATTGGATTCATCTTTGAGAAATAGTACTACAACTACCATTGCTTCGAGCTCACCATTTCCAATTTCATCGATAATATTGTTTTGAGGCATATGATTTTTCCATTGCTTTAATCATGACTTTATGTTGCATATCAGCATTTGGTACTTGCATTCTACGCGGCCAACCGTGCGTATGAGGGGATGTCTCCATCACGGCCTATTTCATTTGATGTATCAACTACCATAGTTCCATATTAGGTGATTGGATGGGAGAGAAATTGATGTTTTACGAAACATCAAACATATTTCCCAATTTAATATCTACTCCCTCACTTATTGCTTCAACACTACTGTTGCAATTTTTTCTCTTGTCAAAGACACTCTTCTTCTTCATTATACGAATGTGAATCAAATTGACATCGAAGGGAAAGGAATGATTTTTGCCTCTAATTGAAATTCAAACCCCTCATCGTCAAATGAGTTAAACCTATCAGTTCCATCTTTGTGTTTCCCACTATCATGTTATGCCATCCATAGCACAGAAATGCCCTCAAAGATTGGGTTCGGTTGCAACATCATTTGTGTCTCTGAGTGGGCTTTGATTTTTTGAGAAATATCTTGTATTTTAACATTGATTTTTCTTCTTTTCTGAAAAGGCTTTCCTCAGTATGCATGAAAATTCCACCTCCCTTTGTCCTGTGGTAAAATACCGGTATACCACCCGGTGGTAACTTCTTATGAACGACTAGAACCTTTTTTGTAAGCCTTTGAAGTAATCTGCTGACTCTGTCTTTGTTGAGAGATTAATGGTTATGGGAAGTTTCCTTGTAGCCACTTCTACTACGGATGGACTCGAAATAGGAGCTACAAAAAATTTGTGCCCAAAGGAGCACATTCAAAAGTATGAAATTAGCCTTTGGTTTGTGTATCTAGCTTTGTTAACAAGTGGCTAAGGGATTCATTGTTGTGAGTGTCGATAAGATTCAAGATGCGAGGGCGGCATACAACATAAGTAAACGGAGTCCGAGGTGGTGGAGGGCCTTGGTTGGTGAAGCAGTTCAAATTTGTTCCATTTACCTTTAATGAATTTGAAAATATACGAGGACAAAGTGTAAATTTGAAATTTATCATGCCGACACCACCCACTTAATAGAACTTTTGGCTATCAAAAATATTTGCAAGAAAAAATGGTCTACCAATAAGAGGGAGTTCATATGATGACTTGGGTTCAAACCTTTGTGAAGCACACTCCATTGTGTTCATATGGGCTACATGATGGGGCCAACAAGAAATAAAAAATTCTAGTCCAAATGGATTTTATGTGGGCATATAAAACCCTCAAATACGATAGCTTAGCCCGATTGTCCACGCTGTGTTTGTGGGTTCTCTTCCCCCATGTTATAGTGGGGAAGTGTTTCACACGATTTTGACCAAAAACAAAATAACAAAATAGAGTGTTGTAATATGTGCACCTCAATGCAATTGATTAATATCGAAAATGGAGTGCTTTTTTTCCATCTTGGTAACTCCCTCATTATCGCAAAAAGAATTATGCTTATCTAATGAAATTGCATATACGCAAGTATTTTTAATCCAAATTTAACCGAAGCACTTCACCCATTTGCATTTTGCTACTCATCTTGAGTTTCCCTCGGCAAGTTAGGGGAGAGACGAATCTGGTATTATAACCTTTTTCAAGGAATTTGATACCTTTTGCGAGGAAACAAGGATCAGAGGATGCCCAAAATGTGCTTGTGACCAATAATCCATCATTGAGATAGCTAAAACCATGATCCAGGACATGGATTTACCCATGTGTCTTTAAGCCAAAGCTTGCAACACATTGTCTGTATCTTGAACCAATGTCCTCCGCACGGAGATCTTGAAGGACAAAACACCAAAGAAATCTTTTGTTATTGAGAAACCACAAGTATTACATTTTTGTTTCCTTTTTTTTGTCAATTTATATTCATATTCATGATGAGAAAAGCACTAATATTGAACCCTTGAACATAAAGGCGGTCTTTGTTGGATAGAAGTAAGACATCCCCGGGGCCTACATGATCTAAATTAAAGTGCAACTTAAGACATTGGTGAGCAAGGATATGAAGTTTGATGAAGATGAATGGTCCTCAAAACCATAAAAACATCCTATAGTGATTAATGCATGCGAAAATGTTGTTCCGGATTCTGTTCTAAAGGCGAAAGAAATCATCGGATAAATAGAATTCTAGTCAAGGAACGAGAGACCTAATTACTTACTAGTGTAGCTAGGAAGTTAAGATGGCTTAATCAAACATTGTAGGGTGTACGGGAACAAGTGGGAGCATCTAGGTCACGTTTCGGCCCGAGTTGTCAACCTAAGAAATTTCCTACTTATGTTGCACTAATGTCTTCTATTATTCAGACATTGCCCTCCCTTTTTTACTTCAATTTCATCTTTGAGAAAGGATGTTTCCTTGGTAAATTTTTGTCATTGTATGTCGAGGGATTCTTTGAGGGCGAGGAGATAAATATGGCACTTGATGAGCATTGGCTCACAGGTGAGGTAAACTAGCTTTCAGCGAAAACACGTAAGTGTGTTCTTCCAAATGATCATTGAGAAATGTCTTTCAAAGTTGTTGAAAAAAAACTGCGGGCACAAATTTGGACTAAAATTGACATCGTTGTTACGCCGCAGGATGATTTCTTTTACATGTAGTTTATAAGTTGCGGATATAAGGATACCATTTTGAGATCATGATGCTCTGCCAGGATATCACGAGCTCACATATTTTTGGTGAATGAAATAGATGTAGTGGTGGTACTAGTGTGAGAAAGAGAAAAGACCATCCTCATTTATGAGTATTCCTTCTCTAGGCCTCAGCTGTTTATAATGAAGTAGGTTCTATGTGGGAAGACTATCTTTAGTAAGCTACAATGGTCCATCAAAGTGTTTTTTCGGTTAGTTCCTCTTGCGGACTTGGCGAGAGATGGCTCAAAGTGCTGGTGATCCACCAAATATATGTCATGGAGAATTGTCTCGACTCAAAATGGCTATGATGGGGCCCAGGGGATGCATTAGGGATGCGATTTATGATTTACAGTGGGTTACCTTGTTTTTGTGGTGATTGGATTGTTGCCTTAAGGAGTTCATGTAAGTAAACTTCCTAGTGGACCCATAAAAGAAATATGTTCATTATCATTTAAATTCCTTTCACCGGCGATTTGTCATATCAAAGGACTTACCCATGGCATGATCAAAGCAGCTGTAAAGAAAAGAAAAGTAAACTTTTCCTAAGCTTAATGACTTCTTTCCATTGCTAAGCTAACTAGGACAACCTTAGGCATATTTTTAAGAAATTTCTATGATGATGCTAAATTGGTCTTGCAAGGCACATCGATAGCGAAATTTTCTGACTTGATTTCACAAATGGAAATTTAGGGTGACTAAAATATCTTCTATAAAGTGCGAGGACAGGATGCGGAATACCGAAAATTGTTTTGCTACAACATTTATCTAAATTGATGGATAGACTCTTAACTTGAGACTCCTCAAACATTGATGATGTCATAAAATGATTGAGGGCTCTTCCAATTGACCTACATGTGACATATTCATGATCATCTTGGATGATATTTAAGGCCATTAATGAGATTGGAAAGAGGTTCTCATGTTGGAATCAAATTGACATATAAATAGATCTATCTAGGTTTGTCTGATAATTTCAACTCATCTCAAGAAGAATTGGTACAAAAGTCCCTTCGAGGTCATCAAAAGCAATGTCTTCTATTTATTTCGTCATTTGAGTGAATGCCAATGATTTGTGCCTTGCGATCTTAGAATTCTTGGCCCATGCAGGTAAAATCACTAACCACCGCAATTTGCCACGGTCAGAAAACTGTATAAGTCACCTATCGGGGAAAGAACAAGCACTTCCTTCACACGATAACGAGTCTGAAGGTTCAAAAACCTGCCCAAGGAAGCTCTTTCTAGCATTATTTTTATAGGATTCAATGGCTTAGAACAAAGTATTTTGATTTAGTACCTTGCGTTGGGTAAGTGCTCTGTAATTTGGAATTGCAGACAAAAAGATTTAATGAAGTTGACAACATTTTGACACCCACTATGAATGTAAAAAAACAAGATCAGTAAGTCTTGATGAAGACTTGAATGTATGAGCTTCATTCATTGTGTGAAGATAAGTATATTTATGATACCAAATCCCTTGAAATAAATTGGGTATAGGGTGGTGGTCTCACTGCGAAGACAAAGGGTTCTAGTTGCGACAAAAAATACTGCCTAAGAAATATTTAGTTGTGTAAAGTTTAAACAAGGCCTCTTGTCTTACTGATTTTTAGGTGAATGCCTTAAAAGCGTTGATGACTATGTGAGCCTTGTGTGTATTCGACAAAAAAGGTTGTAGGATTCATTACCAGCTTGCTTGAGAACTATCATACTTATCCAAAACAATTTATGTGCTTGTTATGTATCTGAACTCTCTACTTTCCTTGTTTATGGTATAACATTTTCGGTTCGGTCATGGTTTTGAGAACACATGTCATACATTTTATAGGACCTCATATTTGTTGTCTTGTTGGATAACGGGGATACGATTGGGATCAATAAACCTAAATGCGGCCTTGTCGGAGAAGAATCAATAGGTTTGTGTGTTGAAGATATTTTCAATTATCTATTATCAATGCGGTGTTAGCCCCCTTGGTGACCCAACAAATTACATGCTAGAATTTTCTCTTTAAATAGGCCCAAATTTTGATAATTTTTTGTGAGATGGATGTCAGTGTATAGTATCAATAACAAATAAGATGCAAGCTTCGACACTTTATGCAAAGGAGATCAAAATAGTGATCACAAGCCTAAGATCATTGACGTATATCAAGCCATTAGATATTATTCATTCTCAACATAAAAAGTACTAGGAAAATGGAGAATCAAAGATAGGAAGAATATTGGAGATGTCCTTTACGATGTCTCTCTTATGAGTTTGGGATTTTTTCTGTTCTTTGCGGTTATGTTGAAAAAAATAATGTTGTAAACATACCTTCCATTTGTAATTGATATGCTCTTAAAGGTTTCCTTGCATCTAATACATGGGTTCTGTTTTTCAAAAAGAATTTTCCATAAAGTGTGTAATTGGTAAACTTCGACATGATAGTTTGGAGAGATTAAGCTCTTGCAATCCTGAATTTACATTTATCTTTCGCATGTGTTAGAGGAGGTCTTTGAGATATTGCGATTTCTTGGGATTTTTCAAGCTTGTCAACATTTAGTCACTTCCTACGGGATTAACTTTCATCGGGGCTTTAGAGATAGAGAGGGTCCATTCTCTTGTATGGCATAAAGATAGGCAGTGTGATGGGTTATGGGGTTTAGGGCTAGCGGTTGTAAAAAATGAGGTGAATTATATTGGGGAAAATGCTCTTGTTGTTTCGGTTCTAGACAATGCATTGCCATTTTATTTTTTATTTTTATTTTTTTCGAAAAAAGATTATATCTTGTGTGCATTGTATATTCTTTGACCTTCCAGGCGATGCACTTGGTAGGAAAATAACATAACATGAACCCTATACTTCTCTTGTTGCATTATGAGAAACGAGCATGCCATTACTCTTATGTGCCATCTTGCAGGCAAGGTGACATGACTACATGTTATGCAATGTGTAGATTTGAACCTAGGAAACTAGTATACATCTATTAGCCTTTATTGTTGGAGAAGGTCTTATCTATACTCAAGATAATACTAGGGAAAGTATGTTTTTGCAATGCCCTCCCATTCAAAAGGAAAATCTAGGTGCACATGAAAAACCTTAAACAACAAAAATGGATGGTTTGGTGTTTCAACAAGGGAATCTATGGCTAAAAGAAAATGGTGGATAACATTGTAATAATTTGCACTTGATCTTGGAACAAACATTTTGTCATTATTCTTGGTAAAGGTGAAATAAATCGAAGAAATATCTATTTGCTTCCTTTACGAAATGCTCGGATTTGGTTTCCTTTTAGTGTTCATAATAAATTTTCTAATTTTGAATTTTTGTGAAGGCAAACAAAAGCAACAATTGGAAAAGAGTAGAGGAAGCTGGCAATATCGATCTTGTTCATTTTTGTAGAGCTTCCGGTGTCGAATATAACACATACCCGGTATGAATGAGTATTTAAATATGAAAGTCATTGGTTTGATGTATTGTTTCTTGGGTCCAGAGGTGTGGCCAAGTACAAGTGAGGTTTTCCTTTGGCATGAAGTACATGCTTGAGACTGACGAAAAGATTCCAAATGATTGTTTTTAAATCCATGGTCACCCCAATGATGCCAATTCTAGGTTGCATACGACTTGAACTCGGATATGGTAGATCCTTTGATGTGAAAATTTATTAGATACTTGATGTAACATCAAACTTGATGTATGTTTCATAGTGAACACCTTGATCTAGTTCACGGTTGATGCGAGTATATTCATAGGGTAGTTGAAAAACATGTTCTTTGATATTTTTAGGGTACAAAACGGTATGGTTTGAAATATGCAAGAGATGGTGAGTTGATGCAACATGGATTTACGATTTTATTGTGTAGGAGATGCAAGTGATGGGAAGAGTACTTTACAGTGTTGCTTCAATTTGGCTTTAGAAACAATTTTAAGTTGACTAGGAAGCAGTGTTTAGTGCGATTGAGTTTAGAAAAGGCAGTACATTGCAATCAACACTACTAGCATTTTGTGAAGCCATATGTAGCTTCACAAGTTGATTACGACAACAGCATGAATGTTGGAGCCCACTTGGGTCAGTGTGACAATTAAAATTGTGTCGAACTCTATGATAGTCCAATATTCCATGATTGCTCCAAGCACATTAAAAATCATGTACCATTTGTTGGGAACATGTTTTAGAAGGGGAGCAATTGATCTAAGTACATTAGGATAGGTTGCAAATATCTTGACTAAGTCCTTGGCCAAGGGAATTTCAAGATATTCATGGAAAACTTGGATGGGTGGAGAACAATTTTTCTCAATAAGAGGTAGTATTAAAATGTTATTGCTGTGGATAGTCTTTTACAATATGGTTGCACATGGTACTCCTTGGCACATGTATGAATGAGGGTATGAGTGCTTTGGTTAATTTCTACGGAGATGATGAGGGCACACTTCCTCTTTTGATTCAACAATATGGCACTTTAATTGTAGAGAATTGATCGATCTTATAGATTGGATTGTTGCTCTGTTCTTAACAATCTATTCTCGACGATTTTGCATGTGTTTTCCATGTAAAATAGGGTGCATGCACTTTGCAAGTGTTAGTTTTTAAATTCATTTAAGTAGTTTGCTAATTTTGACCTAATTACGAAGTCTAGTTAAGAAGGGTGCATGCAATCTAGCGATAGGGTGTAGATCTCAAGGAGATTTTATCTCTTCCTTGGAGCACACTAATTAAAATCATCCATTATGTAGAGATAGGATGTGACCCCAATGACCTTAAAACGTGTACTTACATATTTTTAAGTTTTTTATTGTCACCATTATTTGACATACAGGTACGTAGTATATACTAGCAAGTTGTACTAGTCACTATTATCATAATTCTAGGTTGGGTTTGGAATAATGGACCTTTGCCAAAAATGGAAAATATCACCGGTAAGAATGTCTACGAGGTTTCAATCTCCACCTATTAGTATGAGCATGCGGGTTCGAGCTTTACCTTTCTTATTCCATTTACACTTCCTAACATTGTGCGGATAAAGCACACGTACAAGTTTTGTATCATGTGCTTAATTTGTTGAAAAATACGGAAAGCTGGAGTTTAGGCTTCTTTGAATATCCATATCTAGACCCATGAATACGACCTATCCATGCTAAATTAGAATCATATGCCATTGGTGTTCACGTCTTCTCCTTTTCCCCATCTTAGTTTTCTTTACAATTACGCTATATGAAATTAGATGGTAATACAGTGAGATGGACTTTGTAATGCTTTTTGTTTTTGGAAAACATGTCTTATATTTTTTAGAAATTATTCAAAAACGATGAGAAAAAAGTGGAGATCATAAACTCTTATCAAAATATAGAAACATATAAAAATAAATAATGGGATCTAAACATTGGGCATCTTTGATCGGTAGTGTCTTTGGCTAAACGTGATGGTACCTTATCCCTCCGCAAACATGGCATAGAATGAGCTATCCTCATGGTGAAAAAAACATAAATCTTCCATAGATTGAATAATGCCAAACTCTGTGGAGATTGCCATATCCCAAATAGGGCAATACGAACTAGAAGATTGACGATCTCAAAAAATGTAGAACACCGATGAATATTTCTGGAAGGCAGTGAACATTGATCATCTATATGTCTCTAGCGGTGTTTGAAAAACTAACACTCCACAAAGAATGGGTAGGACAACGGTCCATGAGAAAGGATGGTGGAGAGAGGAGGCATTCCATGAGTTCCATGGGATGTGCCTTCCTTGTGGTCGAGTAGTGTGGTGTTTGGGGTTTCGGTGCCTTGGAAGGGCTTGTATCTACATATTCTATGAAAGAACGGTTGCAATCAAGTTATCAAGAGAAAGAAACAGTTTGCAATTGAATAATGGTAAAATATGAACTTTTCTAGTTCCTACTTATGTCACGTGCGCCAATATTGACAATCGGCCACTTTCTAAGAGATTGAATTCTTTATGGAAGAAATCCAAGATATTTGTGGAAATTTTCAAGCTTATTATGTGATCGATGAAATCTTCCTTACCCATTACTCTTATGTGCCATCTTACCAAAGAACCAAGTGACATGACTAAATGTTATGCAAGGTTCCTTGCCAGCCTACTTATGTGCCATCTTGCGAAAGAACAAGTGACATGACTAAATGTTATGCAAGGTGTGTAGATTTAGAAACTAGAAACTAGTATACGTCTATTACTTCCTTTATTGTTGAAGGTATTATATATACTCAAGATAATACTAGGGAAAGTATGTTTTTTGTGATGCCCTCCCATTCAAAAGGAAAATATAGCTACACATGAAAAACAACAAACAACAAAAATGGATGGTTTGGTGTTTCAACTTTCCAACAAGGTGATCTATGTTTTGAGAATTTGTAGAGAGTGGAGACTAATTCAAATTCTCTTCTTGATAATTAACGACGAGTTTACTTGAGTTACTTATGTCTTCTCTTTCTTAGCTTATTTAGTATTTCATGGGAGAGGTTTTCCCTCACTTTTGGGAGCCTAACTTTGTGTCTTTTTGTATTTTGGTAATGGATGGTTTGGTGTTCCAACTTTCAACAAGGTGATCTATGTGTTGAGAACATGGGGCCGGAGATTAATTCAAATTCTCTTCTTGATAATTACTTGTGAGTTTACTTGAGTTACTTATGTCTTCTCTTTCTTAGCTTATTTAGTCTTTCATCAAGTCAATTACCAAAACCCTGAAAAGACACAAAGTTAGGCTCCTAGAGTGAGGGCAAAACCCCACCCTCTTGGAGAGGAAAACCTGAGAAATTCTTCTTATAGATCTTCAAATGACAAGTACCATGACTAAGAATTAGAACCTTGACTGAATGCTTCAGAGACCTCCTACGCTTCTTCTTTGCTTCCAATGTATCCAGATTGTATTTTCATCGTCTTGTGATCTGCTTCAACATTTAGAGAACTTGGTTTACGCTACATTTTTCCTTGGTTTTTAGTCAAGACACTACTTCTTACTTCATATTCACTTGATATATATATGTATATTGATTTTCTTTTGAATACTAGAATAGGAAGGTAAATCTACGATTTAGATTCCTTTCTTTTTACTACTCTCTATGTAGATATACACCACTTGAGACTTTTAGATGATTAACTTGGCAATTCATATCTTAGTATCACTTTTTCCCTTTTCAATCCCAATCCTCCCTCCTTCTAATTCTTTAAAGGAGTGCTAGCTCAATGAAGAGTACCTGCTACAACTGAGAGGTTGGTGGTTCGATTCCATCGTGTGATATTTATATATGAGAGGGAATGACGAGTCAGTTTTTGGTGGCAATTATACGTATTCCGCAGATAAATTCTGGTGGGCACAACCCTCACCAAAATACCAAAAAGTGGCAGTCGCATTTTCTTTCATATATATATGCATCGATAGTGACGACCATTAAGGTAAATGCCATAAATCGTTGTTTTTATATGAAATGGTAGAGGTCAGCATTTATGTTATAATTATTTATTGTGTGGACTTTGATGCTCCACCAGGCTAATTTCTATGGTGGCGATAGGCATGTCACTACTATATATAGCCTAGTGACAGCCATGAAAAGTCCAAAATAAAAAAATCATTATTCTTGTTCATATGAAATGGTGACGGTCACTGTCCGTCATTGTAATTGTATTCGTGACGGACCTTGAATGTCTTTCCCTAACCACATACTTTCGAGCGGCATGCACCTTTGATGACGTTTAGTTTTTGGTGAAGAAGGCTGGTAGCTACGAGTCACCATTTCTCATATGAAATGGTGACGGTAACTATCCGTCAACATAAATCGTGGTGACGGACAACCAGGTCCTCCTTTACAACTTTCTGGCGACCCCACTTTGGTGGCGTTCAATTTTTTGGTGATGGAGGCCAGGCCATCGTCCACCATTGCTCATATGAAATGGTAGCGGTCACTATCCCATCACTATAAATTATTATTGGTGACGGACAGCGCTGAATGTCACCACAACACCTATACTTTCGGCGACGCCACCTTTGCGTGGCGTTCGGTTTTTGGTGACGAAAGGCTCTTTTGACCCTCCTGACTTCAAACTTATGTAAGGTGACCATTTTCGCCCCTCACCAATGTGCTTTTTTCTTGTAGTGATGTAAACATAGCCATGCTTTCATTGGAGGAAAGACTATGAAATGTAACACTTCAGTATCAAAATTGCAATTTTCCATTTCTATAATGACAATTAAAAATGACTAGCATAAATAACTAATACACATACTTGTTGTACTTGTTAGTTGGTCATATTTTCATTCTTGGACTATAGTAGTCATTTACGTTAATCATTTTTAATTTTTTTAGTTATTATCTAGTCATATATTTTAGTCTTGGACTAAATTAGTCATTTAATTTAGTCACTTTTAGTTGGGTCTCTTATTATTTAGTCGTATATTTTATCCCTGGAATAAATTAGTCGTTTTTAGTTGGGTCACTCAAAATTTCTCAAATTTAGTAGTAATTCACTTGAAATAATTGTGGTGACTAACGTTTTTAGTCATGTAGTCACTAATCTCTCATTTTTTGCTAGTGGAAACACAATCCTTCTGTCAGGGATGTTCAAAATTACAGTATTGTTGAAGATATTTCCCAGGATCCTTGTGCCATGTCTACCTGGGAGGTCTTGCAAAGATATCCTCAACAACACAAAGGCTTGCTTTCTGCCATTGTTGGATTTTATTTTTCCGACTATAGTCTCATCGCTTTCAATGCCGAAAAATATGCTCCTCTTCTCTCCCATTAGATTTCTTTTCAAGTTATTGAGTGAATATTTCACATGAATATTCATCGCACTCTGGTGGATCAGGGCTCTTCTACGCGTGTTATGTCATTATCCTTTTGGAAGGCATTTGGATCTCTGACACTCGCCACATCTAAGACCACTCTCCAAGCCTGTTGCAGACACAAATTTGTACCAAAGGTGTTCCTTCCCCATTTTTTCATCGAGTTAGGAAGTCAAGCTGTATATGTTGATGTCGAAGTTGTTGAGATCTCATTAGATTACAACCTACTACTTGGCCATGGTTGGTTTTATATGATGAACACAGTCATCTCATTCGTATTCTGTGTACTTTTCTTTCCACATGAAGGAAACATTGTGACTATTGACCAACTGGACTATTGTGTGCCATCGACCCAACTTATGACTACGTGAAACTCAGTCCCACTTATCGGAAATCACCTTGGTCAGTATTAGAGTGTTGGTGCAGGGTTTTTTAAGAGGTCGTCTCTTATTGGGGTATTTCCTAAATTACCACCTCCTGACATCTCTTCCTCTTCGAAATATTCTATGCATATGTTATCTTCCGACACCTGTGGACCCCATAGAACTCCTGATCCTTGGGTGGTGTTTCTTGTTGTTATGGAAGTTAATCAATCTAGTCAGTACCCCTTGCCACCTGTTGTGGAAGATATTTTCTCCATGGAAGCCCTTCAGTCCCTCCTAACACTGGTTAGAAACTCCATCATCATATGGAATATGATCAAGATCTGCTGCCCACATAGGCCACCACTCTACTTGTTCCACATGACTCTCTTGTAGAAAAACCCCTTCAGCTAGTCAAATTGACAGTCATGGATCCCATCATTGATAATATTGGGGAAGTTATGCCTGTTTATTCCTATAATCTCCCCGAGGTGGAATGAGTTGATCCTGGAACTTTAAATATTGAATCAACCCAGGGGGAACCTTCCCGACGTTCCTTGGAATTTACACCCATGCATCGACTCAAGTCTTGGGATTCTACTACCGAACTTGCCAACGAATTGTCCAACTCCTTACCACCTATTGACAAGCATATTGTACCCCATTTATGTCTTGATCCTCCCTTATGTCCTCAGGTTAATTTTGAGAGCACGACTATGTTATAGTTTCCCTAGCATGGTCAACATTTCTAGATTGGGAAGTTTGATTTCCTTTGGCATGGCCCCACATTGATGAGCCATATGGTACCTCCACCCTCCATAAGTTTGCATTTAGAAACCCTTGGCCTGTGCATAGTTGTGAGCACTCTTTAATGTGACCTACTAGATTGTGTTGCACTTGTACATATTGTACATTATATTTTTTTGGTTTGGTGTACGTTGCGAGTATTTTTCATGCCTTTTTTATGCCAAAAAATTAAAAAAAAAAATTATAAAATTAAAAAAACCAAAAATATATGGTCCTGTTTTACCTCATACATGTTTATTTATTTCATTATGTAAATTAACCATGGGTCTCGTATTTCTAGATAGTTTTTACAGGATAGGGTGGCATTTCTATTGCGGCATCCATTGGACCTTAGGTGTGTTTCTCTTGAACTTGGAATATAGGGGTAGGTAATTTTTTCCGTACTCATTGCATTTTGACTGCCAACACCATTTTTATGCCTTAGTTCCAACCCCATAAATTTGTGAATTTAGCCTCTTTCATTTATGCATGTCATCACTTGTAGGTAGAGCTAACTCGCTAACAGATACCCTAGTTAGTACCTATTTTGTCATATTGGTGTCCATGGAGTCATTTTTATTCCTCTTTCTAGAATCCATCTGTCTGACCTGCCATGAATTAGAATATAAGCCTCATATCCTCTTCTTCGTCTCTTTTCTAGCCATAACCCAGGAGGATTCCACATTTTATCCCTTGTGATTGCCATTATTATTAGCCTACTTTTGCACGATGAGCCTTCATTTCTTCATTCCATCATCATCAACTGCTTGGCTTACCATCTGTTAGAGTCAGCCTTTGCAGCCTTCCTCCAGTGATCAAACATGCTCTTACAAAGTGATTTTAAGGTGTCAAGGTCAAATTTTGTCATTTCAATGAGTCTTCAAGCAAAATTTGATCACTAGGCATTAGGTCTAGGGTTTGCTTTCACTTCTTCCAAAGTTGTCCAAATGTCAGTACATGTCACCATTCAGCTGAGTGTACCATCATTCATAGGGTTTTCATCATCATGTCAAGTTCCATTGAGATCTTCCCCAGCTTGTTCATGCTTCAGTTGTGCCTTGGTAAGGTCCATTTCCCTCTCCTAGGGTTTTGGAGGTAATTTCTCTTGGATGGTCAAATCATCGAAAAACTTGCATCCTGATGTTCATACACCTTCCCCTATCATTAATTCACCTAATTAAACACTTCCCATCACTGAGATCCCCCAAATTCCTCATTTTTGCACAAACCCTAGTTTCTAGCCAAAACTTGGCAATTTCCTAGGCTAGGCATGTGTTTTGCCCTTTTGGACCCCTTCCCCTCACTCAATCTCTGTGATTCCACTTCCCCCTGCTTCCTAACATCCCTACCTACTTCCCAAAATTTCCCCAAGAATTTAGAAGCCCCCTATCCCCTTCATTTCGCTTCATTTCGACAAAATTCCTTGTTTCACACATCGGGGTAAGTGTTACTCAAAAGATGTTTCAGAGCCATCAAAGATGAAATTTGGGAAATGGAGAGAGGTTTTTGTTCACAACATGCCTAGGAGGAAAAACCTCTTTCACTTTTTACACAGGTATCATGGTTTTGAAGAAATGTCAAAAATACCGTTGCCTCAGGAGAATTGAATGCACCTCTGAAGTGACCTTGGTAAAATCAAGTTTTCGCCTAGCATGTTTGGCCAAATGACTTGCTTGATGAGTCAAATGATAACTTGACAGAAAGACCTTTCCCATGAGCTATCATGAGCTCAATTTGGAGTTGAGGAAGACCTTCAAAAGTTGATTTCAACAGCGCTCTGCCTTGAGGCAGCCTCATTCTGCTCATTTTGACTAATGTTGGGAGATTTGATTTTTGAAAGGGTAAATGGAATCCAAATTGCATAACTCCACTTGTGTTGAAAAGTAGACTCCAATAGCTTTCCAACGAGCTATCACACGCCCGATTTGGACACCGGGAAGGCCTCCAAAAGCTTTCTGCAAAATGCACTATGAGGCAAGAGCGACCCACTTGAGGGGAGCGACCCACTTGGGCAATTTTCACAGTGTAAAAATGAATGGGAGCGACCCACCTGGGCAGAGCGACCCACTTAAACAACAAAGCCCAGAAAAGTGTGTTTTGCGCCCAGTTTTGATTCAAAACATCTCCGAAAACTTGCAAACAAGTTTTTATCATTGCTCAGTAGTTTTTCATGTGTTAATGGTATCTTGAAGTCTTCAAACATTTGAATGGAGGAGTAAAACCCTACATACATGGCTGACTTGTTCCTCAGGGTTTTGAAATATGTATGGATGGTTTTATGAGTGTTTTCTCCACCTTATATCATTGATATATCCATCTTGGCACGTATGTTCAAAGCCCACTGTCTTCACACCTATTATACCACCGTGGTCATCATTATTGTTTTACCACTGTCATGGCTTGTGTTTCATGGTGATCTTGGTCATATTGTGTCTCACTGCCCAATGATAAACACGTTCTTATACTCATTGTTCACCGCCCATTGAAAAACACAGTCTTATGATTCATTTTTCCCTTTGACAAAGTTTATCCAATATTCTAAAGGCTGCCTGCTACCATTTGCCAAATTTCACTTGCAATTAAAACAGAGACTGTGCTTCTATCTCAATCCACCTAAACCAGAGCTATTATCATTGTTTGTTTCTTTATGGTGCTTTGACAGTGGGGGATATTTGTTGGGTGTTTGAAACATACATTATAACTCTGTTTTCACTGCATCTATATCAGTATACATAGTGCCAATATCTTGTTCCAGGCCATGTCAGAGACAGAGTCAGTGTAGGAGCAGGAGTCGAACAGTGACTCAATCGTTGAGGTTGATGCACTGAGATGGAGCATAGCAGTGCACCAGTAGTGGTAACATATCAGAGAAGCCACAGATCTTTGTTTCGACATCACGACGAGTACTATCTTCACCCGGGGTGGAAGGGGTCTCGTTGACTTCATCAGCAACGCGAGTACTATCTCCACATGGCGTGGAAGGGGTCTCGCCTTCTTCATCAGCGCAGGTACATTCACAGGATAATGATGGAGACAAAGACACCAAGGTCCCATTTTTTTATTTTCAACAGGTTGAACATACACATTGCTACATCATGACTGACAACAACACATCATACAACCGAGACAATGTTTTCATCACAGGAACTGCATGCACCAGGAGAGCACTAAAATGGCGGAAAAGGCCTGATCCACTCCGGATTTTGGCCGAGGCTTCATTGATTGAGCAAGACACATGATGGAGGACCTCCGCTCCGAATTTGGGCAAATTCGGAGAAAATTTTGTCATTTTCAAATTTTTGGTCTAAAAAACAGGTTTTGCAGTTACGTGGGTCGCGCGCTCATGCGCTCACTTTTTTTTGGGACACTTTCTGGAGGAGATTTTTACATTTTTGGATTTTTCATGGTTAATTATGCATCCTCTGAAGTCAACTTAGCATTTCATCAAAATCTGGATGGTCAAACAGCTCAAAAACACCATGAAAATCACCTTGCTGCCACCTTTTGCACCAGCAGGAAGTACCTCTGGGAGAATGAGGTTTTGGAGGGTCAAATCAACTCCAAATTCAGAAATTATACTTGGGTTGGAAATTAGACATCCAGGGCTTTCCAACGAGCTATCATGAGCTCAATTTGGATGCCGGGAGCTACCTCAAAATCAGCCTGGAACATGAGCGACCCACGCAGTTCAGGAGCGACCCACCTAGAGATTTTTCTGAATTTTCAGCTGCCAGCTCAGTATTTCGCCTATTATGGACCAGTTTTGTTTATGGATAGAATTCTTGGGTTTTTATGATGTAAATTCATGTTTGATATGTAACTTTGGCTTGTTTTTATCTCTTCTAGAAGATTCACTCTCAAATGAGTAAAAAATCATGTAATGGATCAGTTTCCACTCTTTTAGAGGCAAGTTGTTAGCTCCCTAGATTGTAGTTCCATGATTAGAATTGGTTGAAACTGATCCCTGAAGAGGGAATTCGACCCCTAGAGGTGGGGAAAGGTGTTAGAGTGATCTATATATTGCAATTTCTCAATCATTTTCAGAGGTTGGAGAGGTTGGACTCTTGGGATACTTTTGATACCATTGTACATATTTTTCATATTTTGGCTAAGGAAAGATCAGGGGTTTTGCGGCACTTGTTGGGATCCTTGTGGTGTTCTGTTCTTGATGGTGTTTCTTCTTTGTTTACTGTAAGTTTCTTCATGTTTAATGAATGCCATCCTTTCATTATGCTTCTGAACTAAGTTGAATGAGTGAAATAAGGTTGAATCCATTGTTTACAGTGCTTGGCCTTTGAATTCAGTTAGTTCTATATGTTTTCAGCTGTTTGGAGAGGATCCAAGTTCTTCTTTGCCCTCTTCAGCTCCTCGTCAGTCTAATCTATCCATATATCCAATTCAAAGCATCAAGATCATCACCTACCTCGCCCCAGCTTGAACACTGCAAAGGTCTGACCTTATCCCCGGACCCAAAATTTTGTTTTCCCATTTCTCCAGCGAAAACCCAAAAACCAAAAAACAAACATACCTATCTCTTTACTAGCCTAAAATCAGTTCTTATTGTAAGTCATCTCGCATCCTACTTGCTTATTTTCTCGAGATTGACGGAGAGAGCCCTCTCCTGTCCTCGTAGGGCTAGCTACGAGGCTGAGCGTGGTTTGATGTAGCCTTGAGTTTTACTTCATTTCAGCCTGAGGTAGATTTGAGTGCTAACACCATCCACATTTAATTGGTGATTACCATTTCTTGGAGGAACCATTGCAGTGAGTGGCCCTATTGGACAACCAATTGTCATATTTATGTCATGAGTTGTTCCACCATTACTAGAAATAGGTATTATCCTTTATACCACTCGTTCCTCCAGGAGGAGTTTCCTTTTAGCTCTTTTCAAACTCCTTAATTTAGAAAATATTGTCGAGTGAGCTTGTCTCCTTCACGCTCGTAAAAGTACCTTAAGGGTTGTCTACCCAATATAATTTTAACCCTTTTTAGAAATGGATAGACTAGTTACGAAAAAGGAATACCCTAGTCTACTATGGATAGGAGGTTCCCCTTGTATACTTTTATCTCTTTTTTATGGCTTGGGGGACAAATTTACGAAAAAGGAACTTTTAAAAAGAGAAGGGAGGGAACATTTATTTACATTAGTCATTAGACATCAACATCCTTTCTGTCGCCCTTCAACATGGAACTTGTATGTTTCATTATCTCACAGTTGGGTTTTAGCTTTCCTAGGAACCATACCATACATATGAGTATGTATAATCCTCTGGATGGTTACCCTTCTAGTCATATGGATCATGCCTTGATGCCTCATGTATTGTTTCATGATATCACATTGTGCTCATTAGTCATGTTTCCAAGTCACTCTTCTGTCGTGCCATTATGTGTTCAAGGGAAGTATCAACCTATGTGTGCCATTTGCGGTAGCTTGTTGACCTTTTTGAGCTAACCATCCATGTGTCAGTTTTACTTCATCACTTCATGACTTCATCCATACATCACATCATCTTGGTATGTTCTGTGTCGATTGATGGGGGATACATCAAGACACTCCTTCGATGGATCTTCTCCTGTCGACTTCATCTCATTATCCAAGAACTTTATCTAGGAACTAGTAGTACCTTGGAGGTTGCAGTCCTCAGTGGAAGGCTTCCTCATGATCAACAGTGGGTTTACATCAATGGCTCCTGGTTGGTCAAGTTCACTGATGTTTGACGTCAGATCATTTATTCATACTTAGTGGACTGTAATAGGTACCTTGGGGTCCATTTTCCTCATTGGTGGATTCCCTCGTGTCTGGATGGTAATCATGAAATTTCTACCATGCTCGACATCAGCTCATATATTCACATGATGTAGATTCGTACCATCGGGGTTATGTCGAAGACCCTGGGTTAGGGAAATCTCACTCTTATATAAAATGCTTCCCATACTGCGTTGGAGTTATGTATCATTTATGCACTCTGAGGGCTATTTGAGACACTTCTCTATATTTCATGTGTCCATAGTCCTACTGATGTATACTGTGACATAGATCCACGATTTTATTTTTTAGTGGCTATACACTATCTATTGAGTTACATGGATCCACTATGTATATGTTTCATGGCCATGTTCTAGAATTTCATGTCATGTATTCGTAGTGTATTTTTTGGCGGCCATGATCTGTATCCTCTTATGACCGAGCACAAAAATGCCCACATCGGGGATGTTATCAACATAAATGAGACTTCCGCTCCAGAGTCTTTCGATCCACATCCTTGGATTTGTTTCTTCACTCCTTGGATTTGTTTCTTCACTCCTGTTGTATTTTAGCCATTAACTTCTCTTCTAAACTCATAAATTAGAGGGCATCTATTATCAACCTATTATATGCCCCCTGGATCAGTGACCCTTAGTCCTCATTTTTGTTTGATTTTTTTCAGTCATGGAACCTATTTTTCTACAATTTTACCCCTGGACGCATGCGTGACAACCTATGGGTGCGTCCAAAGCCTTCTAGATGCTCCCATGCCTTCCTTATGGGAGCTTTAAGGGCTATTTTCACACCTTCCTATGCCATCGTCCAGGGATGATTGCTAGAGTGCCTTAGTCCTTATGAGATCAATTCGATTTGTCACCTATTCGATCTGGCCATGAATTATCATTTATAAGGTACTATGACTTTGTATCATCTTGAGAATATATGTACATACTATTGGGACCTCTCTTTTGTCTATTTATACTGGACCATTGGTGAGGTTTAGTTTATTTTTTGGAGAGCGCTAGCTTTTGAGAGCTAGGATATCTAGCTTATACTACCATTTTTCTGGTAGAGAGAGCTTGTGAGGTATTTTCCACTTGTATGTTTCTCTTCATGCTCACTTCCTCAATATAGTGGGTGTTAGCCCAGGTAAGTCAGTGATCAAATAACTCTTTCATTTTTTTTCCATAAAGTCACAGGTCAAATTTTTTTACTTTTTTGAAAAAGTTCTCAGAAAATAATTTTGGTCACTGAAGAGGTCTAAGTCAAGTTTGCTACTCATTCATTTCATTCATCGCCACCATTAGTTTCAATTTCATCTCCATCATAATTAGTTTCAAGGTCACCATATCCATCATCATAATTTAAGAGGTCTAGGGATAGGTCATTCTTTTTCATATAGGTCACTATCTAGGTTCATTTCTGCCTTTGAAAAATCTTCAAATTTTCTTTTAAAATAAGGCAACAACCCTCCATTCCACTCATAAAACCCTAATGAAGGAGATATATTGTTTATGAAATGAAATAAAAACCACCTGTCTTGTTTCATAGGTTTCAAGTTTACAAAATTTCAAAGTGATTCATTCTTGTCTCAATATCTCATTGAAAAGAATAATTCTATCTCACTACATCATTTAAGGATAAAAAAATTCATCTTGATTGTCAGAGCTTAAAAATAGGTCAATATGACCTATTGTTCCATTCAAATGTAAATGGATTCATTTCCAATTTCAAAGACATCTTATCTAGTTTTTAAAAGAGTCATTATCCAATGTGAAAGTCCAAAGGTGAAATATTTCAAAGCTTTTAAAAGCAGTCTTGTTGTCTCATGAAAATGAGAAATTTTGTCTCTATGTATCATTTAAATTGCCAAAGAAGTTCACCTAAAGTGTCAAAGAATGCAAAAGAGGTTAACTTTGTCCTCTTATCTCACTAAAGAAGCAAAAAGTCACTTTTTAAGTGTAAAACGGTTAAAAACTCATTGTAAATGTCATGACAAAAGGTAAGGGTCATCAACATTTATAAAAGGAAAAGAAAACTTCATTTTTTCATTGTTACCCTTTAATATGTGTGAGAGAAACATTTCACCACTTTGATTACCCTCCATACTCTCAAAATTCTCTCACAACCCTAAAAAACACTGGTGTTACGTTTTTTTGGTGAAGAAAACACCAATGTTATACTTCTGTGTATTACAAAAACATTGTTGTTACGTTTCTGTGGTGAGGAGAAGTTATTTGTTACGCTCTTGTGGTGTAGATAAAACACTTGTTATGCTCTTATGGTCTTTAAAAACCAGTTGTTACACTCCTGTATTGAAGAAAATCACACTGTTACGCTTCTGTTGTGACAATTTCTAGTTGTTACACTTCTGTGGTGACAGTTTCCAATTGTTACGCTTCTATGGTGACAATTTCCACATTGTTATGCTTCTGTGTGTGACAAGTATTCGATGTTGTTGAAGTTATAAAACCATCCTAAACTTTCAAACTCGTCCTCCTGTTCTTGGTGTGGCCTCTAATAAAAGGTAATCCTTCATCCATGATAGTCTTTGGTTTAATGTTGAGGTTTTAAAGGCATATCATCTTCTTTTATTTTCTCCTCCATGGTTTTCACTATCTACATATATATTTTTTATATGTTGACAAACCCTAACCTAAACTTTTCAAAATAAACCCTGATCCATCATATAAAACATGATTCCTACACCCCCATGCTCCATCATCACAAGACTATCACCTACATCACCATCCATAGCATGCTTTACACCATTAAAACCCTAATTCTAAACTATTTTACACGGTAAAAACAATGAAAATATAAGGTGGCTATGTTTTAGGGTTTTGAATGACCTAAACCTATACATTTGAACTAATTCCACTTTCATTGTGGAGCTAAGCTGTCAGCCTACCCAATGAATTTTTATCAAAATTTTTATCAAGCTCCATCGCCCTCAAATATCAAAAACACTTCTTCACTAGTTTTTTCCCACAATCAAAATTGGGAAATGACTGTGTTTTGAGGTTTTGAATACCCTATACCCCTCCATTTGTATTCATTCCACCTCCATTGTGGAGAAAATACACCATCCTATTCACTAAATTTTTGTTATAATTTTTATTCAACCCCATCACCCCTATTTCACCTCACAAACTTACCCTACTGTTGCACAGGCTATTTTCATATTCAAAATTGCGAATTTCCTGTGTTTTAGACATTTTTACACCTTCCACTCATCCATTTTCTCTCATTCCAACTTAAAGTTGAAGCTATCATACAACAATACCTACTCAAATTTTCCTATAATTTTTCTCAGCTTCAAGACCCTTCATTTCATCCACCAAACTCACACATTCCTACACTCTGTTTTTCTAGATTCTCATTCATTCACTCATTTCATTGACACCCCAGGGTCTTCCTTATTACAGTGAAAAAACACCATGGAAAGTGAGAAGAAGAGCTCAAGGGAGGTCATGATTCCAGGTTTGAGCCAATTCAGACCCATGGCATCATTTTTAGAGCCTCCTGGTAATTTGCCAAGGTTTACATTGCACATATGGACAGTTTGGCTTCAAAATCAGTTTTTGAAGTAATGGACATAAATTTTACAAAATTCAAAGAGGTTTTTGTCAATCATAGGAAAAATAAGAAAAACATCCTTCATTTTATGCACAGGTGTTATGGTTTGAGATAAATTCCAACAATACACTTTCTCCAGGTCATTTTCTTCAATTTTGGACAAGTAGTCTTCAAATCAACTTTTGATGGGTTTAAAACAAGCGTTTACAGTGATTAATGATTCAATTTTATAGCAGAAATCCTAATATTTCCAAAAATACCACTTGTATCCCAAAAATACTTTGGGAAGACCTCAAAAATCCCTCTTGAAGGGCTTTGTTACGCTTCTGGAACACTTTGTTAAGCTTTTGGAGCAACCTTGGGAGAATGGAGTTTTGAAGGCCTTCCTGTGGTCCATTTTGCAAAATTCAAGATGTTATGGAAAATTTACACATAGGGATAGTTGAAAGTTCTTTCAGAAGTTGATTTGGACTCTTAAAAGTGCCTCAAATGTTCTGTTACACTTTTGCAATTTTTTTCTTTTCTTTTGTCAAAATTGTCACAAATTAGCATTGGATTCCTCAGGACACTTGTCAAGCTCATAAATGATCACAAATTAGAGGCAATGCTGTCCTATGAATTGTAATTAGAGTTATTGGGTTGTTTTTGGATTCCTTTCATGAAGGAATTTGTAATTAATGTATGGGACAAACACTCCTAGTTTATAGCTAAAATTGAGGGAATGGTTTCTAACCTCCCTAGAAACTAGGAAATTACTCATCTTTTGCATTTATGATCCATTTTGGATGGGATTTTGACCTGATGAGGTGTCATAGTATATATTTTATATAAGTAGACTCTATTTTGTCATTTTTTTGGGTAGGATAGTTTTTATTTGCAGTGGAGCTATTGTACAAGCTTTTTCTAATGAAATCAAGGACAATGTTGCAGACATAGTGTGAGACTCCTGTGGTATGCCTTTGAGAATTTTTTTTTCTCTGTAAACTCATGATGTTGAATGTTATTTTACTCATATTTCACATATATGATTCTTTATTGTAAGTCTTATTAGTTTATTGATAGAAAACATTCTTTACATGCTCTGTTTTTCATAATATTTTCATGAAATTGTATTTCTCTTCTGACGAATGAATTCAATTTAATGCTCATTATGATTCCCTCTCATTTCACTCTATGAAAAATGAAAAATTAATCATGCTTCTTAGCTTACCTACATGGCCTCATTCTTACCTCTGCAACTAAACCTTTGAAATCAGATCAAAACCATAGACCTAGTCTCATAACTGCCATTCCTATCCAGCAAAACTCCAAACAAAAAAAAACCATAATCTATTGAGCATCATAACTAGCCTAAATCATTATAACCAACATCCCTTTGAATACAAAGTGAAATAGATAGAGCCCTCTCTGGTCTCGATAGGGCTAGCTACCTGACCTAAAGTTTGGTCTGTGGTTACCTTTCTCCAATCCTACTGTCAGCCCTGGGAATTTAGGGAGAGTGATAACATTCTTGGTGCCATTTTCAGGGAGCGAAGGTTAAATATTTCTCACAAAAGAAAGACAAATATTTTCTTTGATTTTTGATGGTGAACAATGGTCAGGCACAAGAAAGGCTGTGCATCATTCACCCGACGACTCCAGTGTCGAACAATCCAAAGGTTCAGAGTTTTCATGGCAACTCCACTGTTAAAAAACCGGTAGCTTGAATAATTTCTTGGTGATTTCACTATTGTTACACAGTGATTTGTCACCATCCCTGCAATCCCCCGTCCCGCACATTGGAGGGCCTTTTTCGTGACCTGTGAGCAGTGACATAACCTGAAACCACTTTCATGGCATCCCCCTTGACAAGGACAATCATTCCTTTGAAGAAAGTTTCCTTGGAAAAACCATAAAAACTAATCTTTTTGCCTTGGCGCGACTAGCCAGTTCAACCCTCGTGCCAATGGGGAAAATCCACCAAAGAGGGTGTGCCAACTGGCGCTCTGTCCCAGTGTATTGCTCACGACAAGCTTAATAAAGATTTTTTTTTAAAAATAAATGGCGGAAGTTTGATTTCAAAAAACTCCTGAACGAGTCTCTAAAATGAGTTGGGAGGTTTGACTTCGGATATCCATGTATGGGAGGCGGTTTTACACCTATCATGGAAGCTTCCTTGAGGATAGGGCCAATCCCACAATTGTAGGGATCCCAACTCCCCTTCCACCATATATATAAGCTTGCCATTTTCCCTTAGCAAGATATTAGTCCTAATAGAACTAGAAGCAAGAGTTGAATCTGTGGCAAGGAGACTATCGCCAGACAGCCTTTGAGAGCCAAGCCGAAGAAAGAGAGCTTTGTCCCATTCCCGAAAAGCTTCATTGAGACGTGCTTCGCTATCGACCTCGCCGAAGGAAGATCCAGCATCAGAGCTTTGGGTTGTATCTTTATTTTATTATGATTAATGATAAGCGACTTTGATTATGGTTTCATTCACGTGTCTTTGTCTTTGATGCAATGAATTACATCCTCACTGACTGATGTATGGTTACAAGATTTAGATTCTATGATGTGTATCATTGTGTTTCTTTGCATGCGTGCAGGTGTTCAGACGTGTTAAGCAGAAGGATCGTGATATGCCAAAGCGGAGGATGGGAAGCATCGTCCTTTCTTTAACGACCATTGCGTAGGACCTGAGGTAAGCAACTCGTTATGTTTTGTTGTTTTTGTAATTAGAGACCTGTGTCACTATGTGTCTGATTGTTGCTAGACCCGATCTGGGCTAGTAGGGATCACCTCTGTCCGCAGAGGGGATTTACCTCTCCAAAAAACTGGCGACTCCACTGGAGATTTGATTGGAGTTTGTCTTGTCTCTTTTGGTTGCTTTTGGATTTTGTTTGCTTGATTTTCTCTTTTGGTCTATCTCCTTATGGTGTAAAACTTTTTTTCAGCCCCAGAGGATCAGATTTGACCTCTACTTTTCCGAAATTTTCATATTTTCATGGTTGGCTTGATTGGTGCGATTTCCACCCCGACAGTCGCACCCATTGGCGCAAGTTGCCAGTTCATAACTCGCGCCATCCCCTGTCTGGCGCGGATTACGGCCAGACAGTTGCACCATTTCCTGTAGGTTCTACGGTTTTCCCTTGTTCGAAAGTTTTTTTGGTCTGTACTTTGCTTCTGGGTTAGTTTTAGATTTTGCTTGAAGTGGTGAGTCTGGTCTTGGTTGGGAGAAATTCTTTGTTTTTTCATTTTCAGGCATTGCTGCTTGTTGTTAGTTAGCAACCCATGCCAATTGGCCATTGGCACTAGTTGTAAGTGAGCAATTCGTGCCAGTTGGCACTAGTTTCACCCACAAAAGTCATGCCAATTTCAGGGTGTGTGAAAATTGAGACTTTTTCCCTAAATCCTTCACCAATGTGTCTTTCCTTCTAGTCTTTTCTCTGTATGAGCATAGATTACATTGCTAATTGCTCAGCTGAAATGTCTTATGTCCGTGATTGCTTGATGTAAAAGGGAATGAATACCTTGTTTTGATCTCATGCTTTGGAAGTCCTCTTTGTGTTTTACCTCATATGTCTTGTCACCTTTTGAGGAATTTCATTACAAAGTGTTTTGAAACAATGATTGCATTCTTAGTGTTTGTTTGCATCCCTTTTTCCTTCATCCTTCATTAAGAAGATTTGCGTTCATTTAGTTTTCGTCTCAAAGTTTTCTTTTCGTTAAAATGCATTAGATCACATTGCATTGAAAATTATTTTTTGAGATCCATCATTGAACTTAGATTACATTGTTTAATGATTGAAGGCTAAAAATCGCATTGAGTGCATTCTCTTTCATTAAAAGCATGCATTAAGTAGATTCTCATTTCATCAAAAAATGTATTGAGTGCATTCTTATCATTTGAAAAGAAAAAGGAAATTGTGCATAGATTACAATTGCATAGTTTTCAAAAAAGAGGATTTTGCATAGATTACATTGCATTATTCGCATCGTTGAATGTTTGAAATTACTTTTGTATAGTGAAAGTCATCTAGTTTGGAAAAAGTTTCATTTTCAGTATTGTTGTTTGTTGCATCATTGTTTGAAACTCTTCCCTTAACTAGATAACATTCATCGAATTAAAAGATTTCTTTTCTCATATAGCTGCATATAGGAGAGTGTCATATAGCATTCGATAGGGCCTGAAATTGAAACATAATTGAAGATAAAATCTAAAATTTATTCAATTTACCTTAAGGCAGCATTGAAACATTAACGAAATATCTAGAGGTCTAGGCTAGTGACGTGTTCTGGCGTCATTAAATCTAGTAGTTGTCGTTCACCTTTTGGCTTTAGACAACGCTAGTACAGACTTGTGCTCCCCGTACTGTCGCGTATATAAAGGGAGACCCCACTAGGTTTCTATCCTTTATAAGTAGGAAGCCAAGCATACCACCTTTTACCCATGATACACTGGACACAACATTCAGGGAGATTACCTTCATGTACATTAAGTCCTTGGCTGATTTATATTTCATTTTTACCAAGGTGTATATGGCAGTTCATGGATATCTGGTACACCCATCTGCCTAGATTACCAGAACAGTCATTTTGATCTTTTCTGACTCATAAATTTGAAAATATCATCAAGCACTTGTCCTTTCACGGTTGTTTCTAATCTGAAAGTGATAGAGTCACCTTTTGCCTGTTTCTCGACTCTTAAAAGATGAAATGGTAGAGTTTTGTTTCAATGTTTTAAAAATTAACTTCCCATGAAATATTCTTGGTTAAAGTTAGTTTCCTTAGGGTGTTGTTCTAAAGTTGTTTCTAATGGCAACTTTTTTGGAGTTCACCAACCAAGGAATCCCCTCCGATGGGAATTCGAGTCCTTTGCCTCCTTTTGGAAATGTTGACGCTCCTTATATGGCAACGTTGTCCCTTCCTGGGTTAACTTTTGGGTTGCCTATTTGGTTGTTTTCAACCTCTGTGTTCCCAAATGTCCCAGCTACTATTCAATTAGTTCCTCCACCTGAACAACACCATGTTGATTCCAAGGTGGACCTCTCCCCTTCTTCGCCTGTTTCTGCATCCTCCTCTTCTACTTTACCTGGTGAAATTATAGATTCGAGTAACCAGGTGGCTAAGAAGAAGAAGAAGAAGACAGAGAAGAAGAAGTCCAATAAGAGAGAGGCTAAGGCTGCAGCTACTACTTCTAAAACACCTCCTCTTGATAAACCTTCCAACCATCCATGGAAAGTTAAGTTCCCTTGCATGTTGTGCTAGGGAAACCATGTTCTTCGAGATTTCCATGGCATTCCAAAGGTGCTCGAAGTATGGTCCAACAATCGTCTGCCGTTGCCTTTAGCTTCCGGGAGTCAGGTTGGGGGCATGTCTTTAGCTAGTGTTGGTAAAGCTTCTAAGAAGTAGGGTAAGCTTGCCAATCCCTGTAAGTTCTGTGAAGGGCACCATGCCATTCACCTTTGTCCATATATGGATGAAGCCAAGAGAGTTTTGGATAACCCGACTGTTTCTGCACCGTGCCTTCCGGCTGGTTACAAACAACTTTCTTTGTGTCCTCCACCAGCTGATCCTATGATTGGTCAAGAGTCATCCTTGGTCGATCCCGCTCCCTCAGAAATTAAAATTTAGGAATCCATCCCCGACCAACCATTAGTCGTGGGATCGGTTGAACTGGTACCATCTGTGGTGCACTAGGTATTTTCTGTTGAGAGTGGACCTCACATCCCTCAGGTTCTTCTTGTTTCTTCAGATTCCTTGGACTTGGAGAAAGATTCTCATGTCCCTATATCTCAATAAGCTGCTCCTCCGCCTCCCATGATGGAGGTGCTGGAGGATACCCTTGTCGACTCCGTGATGGAGGTTGTGGAGGATGATCCTTCTTCTTCCGTAACACCAGGGGAAGACCATATCGATTCAATGGTAGCCCCTCTGAGTAGTTTGGTCGCTTCCTTTGATTGGAATCGATTTTCAGGATACTACCTTCCGTATTATGTGCCTTTCGAGATAACGGTACAAGCCTTTGGTTTGGTCGTACCCAGGACCATTATAGATGAAGGCACGTATGTTAGTATTTTATCCTCAACTACTTGGCAAGATTTCGGTTCGCCGCCGCTTGTGCCTGTTACACAGAATCTGTTGGCATTTAACAGAAGAACTAGTCAACCGTTAGGGATCCTTCCAAAGTTACCTGTTACTTTGGGAGGTAAAACCGTCCATATGGACGTAATTGTTGTTCCAGGCCCCTTGGATTTCAATTTTCTCTTAGGGCGCGTTACACCTATGCCATGGGAGCACTTGTCTCCTCCCTTTTCCGTGTGGTCTGTTTTCCACATGAAGGACAGATTGTGACCATTGATCAACGTTTGTTCTTTGGTCCTGATGTGGAAATTGGCCCGCCATCATCCCTTCCTGGTTTTTATCCACCTGTTGTATCTGCCCCACCGCAGGTCAACTATGTGGCTAACTACCCCGTGCTTATACTCAGTGATAGTGCCGTTGTACATCATGTGCTGGGGGCATTGGGTCCTAATTTCTGAGATGTTGTTCTCCCATCCGGTGTAGAACTCTTAAAAGCCATGAATTCTTGGTCATCATGATGAGTTGTCTTATGAGCAGAGTTCGTTTTTCTTGTGTCAAGATCCTTAAAAAATGAAACAAGCTCTTCGGAGCAGAGTTCGTTTTCTTGTGTCAAGCTCCTTAAAAAACTGAAACAAGGTGTTCGGAGCATAGTTTGTTTTCTTGTGTCAAGCTTGTTAAAAAATGAAACACCGTGTTCCGAGGATAGTTTTTCTTCTATATCAACCTTGTTAAAAAAATGAAACAAGGTCATCTGAGGATAGTTCTTTTAATGTGTCAACCTCGTTAAAACAATGAAACAATTTCCTGTTCAATTCGAGTCTTTGATAAGATATCGTAAAATCCCAGTTGAGTCTTTCTCTTGGTCTCGTAATTTGAACCTTCACTCCGTCTGCCTTTCATATGGACTAAAGCCTTGGAGGCATGTACCTCGATTTGAGTCACCATGCTGGGGGCATGCTTAATTTTTTCAAGCACAGTTTGTTTCCGTTTCAAGCTTGTGTAAAAATGAAACTGGTTTCAAGCATAGTTTATCTTTGTTTCAAGCTTGTTTAAAAATGAAACCAACTTCAAGCAGAGTTTCTTGATTTCAAGCTTGTGTAAAAATGAAACCATTCCCATTTTACCTCTCATGATTGCCATTTTATCAGCCTGTTTTGCCAGATGAGACTTGGTTTTCTCACTCCATCGTCACTATCTTCTTGGCCAATCATATGCCTTCACTTAGTTGTTTCACCCAATCCTGAGGAACCGTTGCGATGAGTGGTCTTGTTAGCCAGCCTATTAACCTTTATTTGTTCAGAGTAGTTCCACCATTACTGGAACCAATAGCTACCCTTTATACCACTTGTTCCTCCAGGGGGGGTCACCTTTCAGCTCTTTTCTGACTCTTAAAAAATGAAAAGATTGCCGAGTCACTTGTCGTTTTGATCTCATTAAATTGGCTACGAAATGACATCTACCTAGTATACGTTTACCCCTTTTTCAGGCTGGGATAGATTACTTACGAAAAAGGAATACCCTAGCCTATCACGACTAGGAGGTTTTCTCAGACATAGTTTTCTACCTTTTCGGATCTGAGGAACTATATACGAAAAGGGACTACTGGAGTTTTCTTTTCCGCTGTATTTTCAAACTCTCTAAACATAAAAAGACATCGAGTTCTTCCTTTTTCAGACTCGTTAAAACTTGATGACATTAGACTCCATCGTAATGACGATACTCGAGTTCCTCCTTCCTAGGGCTCATTAAATGTACTAGGTTGGATTTGTCCGAAGGAAAACTTATATGACAAGCATATGGTATCCTCTTTAAGCTTGTGTGAAAATAAAGAGGTACTCGCCAGAAATGGTGGGGGAAAAATGGAACTAGTATCATCGTCATGTCGACAGTATGTTGCTCTTGAACATGGCACTTGTCTGCATTCGTGTCGATTTGGGGACATCTCATCTCATTTTCTGCTTGCCTCCATGGGTTTGGGTTATCCTTTTTGACCATTCATCTTCTCTTTGCCTCATCATCATGACCTCAGATCTTTTGATGTCAAATACTGCCAAATCCAGTGTTGTGCCGCCGATATGTTCAAGAGAAGTTGACCTCTGCAGTTTTCAACCCTCTTATGATTCTCTACTGATCCTGTTTCACAAACATTATGTTCCTCTGTCTCGCGTTGATGATGTGGGAAAAATTATGGCCCACCTTAGATCAAGGTCACTTCCTGTCGAATTTAGCTCATTATCCAGGATGCTGATCTAGAGAATCCCTTCAGGTACCTTGGAGCCTGCATGCCTCAATGGCAGGTTTTTCACATTCGACGTAAGGTTTTCATCATTGGCCTTTGATTGAATGATTCTGCGGGTGTTCGATGCCAAATCACTGTTCACATTCCGTGGAGTGTACCTATAGTACCTTGAGGGCCATCGTCATTATTGGTGGTTCCTCTCACGTCTGTTAATAGCTTTCGTCATTGGCTAGTAATCAGACGATGTTCTTGCATGTTCGACTTCAGCTCACATATTCACATGCTAGGAATTGTACTCTGTATGGGTCGAGATGGAGCACAAGACCCTCGGTTTTTTCTAATGGAATACCGGCCGTGGATTTTGTGGATTATCATGATTGGTTACATGGCTCATTGATTGGATGGCTACGACCATACCTGAGTCTGCTTGTTGATCCTTTCTGGATGGCTGCGTCCATACCTTGGATCCTGATTCTTGTATACTCTGTTATGGATGGCTGCACCCATACCACACATCATGTATTTGAGATATCAGTTGTATTTGGCTACGCAAGTTTCTAACAATAGTGTTTTCAGTTGGACACATTCTCATAAAGCATTTCACTCCTCTCTCTCTTTCAGACCTCATTCTTTAGGGGGCATCTGTTACATAGTAATTTTTTATCGTCCCTGCAATCCCCCGTCCCGCACATTCGAGGGCCTTTTCCATGACCTGTGAGTAGTGAAATAACCTGAAACCACTTTCATGGCATCCCCCTTAACAAGGACAATCCTTCCTTTGAAGAAAGTTTCCTTGGAAAAACCCTAAAAACTGATCTTTTGGCCTTGGAACAACTAGCGAGTTCAGCCCTCACGCCAATGGGGAAAATCCACCAAAGAGGGCACGCCAACTGGTGCTCTATTCCAGTGTATTGCTCACGCCAAGCTTAATAAGGATTGTTTTTAAAAAATAAATGGCAGAATTTTGATTCAAAAAACTCCTGAACGAGTCTCTAAAATGAGTTGGGAGGTTTGGCTCCGGATCTCCATGTATGGGAGGTGGTTTTCCACCTATCATGGAAGCTTCCTTGAGGATAGGGCCAATCCCACAATTGTAGGGATCCCAACTCCCCCTCCACCATCTATATAAGCTTGCCATTTTCCCTTAGCAAGCTAGTAGTCCTAATAACACTAGAAGCAAGAGCTGAATCTGTAGCAAGGAGACTATCGCCAGACAGCCTTTGAGAGCCAAGCCGAAGAGAGAGAGAGCTTTGTACCATTCTCAAAAAGCTTCATTGAGACGTGCTCTACTGTCGACCTCACCGAAGGAAGAGCCAGTGTCAGAGCTTTGGGTTGTATCTTTCTTTTATTATGATTAATGATAAGTGACTTTGATTATGGTTTCATTCATGTGTCTTTGTCTTTGATGCAATGAATTACATCCTCTCTGACTGATGTATGGTTACAAGATTTAGATTCTATAATGTGTATCGTTTTGTTTCTTCGCATGCATGCAGGTGTTCAGATGTGTTAAGCAGAAGGATCGTGATTTTCCAAAGCGGAGGATGGGAAGCGTCATCCTTTCTTTGACAACCATTGCGTAGGTCCTGAGGTAAGCAACTCATTATGTTTTGTCATTTTTATAACTAGAGACCTGCGTCACTGCGTGTCTGATTGTTGCTAGACCCGATCTAGGCTAGTAGGGATCGCCTCTGTCCACAGAGGGGATTTACCTCTCCAAAAACTATTTTCAAGATGGATTCAACTGCTAGAAGGTATTTCCCTATGAATCGTGCTCACATTCATGGTTTTCCAAATCAAATTCCTTGCATATATTGGCAAACTTATCTACCCAAATTCATAAATGGAAATGAGGATGAGGATGTTCTACATCTTGTTAGATTTCACATGCATGTATGTAAAACAAAGATTGATTTTACTGGGGATTGCTTGATGAAAATATTCATGGATTCCCTAGAAGGGAAAGCAATATCATGGTATGAAGGGTTACTAGAAAGAAGCTTATTTTGTCTTAAAGATTTCCATAGAGTGTTCTTTGAGCATTATGGGAAGTCTCATATTTCTTTGTCTCTTTTACAAAGTTTTTGTGATTTTTGTAAAGCTTTTATTGCATATCTTAAAGGAATTGATGATATCGAATGTATGGATGATGAATAGATCATTGGAGCCTTCTATGATTTTTCCTTCCAAAAGCAATCTAAAGAATCAAATCACTCTGATACACGAGATAATACTCAACACACAGTAGCCTCCTCTTTGATTGATGAAGAAACATATGATGTATATTGTCTAGATGCTCATAAAGATTCCCCACAGGAAAAACTTCTAGCAGAAACACAACACATTGATCAACTAGAGGTTAAGGAAGAAACTCAACAACTTGAAACTAATCAAGAAAAGGAGAATAATGAAAAGAAAATGTTGTTTTAGATCTTGTGGGTGTACACATTAGCACTATGTTTTTCGAAAAAATTCCTCTTGTAAAACATCAGGTAAAAGTAATTGGGAATATCATTGAAGAATCATATGTTGATTTACAACAGTCTTATGATCCACAGGAAAATCTCCAACAGATGGTATTTTCTTCCGTAATTAAAGATCAATCAGATTTGAATGATGAAAGCCATGTTTTATTTCATGATTCTAATGATGAGTTGCAATGACCTCACCAACTTCTATGTGATCTATTTAATGATGAAGAAATCCTCGTTTCATATGATATTGCCGTTGTGTTTGATGAAATTCAAAAAAATTCAGAGCCATTATCTATTGTGGATCATGAGAATGAAAAAAACCTTACTCTCATTCGATTTGTTGGGAATTAGTTTCAACATATAGAAAAACAAACATTGTGGAATAAGTTTTGTTTTCTTGCTTTTAATCATCCATAAGATCATATGTTACATGATTTCCATGATCCTCTGGTGAGTTTGTTGTAGTCATCAGTAGAGGAATAATTTTCCAAGTTTGTTAATACAGTTATTAGATTCAGTGGAAAAGTTGAGTTGTCTGTTTCGTTTTTCTCCTTCCTGATCAAGGAACATGTGAGTAGGCTTTTAGTAAGTAGTCATTTACTGGATTGGTTACACTGGAAGGATCATTTCACATTATTGTACATATGTCTTCAGCAGGTAGGTGGTTTTCATCAGGATTTGAAGCCCTCAAGTCTCGATGGTGCCATCAATAAGTTTTGTAAGTTTTGTTTCAGATAGAGTCAGTTGTCAAGTTAGAGTCAAGTCAATTTTTTCTAGTCAAAGTCATTTCCAGAATAAGTTCATCATTTCCAGTTTGTCAAAGTTTTCAATGTCCATTTTGACTCTGTCTCCCAATGGTAAGGCTACCTGATCTATGATGTTCTTGACACCTCCTGAAGGATATTCCATCCCCAGGTGGAGCTAATGTTAGCTCAGGTATGTCAGTGATCAAATAAATCTTTCAGTTTTTTTACATAAATTCATAGGTCAATATTTTTTTACTTTTTCGAACAAGTTCTCAGAAAATAATTTTGGTCACGGAAGAGGTATAAGTCAAGTTTTCCACTCCTTCATTTCATTCATCGCCACCATAAATTTCAAGTTCATCTCCATCATAATCAGTTTCAAGGTCACCATCTCCATCATCATCATTTAAGAGGTCTAGGGCTAGGTCACTCCATTTCATATAGGTCATTGTCTAGGTTCATTTCTGCCTTTGAAATATCTTCAAATTTTCATTTAAAATAAGGTAGCAACCCTCCATTCCACTCATAAAACCCTAATGAAGGAGATATCTTGTTTATGAAATGAAATAAAGACCACCTGTCTTGTTTCATAGGTTTCAAGTTTCAAAAATTTCAAAGTCATTAATTCCTGTCTCACTGTCTCATTGAAAAGAAGAATTCTGTCTCACTGCCTCCTTTAAGGATTAAAAAATTCATCTTGACTGTCAAATTTTCAAAAGAGGTCAATATAATCTATTGTTCCAGTCAAATGCAAAGGGAGTCATTTCCAATTTCAAAGACATCTTATTTGGTTTTTAAAAGAGTCATTATCCAATGTGAAAGTCCAAAGGTGAAAGATTTCAAAGCTTTTAAAAATAGTCTTGTTGTCTCATGAAAAGGAGAAAGTTTGTCTCAATGTCTCATTTAAAATGCAAAACAAGGTCATCTCAAGTGTCAAACAATGAAAAAGAGTTTAAGTCTATCCTCTTATCTCACTAAAGAAGAAAAAAGTCACTTTTTAAGTGCAAAAGGGTTAAAAAGTCATTGTAAATGTCATGACAAAAGGTAAGGGTCATCAAAGTTTATAAAAGGCAAAGAAAAAAATATTTTTTCATTGTTACCCTTTCATATGTGTGAGAGCAACATTTCTCCACTTTGATTACCCCACCATACTCTCAAAATTCTCTCACAACCCTAAAAAAACACTGGTGTTACGTTTTTGTGGTGAAGAAAACACCAGTGTTACACTTATGTGTATTACAAAAACACTATTGTTAAGTTTTTGTGTTGAGGAGAAGTTAGTTGTTACGCTCCTGTGGTGTAGAGAAAACACTTGTTACGATCCTGTGGTCTTTAACAACCAGTTGTTACTCTCCTGTAGTGAATAAAATCATGGTGTTACGCTTCTGTGGTGATAGTTTCCAATTGTTATGCTTCTATGGTGATAGTTTCTAGTTGTTACGCTTCTATGGTGACAGTTTCCATGTTGTTACAATTCTGTGTGTGACAAGTCTCCAGTGTTGCTGAAGCTCGAAAATCCTCCTAAACTTTCAAACTTGTCCTCTCATCCTTGGTGTGGTCTCTAATAAAAGGTAAGCCTTCATCCATGCTAGTCTTTGGTTTAATGTTGACATTTTAAAGGCCGATCATATTCTTTTATTTTCTTCTCTATGCTTTTCACTATCCACATATATTTTTTTTATATGTTGACAAACCCTAACCTACAATTTTCAAAATAAACCCTAACCCATCATCTAAACCATGATTCCTACACCCCCATGCTCCATCATCACAAGCCTATCACCTACATCACCATCCATAACATGTTTTACACCACCAAAACCCTAATTCTAAACTATTTTACATAGTAAAAACAGTAAAAATATAAGGTGACTATGTTTTATGGTTTGAATTACTGAAACCTATACATTTGACTACCCATTGAATTTTTATCAAGTTCCATGGCCCTAAAAAACACTTCTTCACTAGTTTTTTCCCACAATCAAAATTGGGAAATGACTGTGTTTTGAGGTTTTGACTACCTTATACCCCTCCATTTTCCTTCATTCCACCTTAATTGTGGAGACAAGACACCATCCTATTCACTGATTTTTTTTTAGAATTTTTTCTCAACCCCATCACCCCTATTTCACCTCACAAACTTACCCTACTGTCGCACAAGCTATTTTCATAGTCAAAATTGGGAATTTCCTATGTTTTAGACATTTTGACACCTTCCAATCATCCATTTTCTCTCATTAAACCTTCAACTTGAAGCTAACATACAAGACTACCTACTAAAATTTTCCTAAAATTTTTCTCAGCTTCAAGACCCTTCATTTCATCCACTAAAATCACACCTTCCTACACTCTGTTTTTCTAGATTCTCATTCATTCACTCATTTCATTTACGCCCTAGGATTTTCATCATTCTAGTGAAAAAAAGCCATGGAAAGTGAGAAGAAGAGCTACAAGGGAGGTCACGATTCCAGATTTGAGCCAACTCATACCCATGGCATCAATTTTAGAGCCTCGTGGTCATTTGTCAAGGTTTACATTGCACACATTGAAATTTTGGCTTCAAAATAAGTTTATGAAGTAACGCAGATGAATTTTACAAAAGAGAAAGAGATTTTTGTCAATAACAAGCCAAATAACTGTTGATATTCAACAAGATGATGATCCTAGTGAAAATTAAGCACCTTCACTAGGTGGGGCCCGCAGGCTATTTTTAGGTGTATGTCTATTTTTAGAATGGTGAGAATATTCTAAAATTAGTAGGATGTTGATTCTAGATGGTTGAGAAAATTATATCTTTAGATGAATTCTACTTTTATAATATGGGTGAAGTCTATTTATAGATCGCTAATCTAAAAATAGAATTCATGTTGATTATTAGTATCCCTTAATGATAACCAGACAATAAATAATAACTTATTCTCTTGGAGCACTTGATTTCAGTTAACTAATGTGGAAAACCAGTTAGCTGAAGGAATTACGAGTTGCAAGGTTGGTTGGTGACTCATGCATGATGGACTTCATTGTAACTGAGTGTGACAAAGTTGTAACAGAGTTGGAAGAGTAGTTATGGGAGTTGTTATTTAGTTTAACTCAGTTGTGATAGTTGTAACTAAATATACACTAGTGAAAGATGAGTGAATTAATTATTTAATAAATTCACAAGTAGTGTCTTACTTGCAACTGAATAAATACAACAGTTAACTACTTGCATGTCATATCCAGTGGAGACCCAATGGAGAGATAGGTGAAAGGGTGTGTTTGACTATCAGTTGTGACTATAGTGATGCATTCAATGCATATACACACACATTGGAGTTGTTAATGAGGATTGCGTAGTACAAGAAAGGCAAGATCAAATTCATTTAGGGTTCTTCTTCAGCAGGGATTGCATAGTGGAGGCAGGCTGTCAGGAGGTAGTAAATTGGTGCATGTGTGAACCAATTTTTGTGTGACAATGTGAGACGATTGTATATTGTACTGAGAGATCTATGAGTTGAGCTTTGTATGAGATTGTTTCATGATTCCATGATATAAATAATATATGATAGTTGGGGTTTTTAGCTTTAAGCTTTCCTGGTAAAATATCTTGTTATGTGCGATTGATTTTTCTTCATGTGTTTGTAATTGGCGATTTAATTTCCGCAAAGAATTGAGTAGAAGGATTATGTATTTAACAATGGATTTAATTTTTAGATCAGGGGAGTCCAGTAATATACATGCATATGGTATATAATTTCTACAATAACAAAAAATTCCTTCAGTTTATGCACAGGTGTTATGGTTTTTGAGAAATTCCAACAATACACTTGATCCAGGCCATTTTCTGCAATTTTGGACAAGTAGTCTTCAAATCAAATTTTCATGGGTTTGGAACAGGGGTTTGCAGTTCTTAATGATTCCATTTTGTAGAAAAAACCCTAATATTTCCAACCATACCACTTGCAGGCCCAAATTCCTCTGGGAAGACCTCCAAAATCCCTCTCAAAGGGCTTTGTTACACTTCTGGAACACTCTGTTAAGCTTTTGGAGAAAGCTTGGGAGAATGGAGTTTTGAAGACCTTCCCGTGGTCCATTTTGAAAAATTCAAGATTTTATGGAAAATAGACACATAGGGATAGTTTACCATTCTTTAAGAATTGGATTTTGACTCTTAAAAGTGCCTCAAAATTTCCTCCAAAGTTTTGTTACACTTCTGCAAGTTTTTTTTCTTTTCTTCTGTCAGAATTGTCACAAATCAACATTAGATTCCTTAGGACACTTGTCAAGCTTAGAAATGATCACAAATTCGAGGAAATGCTGTCATATGAGTTTTAATTAGAGTTATTGTGTTTTTTTTGGCTTCCTATCATGAATGAATTTGTAATTAATGTAAGGGACAAACACTCGTAGTTTGTAGCTAAAATCTAGGGAGTGGTTTCTAACCTCCCTAGAAACTAGGAAATGACTCATATTTTGAATTTATGATCCATTTTGGATGGGATTTCGACCTGATGAGGTTTCATAGTCTATATTTTATATAATTGGACTCTCTTTCATCTTTTTTTGGGTAGGATAGTTGTTATTTTTAGTGGAGCTATTGTACAAGATTTGCTAATGAAATCAAGGACAATGTTGCAGACATAGTGTTGAGACTCCTGTGGTATGCGTTTGAGAATTCGTTTTTCTCTGTAAACTCATGATGTTGAATATTATGTTTCTCATATTTCACATATATTCTTATTTATTCTAAGTCTTATCATTTTATTGATAGAAAACATGTTTTCCATGCTCTGTTTTTCATAATATTTTCATGAAATTGTCTTGCTCTTCTAACGAATGAATTCAATTTAATGCTAATTCTGATTCCCTCTCATTTCAATCTATACAAAATGAAAAATTAATCATGCTTCTTATCTTACCTACCTGACATCACCCTTACCTCTGCAACCAAACCTTTGAAATCATATCAAAACCTTAGACCTAGTCTCCTAACTGTCATTCTTATCTAGCAAAACTCCAATCAAACAAAAACCTTAATCTATTGAGCATCACAACTAGCTGAAAAAATTATAACCAGTCATCCATTTAGCTTCAAATTGGAATATATAGAGACCTCTTTGTTCTGGGTAGGGCTAGCTACCTGACCTAAAGTCTGGTCTGTGGTTACCTTTCTCCAATCCTATTGTCAGCCTTGGGAAGTTGGGGAGAGTGACAACAGTGGGGAAAATATATCGAATTGTGGAGATGAAGCTTTTAGGCTAAGGCATATGCATTGTAATATCTTTTATGATCAATGGAATTATATGTTATTTCCCTTATATGAATGTGTATTCAACATATTTTATGGTTGATTCTATTTATTTTGATCTAATGATCGTTCGAGGAATATCACCTGTTGTCTTTTTTTTGTTGTGATTGTGTGTAGGGATAAGTGATAAGGTGTGGAAGTTGTGGATCACTCAAGTGGAGTGCAAGATCTGCATCAAACTCAAAACCATTCTTTGATCTGCGAGGATTCCAGGTGTGATCTCTTTTCATTATAGTGTAGACCTGACTATTTGTAGCAGGAATGACCATTTGGGATTAGGGATTTCTTGTTTTTATATTGATATTTATTTCTATGTTTTGTGATATGAGTTGGACACAAGATCATGAAGAAACAAATCCTTGCAAATTAAGATGCAACACCATTCAGGCTTATTAATGTTGGTGCTACATTTCAAAGAGCACTAGACATTGATTTCAGTGGCCTGATTGGAAAAAGTGTGGTAGTATATCTGTATGATGTAACTATATTCTCTAAGAGAATATCAAACCATGTGCGTCATCTAAAACAAATATTTTAGCGAGTTCACAAGTATGGTATTTTTCTCAATCCCAAGAAAAGCATCTTCAGTGTGCTAGAAGGAACTCTCTTAGGACACATCATCACCAAGAGCGGAATCAAATTTGATCTAGAAAGAGTCAAACTATAGTTCATATATTGTTCCTAGTCAATAAAAAGGATATGTAATATTTCTTGGGAAATATTAATTTCCTATGGAAGTTCATCTATGAATATGCTCAGATAATTAAACCATTATAAGGGATGATAAATAAAGATGCAATCTATATATAGCACAAAAGGGAAAATGATTATTTTCTTTGAATCAAACAAGCTATTGTTAATGTGCTTGCATTTTTAAGTCCTAATTATGGAAAGTATTTTCTGCTTTATACTTTCACCTCAGATTCATCTATTGTGGCCGTATTGACACATAAGGATGCTGAAGGAAATGAACGATCTATTTCTCTCATGAGTTCTGGCTTATAGGGGTTAGATCTTGTATATAAGTCAAACAAGGATTTTATGCCCTATCTCCTCAAATCTCACATAATCATATATGTGCCTCATCGAACATTCATAACACTTTTCGTGCAACAAGAGCTAGGTGAGAAGAGGAAAAATTGGATGACCTGTTTGCAAAAATATGATATGGGGTTCAAGCCAATTCATACTATTAAGGTTCATGGCCTCTATCAGCTCACAATAGAAGCAAGAGATGCTTTAGAGAAAGACCTTTTAGGATGGGAGCAGGAAATAGAGATGTAAAACATTGAGCAAGTTCTTCAAACAAGCTTGACAAAGCCATGTTATTTAAATATATGATAATACTTAGATAACGACACCTTTCCCACGCATTTATCGAACAAAAAAAATAGGGAAATTTTCCTTAAAGCTCTATCTTATCATCTCGTTCATGGATTTATTTTCAGAAAGCACCATAATGGTGTCTTTCTAAGATTCTTAGAGCCTTAAGACATAGAGAAGGTACCAAGATATTTTCATGATGAACCAACATGTGGACGTTATGTAGGTGATACAACCACACATAAAGTAATGAGGGCTAGTTATTATTGGCCCACCTTATTTAAGGATGCTCATGCTTATTCCTGTAAATTCCCAACTTGTCAATGTTGTGCCGGTTGAGACCAGAAATCAACCGCCCCACTACTACCAGTTGCAGTTGAAGAACTGTTCCAATAGTGGGGGCTAGATTTTATTGGAGAAGTTTTTCCACACTCATAAAAGTAACAACAATACATCCTAACAAAAAAAAATCATTTCACTTGGTGGAACGAAGTAGTTCCTTTAAGACAAGTCAACAACCGGGAAGTCATCCAAAACCTAAAGAAAAAAATTATAGCCAGGTTTGGCATTCCAACGCCTCTTGTCTTTGATAATGCGACTTATTTTTATTCATTGAAAATTTACGAGTTTTAATTAGAAAATGGTATCATATTAAAGCATGCATCAAACTATTACCCACAGGGAAATGGTTTAGTAGATTCAACAAACAAAAATCCCATTCACATAATCAAGAAAATAATTTTATCCAAGCAAAGGAACTATCATAATGCTTTGATAAATGCAATATGGGCTGATCGTGTAACACCTAAACCCTCCCTCAAAACCTCAGCATAATTCCTATTATATGGTAAAGAATCTCTCTTACCTCCTAACTTGTATCTTCCAGCCTTGAAAATCTCCCAAGAGTCCCAAGGCAGACCATGCCTTCTAGTTCAAAGTAGGATAGATACTTTTCTTAAACTTGAGGAAGAAAGGCTCAAATATAAATCAATATTTTCCATACACCAAAACCATATTAAGTGTTGGTTCGATAAGAAATATGCAGGGACTAATAGTTTCGATGTGGGTTACTTAGTATTGAAGTGGGATAAATCCCATGAAGAGAAAGGAAAACATAAAAAGTTCCAATCTCTGTGGATAGTCCCTTATACCATAAAATAAAAACTTGGCCATAATGCTTTCAAGATAAAATATTTAGATGGGAGGACTAACCCTCTTCCCGTTAATGGTTGATATTTGAAGCGCTGTTTTCAGTAGCAGCTCTAAGTTACACTCCATGTACAATTTTTTTCTTTATCATCCATTATCGATATCATATTTTTCATGTCGAGTCGTTTCCTGGCCATTGTACATAATAATCCCTTATGTGAAAGAGAGCATTTCTCAAAAGGGATTTGTGGTGGAGAAAAGAGGAAATGTGAAAACCAAAGTGCTTGGTTATCTATTAGTTCTTCTTCATTGTTTTGGAATATGCCATAGGTTGAGCTAATTCTTGACAAAAAATATGATACATCTAAGAATAAAACCTTGAGTGAACCTATAATATCCGCATCTATTCTAGTATCCAAACTCCTCAACTTGGTGTTAAATCTACTTGGTGTGTTACATGCTTATCCAATCTAGTAGAGAAAGGGTAAGGGGAAAATATACAATGAGAAAACCAATATCATAGGTTATATTAATAATTATCTGAAGGGTCAACCTCTTCTGCTCTCAATAAGTCGGGATCCCTCTTCCACCCATTGAAATAATGTGTGTCGAAGCACAAGTTCTATTAAATAAATAAATAAAGGGTGAAAGGAGAGAAAGGCTTCCTGTAAAGGGAGGTGAAGAAAGTGACTTCATCAGGGTATTGTCCAGGATTGATGCCAGTGAAGCAACACCAGAGGTGAAACACATACTCTAAATATCTTAAACTCACCATGTACATATTACACTTTCCTAGATTGAAACAATTGTGATATGATATATTTGTTGTATCTTTGAATGAGGGAAAGGGAAGTAAGGTGCTCTATATACAACTGGGTCAAGAGGGGAAGTAAATGAAATTGAATTGGTGAATCAATATTTTCTGAAGGACTAACCCTTTAAATAAAAAACTATTCCTAGGGAGAGAAGATTAAGTTCTCCCAGTGTGTCGCCAAGCATTGTTGCCACTACAACACTCTCCAAAAATTGACTACATTTAAACATTGGAGCCTACCAAACTGTCATATGAAGCGTCACTTTGGTCATCAAGTCTCACTTCAAGTCATTCCAGATGTTTCAAGTGTTCTTGATCATTACTAAGTGCCATCACATTTTTTAGAACACCTTTACTTCACTTCATGGATATAATATATCTGTTGTTGAAAAATGACACTTTTGTTCGTAGTCACACACAATTTGTCTATTGTGATTGGAGAGTATTTGTAAACTGGCGTTTTGATGTGTATTTCTGATTGTTCAATCCTATCTAAGTATTATTGATGATTTGGTACGTTTTTCAATTGATTTTATCTCTAAACTCATTGTGTTTTCCCCTTGTTTTATCTTTCATACTTAGACAAATTTTGGTTGCACTAGTTATCCCAATAAGGCTAGGAGAGTTCATGGTGCACTCTTAAGTCTTAGTCCGGACCCTTTCCCTGTGCGAAGTACACTCACAAGCATAATCCTATCCTTCCCTTTCAAAACTACGCCCTTAAGGTAAGCCTTCCTCCTTTTTGAGCGCATGGCACATCACCAAGAAACATCATGGTCCCTTTAGCCTTCAGCCTTGTGCCCTACACCCTTATTCACTTCTTTTGAGCATACAATGCACTTTGGAAGGACCAAGCCTGACCCTTTCATCATTTATACTTTCGCCTTGCACCCTCCCTTGAGCCTCCTCTCTCGCATTTGAGCGCATGATGCATCCTTAAGCCTTAGACACTCAATCCTTCCTCCTTGGGAGCACGACTTGTTCCCATAAGCCTCCTTGTTCTTCCCAAGCACAATGATAAGTCATGCATTTTTCTTTTACAGAAAAAACATATTAGAATAAGATATTTTTTAGATTGATGTTCAATTTCCATGAGTGATATTAGTTGTAGGTATTCCAGAAGAACATGGAAAAGATGCATGAAAAGATATAAAAAAGAAGAAAATCAAAGGAAACATTTAAGAACAAAGAACACATGATGTGGAAAAATGAAGAACATTGAAATCCTGATTAGCAAAGAAACTCAAAAGAGTCCATATGATCAAATACCCTTTGGAGGGTGAAGAAATCAACAACATGGAAGTTGCATGAAAGATCGAAGATACAATTGGAAACATTGTCACCTATCAAGAAATTCCATGTCATCAGGCACTATGGGTCCATGCCATCAATTTTAGTGACTTGCCATGTTCTCACCACATGATTATGTGGAAATCATGACGTAATTAGGTAGTTATTGTGAAGACAAAGAAGTGGAAGTGAAAGAGTCATGTATGGACAAAAGAGCCATTTGAAGAAGTCTAAAAGACATGAATTCCAAAAGTCATTTAGAATTCCAAAGGTCATTAGAAGTTGAAAATTCATATGAGAAACTCAAGAGTCACGTGCAAATGAAAGGTAATGCCTCAAGTTATATAAGGAGACTCATTACTCAAGCAAATGAATTTTCACCTTGGATTCCCCCACAAGGCATTAGAGAGATAGAGATAATACTTTTCAGGAGCAAGTAATGGATTTAATGCTCCATTATTGGAGATAGTGATGTTCATTGTACTCATGTATCTTAGAATTTTTTCTTAATATTTGAATTCATTTGGCTTGAAAATTTTCATGGATGGATCGTGTATGTTTCGAGACTACTCTTCTAATGTTTGTGGTTTATGTTGGATTTCATATGTACTAAAGTAATTGAACTATTTTAGTGACTTTGGTTTTAAACTTGTTGGAAATGTGTTGTGATGATTTTAACGATCGTTACATCTATGTGAACTATTTCACTTGATGTATAATGATTATTCCTTGTTTATGTGCGTGAGACTTTACTATATTAGTGCTATTAATTCTCTTTTAGAGACTCACTTTGCTTCCTTGTAGTAAAACAACCTTGATACATTTAATTAAACATTCCACAAGGAACACTCTCTTGATCATTCAAAAGCACATGCATGCTACTCTCTCATGCTAATTTCTCAAGTCGATAAAAATATCTAAGTTAATGGAATATGTGCCATATTTCTGGATTGAATCCTACACCAAATTTTGTGAGGTCTAATTGGTACCTCATATCAGGAAGCACGGAAAAGTTTAGGGTCTAATATTCACAAGCGGGCTATTTTCCATGGTTTTTCCAAAAAAAATATTCTCTAATTTCCATTTTTTTTCTAAAAGTTATTTGCCCAAGTTTTATAGTAGAAAATTATTTTACCTTAAAGATCTCCAAAATTATATAGATACTATATATAAAATCATTATAAATTTAAATATTTTTACAAACATATGACCAAATATTTTATATTTTTCATATTAGGGACTAGTAAGATTCGCCAATATTTCTAAAATTTAAGATAAATTTCCATCCTTAAAATATTCCCTATTAGGGAGATCCCCTGTATGTTGGAAAGATACAACACTGCCAACAACAAGTTAGATAGGGCTTCCTATAAAGCATTTCTATAGGTGTGAATTCATTGATATAAATATCATACGAGTCATGCAGACGATCAATAAAAATACTCAATACCTCCCTTTGGAAGGTGGAAGGAGCATTAAACAAGAAAAATGGAAGGAACCTATAGGAAAAGGTCCCCCATGGGAAGGTGAAATTAATCTTATACTGGTATTCAAGACTAATTTGGATATGATTGTACCCACTGAAACCATCCAGGAATGAAAATAACTTCTTTCCTGCAAGAGTGTCCAAAACTTGGTCAATAAAAGGTAAAGGAAAGTGATACTTTTTGGTGGCCTTATTAAGCTCTATATAATTAATGAAAATTATCTGTTTCCCATTATTTTTGGGCACAATTACTAAAGGTGACACCCACTCACTGTCTGAAATAGGATAGATAAATTCTGCATCTAACAATTTTTTCAATTCCTCCTTTACAATGTCCTTTAGTGTAGGGTTCATTCTTATATGAGGTTGTATAATATGTTTATGTCCTTATTTGATGTATATATTATGAGTACAAACCAAGGGATGTAATCATTCAATCTCTTTGTAACCCTAATTAAAATCATCAAGGTTTTGTGTTAACACAATGAGAAATTGTCCCTCTTGATCAATTGAAAGGAAAGGGTTTATTTTCATAGTTCTATAGGAGATGATTTCTACAAATTTGATATTGTCTTGATAAAAAATGGAAGTGATTAAATATTCCCATGGACTATCTATACGCTATCGTAAAGGTTCCTATTTAGTCCATCAATTTGCATGGAAGGCAGATACTTGTTTCACAAAAAAATGTTAATTAGATTATCCTCATCCAATTGCCTACTACCAATAGTGGATTTTAATGTACAAATTAGCTAGGGTGATGATTGATAAAGATATTCCCCTTCTTCCTCTTCTACCCACATAGGAAAATCATGCTCAACAAGGGGTTGAGCAGACATATATTATACAAGCTATTTTGTTAGTTGCCCATTTTTAATTCTCATGTTTCCAACTCTACAACTAATATAGGCATAACATTAGCTAACCAAGGTCTTCTTAGGATAAGAGGGTATCCGTTGTATTTGGTTTTATGTTGTAGAATAAGGAAACCAATGGGGTACTCCCATGAATCAATGGAAACCATCCCATCCTCAATGACACCTTAGGTGCTACTATGGATCTGTCTACAAGTAGCAACATTGTGGTGGTTTTCCTTAATGCTCCTTGTAGATTAAGATTAAGCATGGTTTCCTTGGTCATGAAATTTATTTAAACCATTAGATAAATGAGGTATTTTTGAGTACAATATTGTTTATGTGTACATCAAATACTGGGATGCCAAGATCGAGATAGTTTGGGATGATGTCCTTCCTAAGCATTAAATCAACCAATTGCCTAATGACATTCATAGTGGGGGAATTGTTCCTCTTCCTTTCCGACCTCCTAATAAACTCTTATTTAATGAATTTTTTATATATGGTAACATATTTGATGGATTGTAGGAGAGGAATTTTGACACACAAAAATTCCAATTCTCCCACAAGTTCAACTTCTTTTGGGATGTGTGGTTTTGAATGGATCAACCTTTAAGGATAGGGAGGTTTATTGGCTTGATGAATGATTTAATCCCTATATTTTTCAATATATTATTATATATAAGGTGGGTGATCATTAGGAAGTACCTTCCTAGATCTAAGGTTTATTTTTTAGATTTATAAAACATTGGTAGGATAATAGGTATCTCCACTATAGACTTGTCGGGCTTTCTTATTGTTTGGGTTCAGATTGGGTTGAGCAATAATTTGTGGTTTTTTAGTTGGATTATTTTTGGGTAGCTATGGTTGAGAAGGACAGGACATTAAGGTAGGTGGTTGGGCCATCTAGGACCTCCATGATTCATGATTGTGATGGATTATTCCATTAAAGATGTTGATGTTGGTATTACTGAAAAGGGGGAATGACAGGTTGAGGAGGATAGGGCCAAGGAGAAGGCATGAACCATGGTGAATTTTTAGGTGAATAAAAAGACTAAAAAAATGCATTATGAATTGTATGGAAATAAGGAGGATAGTGTATACCTTGTTGATATGGCCTAGGGCATTGTGACCTCATTTGGTTGATGAAACAAAGTTGCTCCATGCCACCTTTTTCTCTTTGAAACACTGATTTTGTACCTAGAGGAGATGGACACTTGTTAGTTGAATTATTTTCCTCACACACAAATAAAATTTATATAACATTTAATGGGAACTCATTTATAGGGTTCCTCTTGGTGCATCTAGGAAAAAATATGGCTAATGCCCTTTCTTCCTCCTCTTGTTTTATCTTAATATGCATTGTTTCCATCTTCATGGAGAGAGTATGTAATATTTCACTTTTAAAATCCTTCAACATACCTCCTATTTCATTCTTAATTCCTGAGGTAGAGGGTGAAGGATTTACAAATCCTTGGATGGATCTTCCTCTTATTATTGCAACTATAGAGTGGTTTTGGAACACTATTTTAATGTCCTCATAATTGAGCCGATAGATATATCCATTGGAACACATGCTGAGGGTATCCATAAAATCTTCTTTGAACCCTCAGAGTAAAACTACATTTATTTTGGATCAAGGGTGTAGTCAGCTCTCTTATAACTTAGCTGAAATATTACTTCAAAGTATTCTTATGGTTCAATTGGCCCTTGAGTCATATTTAATATTTCTTCCTTTGTGTCCATTTCCTTGAAATAGCCTTTGTACTTTGTTAAACGCTTGCTTCATCTGAGCCCATGTGGTAATTCCTCCTCCCTCTAAACTCATGAACCAACTCAAAACTGCATCCTTGAGAGTAGAAGGAAACAATTTAAGCTTATGCTCATTATAGGTATAATCATATGTCTCGTAGACTACATAAAATTCAAACATCCCAAGGTGTTAGGGTCCTCAAAAGCCATTCCATGGAAGTGTGGAAGAGAAGTGGGGCTGATATTATTCATTTTAGCTTCCACATTTGTCTCTTTGATAGGAAAGACTTCAGGCTGCCTTTGTAGCCATATTTTTAATGAGTGATGAGGGTTTTTCTTCCCCTATAGGATCCTAAAAAATCTCTAGTTTCTCACCAATGCCTCTAAATCCTCTGTAGACAGAGTTGGAGGCCCACATTCACCAAAAAAATCAAGGGTGAATTCTTGTAGAAGTGGAGGTTTTAAGAAAAAAATTCCTGAGTTATGTGAAGCTCTATGAGGCATGAAATAAATGACCTTTTTTTCCTTTTCTTTTTGTGTTTTTTATAAACATAAATAATGATGGATAATTTTTTTGTTTTTCTAGGAAATGAAATGAGAAATAACCAACTCAAAGCAGAAAAACAATACCTACTTTGACACCTCCCTGGAAACGACACCAAAAAGTGACAAGGCCCAGTATTACAAAAATAATGTTGCAACTCCTAAGGTGATAAAATTTAATTATCAATCCTGGGTTCATAAAAAATTAAGAGATATCAATACCATATGCACAACATATAATGTTCTACTTAGGCTGATGTGATGCAGTGAAGTGGAATTAAGATGTACAAAGACCACTATGCTACAAGAAATACTTGAAAAAACATATTCTAAATTTGTAGGAAAAGAAATGACTAGAATAGAACCCATTCTATTGCAGAGAATTAAATGACACAAAGGAAAACCTAATATGTCTGTAGAAAGAAAGAATGAAACCCTAATCTATTTTTCATAATTAATGACAAAATGAAATCTTTGACCTAATTGCGAGAAGTATATCTATGCTATTGCATGAAAGGAAATGAATGAATTAAACCCTATTATACTTGCAAAAAGACAAAACAAATTCTCAAGAATGCTGGAGGTAAATTAATCATATTTCAATTTATCAAATAGTAGAAACATCATAATCTAATTACATGAATGAACTTATAGATATGAAATAAAATACCTAAGGGGTCTTTGGTCTTATGAAATTCATCTTCAAGGCTTCACTGATGTTTTTGAGTGATGTGGAATGAAGGACAATATTTTGATGCAATTCTGGAAGCAATTTGAAGAAATTTGTATATTGCTCTAGGATGCCCTATTTTGCTACAGGAAGCATCTGAGAGAATTTTTATGGAGTTTAGGAGCAGGTTGGAGGATGGAAAAAGAGGTTTGAGGTTGTAAAAGTTTAAAGGGGCCTTAAAAAACTTAGGTACACTCAATGAGCCAACTTATGTAGGGAAGGAACACAACATGGAGCTTCAAGTATCTTAGTTAAGACATTTTTAACACATGAACAATTTGTAGAGATGAAGAGGAGTGAAAGGAAAGGTGATGAGGTGAATGATACCAAGTCATTAAAATAATTATAATTCAACCTATGATACAATATATCCCATATTCAAGCAAATTACATGTTCAACTGATAAAAGAAAAATGGTTAAGCAACTGTCAAAATACTAATTGTACGAAACACAATGATAACAAAAATGATGAGTTGAATTTATAATATAAACTACTATTGCATAAAGGAATTTATTTTTGGTGGTTATACTCACAAGTTACACAACCAAGCTTGAATAATGAGCTCACTTATAAACCTGCAAGGATAATGCTTTTCTCACAAACAATATTTACAAAAATTCACAACTATGCTAGGTGCTTGCAAAGGAAATGTACAATGAAAGGGGCCTAGTCTGTTGGGGTTGGGCCTTTACCCAAGGAGACTTAGGTCCCTTGAAGAAAAATCATACTAAGAATAATTTTTTTTTTTCATTCACATCACAAAGTGTTCACACATGCAAAATAACAAATTAAATGATATGCAAAAGTATCCTTCTATGATAACCACTATATTTCCTCTAGAATTTGAATCCCTACTGAGCTTCTAAGCTCTCTTATTTATACAAAAAGTGGGTAAGGGGAAACCTCCTTGAAGGGAGGACTAATTCCCTCAAAAAATCCTAAAAAAGTGGATATGCTCTCTTCGTGTACTTGTAACCATAGAGAGGCAGTAGATGTTCATGCGACTAACTGAGTTGTGATAAGCCTGTAGCAAGGAACAATCCTCCATGATTCTCTCCCACTGGTCTCCAACATGATCTACATAATAAATTCTCAAATCTTGCACTTTGATTATATTAAGCCACAAGATATAGGAAATATATCCTAACCTTCCTAAGAAAACATTAGATCTTGAGAAAGACATTATTAAACATAGAAGGATAGGTTTAAATATGCCACAGGATGGTCAGATGGGCCTTAAATTATACCTATTTAGGAGGCCCATCAAATACCAAACATCACATCAAGGGAAAATAATATTTAGTCAATCAAGGAAAAGATTTTTCTCATCCCCCTTGAAAATTTTCCCCTCATGTCAAGTCCCCTCCCTTCCTAAGGAGTCATGATATAATGTTGGACATCTAATCCACTAAGGGTTAAGGTGTGGAAGTTGAAAAATTAAAGGGAGTCCAAGATACCTTGGAATATGAATCCAAGAGTCACAGGAGTGTATTATAAATGTATAGATCTATTAATAGAAATGAAATACATGTTTTATATTTCGCATCTAGTCTTATATATGGTTGTGTTTAACATGGTATTATAGCCACAATGTGTGGCCTTCTCCACCATTAGTTGTGTGGTATTCTTCAAACTAGGTGTTCTGCCATTTGACCATTAAATATTCGACCCTTTGTGCACTATTTTAGCTGTACTCTCTACCTTCTGCACTATATTTCCTATAGAAACATTACATTTACCTCAAAGCCAATATTTATAGCTATAATCTAGTTGTGATTTCTGCCTAGTTCTATAGTAGCTCTAAGAAACGCCAACGATGATCCTTAATGATCGTCTATCACAAAAAAACTTTGCTCACAAAACCATCATAGCATTTTGTTGTTCTTGATAGAATATTCGACAGTAACCTCCAATTATGAATACGTTGCATCCACCACTTGAGCCATCGTCATGGAAGATGTAGGTTTTACCCCTGTACAAAAATTATCTATAAACAAATTCTTAAAGACAAAAAAAAACAATAACAAGAGCTTAAAATATAAAAAAATATACACATATATTTTTCCCTTGGATCCCAAGTCAGGACTACGAGCTTGATTTTTCATTATATTCCTTTTAGTGTTACAAAACATATATATACATGCCGAAGGATTCATAAACCCTAATCCATTAACCTTGGATTAGAACATAGCCATAGTTCCCTTGATTGGATCTACAAAATACCAGGGGAAGAAAACCATCATGCCCCAAAACCATGTGCAAACCCATGCAAAAAACCATAGGCGGGTCCACCCACCTAAAATAGGGTCTATCATGCCCCAAAACCATGTGCAAATCCATGCACAAAATTATGTGTGACTATTCATGGAAAGAATATAACACACCCAACAATAGATTCTTGGTGAACCAAATGTGAAAAGTCATATTCAGTAAGTGTTATGGTGAATTGCGATGGTGTTTAAGAGAATTGTGTTGGATTTGGAAATCATTTGAGGAGTGCCATACTAAGAATATTTATAGTGATTTGAAATGTTGATATTATCTATTTTGTGTGGAAGCGTTGATTGAATGAATCATCGTAATAACACTTGATCTACACTAGTGATGGTTTGATTACATATATTTCTAGTTTTGATACATTCAATGCGTTATACATGTATTTTTAAATGGAGCATCCTGTGTGGAAATATTAATCTATGTTGAGTGTAGGTATTGAGAGGCTACAAAAACACAACATCCACAAAAGCACCAACTCTACCTCTGTCTCATTTGGAACACCACCTCTCTAAAACTGAAAGTCAGTCCTGCTGAAAGTTGAAGGCAAGTCTACCATAGGTTTTGAACTTGGGTCAGGCAAATTATATTTTTTAAATTGTATTTTGGTATGAACTTTTTATATGAATTGGCGATTGGTAAATTGAAATAATTCGTTAATTTTTGTTTGGAAGCTTGTCAAAAATCTCGTATGGCGGAAATCCTATAATATATAACTGATACATATGTTGGATTAAAGCATTTTTATGTGCGTTTTGAATTATGAGATTTTTGAATTTTTTTTGGCTTGACCGTGAGTCTGTGTCCTGTGCATTGTTTTGGACCCTTGCATTATCTCCAACAATTGTGCTAGACTCTTCCATGACATAACACAAAAGGTTTTGATGGTCAATTTAGGTAGATCACGCAAATTTCACTAATGATAGTGCTTCCATCCAAGGCCAAAAGTCACCTTTCAAGGTATACAAAATTTCCCAAAGTTAGATTTAAAAAAAAGAGAGATTTTGATGACCTAAACTCTGAGGTGCAAAACCCATTGAATATTTGGGCTACATGTTAGCCCGTGATTATATTTCAAGGGGTCACCTTAGGCTCAGTGTGACATATCCAGCTCTAGTGTACCAAGTGCCAACAAGTCTAGTGCTTCTGACAGTTCCTCATCACAAAAACTCTTTGCTTTACATATGGTTGAAGTATTTTCTTTGTGAATATAAAATACAGCTCGTGAATCACCCTACCCACCATTTAATGTTTATTTAATGTGTCGAATTATCATTATTGGTTAACCTTTTATAAATTTTAAGAATTGTAATAAACACTAAAACAAAATAAAAAGGATTATTACTGCTGAGAGAAAATTTCAATCTTCTGCATAATTGCTGATTCATCGAGTATTATGGTAATTATAAATTATTGCTAGAGGAATTTGTTGTTGGACTCACTACCAAGATGCCACCACTATTGGTAAGAGCCTCTATGGTTTACCAATGAATGCCCGATCAATCTTGCTAGATCTGGATGAGATATGCTAGTATTCAATGTGCAGATCCAAACATTTTTTCAATTAATGCGTTGAAGAAAGTTTTATGTGGGCACACCAATCATATATTTTTATGTGTTGACATAATTTTTGACAAATAAAAATTTGTAAGAGGCCTATTTTTTGGATAGAATATACAAGAGGCACCAGATAATTCAATCCAGAGTTTGATAGGAAGCCATAACACTCATTATTGTTATTTCTTGATAAAATCCAACTATAGATTGGAGCATACGAATTTGGAACAAAATTTTCAAGGGCCGCGTATATCCTTTGAATCAGGGACTTCATTTATTTAAACTAGAGACAATGACCAGTATTGATGATGCATTAGAGTTGTTGAACACTCTTATACTTTCCACTATTGATGGTATAGTAAATGTTAGCAAAGAATCTCTCTCTAAAATTCAAAACTGTTTGCATCATGGTGATAAAAAAATTGAGATTTTGCAGATTGAGACACAACTAAAAAAAGATGAGTTATAGGGTAGACACAATTCTGTACTGATTTTTGTTCAAAATAATCCTTTGTTTGAATTTGAGACGAAATCCCATAAAAAAAATAGAAAGTAATTAGATCAATGACAATGAGGTTGATTTTGATGCAGTGCGCATCTCAGGAGCAGATTTGCATGCAAATGTGGAAATTCAGCTTGCACTTCCCAAGCCAATCATCAGACCTTGGGAAGAGCTTGTCGATGACAAGCACAAAACCGGTCTTGGATATGATAAGTAGGTTTATCTTCGCACTCTAGACTACTCTAAGCCCATCCAATTTTATAGTGTTGGGTTTTTGCATGACAACTCATCTTCACTTGTTTCTGCTCTTCCTCCACAATAACAGATTGTGAAATACCAAAATTGTGACAGATTTGGCCATGTGAAAGATCATTGTTTTGATCTTCACCCATGCAATAATTGTGGTCAACACACTCATTCTTCAAACAAATGCTTAAAAAAAACCCCCACTACAAGAACAAAGATTCACCTTGGATGGATTAATTCTTGGCAATGGGTTTCAACAACCAAGAAGATATTTCACTCATATCACGAAATTTGTTATCGAGTTTTAAATTTTTTTTTAGTTGAGTTTTATTCATCTTCTTTCTTTGTTTCTCACAGGGGGGAATTGATTGTCATGCACAAGTTTCAAAGATAAATCAAGCGAGCATGAGCCACAACCTAAAATTGATGCCTAAGCCTACAACCAGAGACAACCATAGCCAAATTTAGAGTTGTAGCCAGAGACATAGAATCCCTAGAGCACGCCTTTGGTTGTTGGCCTTACTTAAACCACCACAGGTTGGAAACCTCCATTTTTCCAAGTTGAAGGTCTCCCTCTCCAAAACATTAAGGAGCACTTCCTCTAGAAGAAGACTTCAACTCCTTGCTAGATTTGGAAGAGTCACACTAAGCGTTCCATATTTTGTGGCAAGCCTTAAACCACCACATGTTGTAGACCTCCATTTCTCTAGGTTGAAGGTCTCCCTCTTCAAAGCATTAGGGAAACTTCCTCTAGTAGAAAAATTCAACTTCTTGCTAGATTTAGAAGATTTCCAGGAACTGGACTAAGCATTCCAGTGTTGGTGGTCATCCTTAAACCATCGTTGGTTGAGGCCTTGAGTTCTCCCACCTTATTCCATCATCTCAGAGAACACATTAATCTTATTGATGTCATGCATTGTTATATTTTTTAATAAGAGCTCTCTTCATGGACTCGTATATACCCCTTCAGATTAAGGGGGGGAATGTTGGACACCTAATCCGCTAAGGGTTAAGGTGTGGAAGTTGAAAAATTAAAGGGATTCAAGAGACCTTGGAAGATGAATCCACGAGTCACAAGAGTGTATTGTAAATATATATCTTTGTCAATAAAAATGCAATTCATGTTTTATCTTTCACATCCAGTATTATCCGTGGTTATGTTTAACAATTAGCTTCTCCCTTCTTTCAATTATAAAATTTTTATTAATGAAATATAACAATACATCACATAATAAGGTTTATTATGTAATATAAATGATGGTAACCCAACATTACAAGTATTTAGTTACATCACAAATTTTGGGGAAATGAAAAGGGGCTGACACAGTCCCATCCCCCTTAAAGTAACACCATCCCTAGTGTTCTCATTGATCATTGACCCTTTTTAGCTAAAACAACACAAACCTAGGTGATTTATTTCACTGCAACAATGGTCTTAATCCTTTGCTTAACTACATCAAAAATTTGGTTCTCTTCAATTATTCTCTTTTTATCACTATGTATGTTATTTTTGGTTTGGATACCTTTGGACCTTATATAACTGCCTTGTACAAGACCAAATTTTCCTACAATAAAATATATTACCAACATTAAATATTGCAAAAAAGAAACATAGGTTTAGATGTGAAAACAATTGTGCCATTTCTTATAGAGGATTAGGAACATAATGCTTCTTTGTTCTTGTGTATCAACCTTCTTACTTCCAATATTGTTTCATTTAATACCTACACCAAAATATCAAGATCACATATGTGTGCCGATTCATTTTATTTCTTATTCATTAATACTTCTATAGGAAACTTGAATTTTACACCAAAATAAGTTGAATTTATAATAGGTCATTTTAAAACTTGTTATCACCCTATAATTTATAATATTGACAGGATTAAACTATAGAGGACAACATGAAACCACTTTGGAGCCTAGGATCTAGCCCTCCTAGACTCAGAGAGGGATCTCTCTATAAGATTTAGCTTTGATTTTTAAGTTTCTTGATATTAGGCTAGTTAAATTGATCATGAGAGTTGTTTTTGAATGATATTTTTGGTTGTATTTAAGGGATTTCTTTAAACTGTTTCCATTGGGTTATGGAGTCAACACAAGCTGGGTGTATGCATCAATTTTCTAGAACAAATGCAAGGCAAGCTAGCTATATATACTAGTGTTTTATAACAGAGTGAAATTATGAAATGGAGAAGAATGATTTCAGTAGTGGTTTAAAAGAAATTAAGTATTCTTAAACCAAACATCAGAGGAAAACATTTAAATTGTAAAACAACCAGACTTAAGGTGCTCTGTGCAACAAATCTTAATCTTTAGATTTGAGTTTTACAATTAGAAAATGAAGCATTTACAGAAGAAACAATGGAAAACATTAAACATAGTAAAAGAAAAACATCACCAGGAAAATACATCACATGAATATTGCAAAATGGTCTTTTTATTGATGCTCCAGCTCCAAAATTACAAATGCTCAGATGAAAAAACATTTACAATCTAGGGTCCAACCCTTAATACTGAATCAAAATGCAATATTTAAACTAATTCCTACTTATTTTCGTATCAACAGAGGCAATATGCTTATTTATTACAATATTAATTGATTATTAACAATTGTGACCACTGCATGGACACGTTGTAATGGTTTTGACAGATAGCTAAAGTCTCCATAAAGTTTTTATTAGGCGCTGTAGTGGTTTTCTATGCTGGAAAATTCGATGCTGATGTGTTGTACTGATACACTGGGTCTGTTGATTTGAATGATGAGATGAAATGACTGTTACACAATAATTTGTCACCATCCCTACAATCCCCCATTCCACACATTGGAAGGCCTTTTCCGTGACCTATGAGCAATGACATAACTTGAAACCACTTTCATGGCATCCCCCTTGACAAGGACAATCATTCATCTGAAGAAAGTTTCCTTTGAAAAACCCTAAAAACTGATCTTTTGGCCTTGGCGTGACTAGCCAGTTCAGCCCTCGTGCCAATGGGGAAAATCCATCAAAGAGGGCGCACCAACTGGTGCTCTATCCTAGTGTCTTGCTCGCACCAAGCGTAATAAGGATTGTTTTAAAAAAATAAATGGCTGAAGTTTGATTCCAAAAAAATCCTGAACGAGTCTCTAAAATGAGTTGGGAGGTTTGGCTCCGGATCTCCATGTATGGGAGGTTGTTTTCCACCTATCATGGAAGCTTCCTTGAGGATAGGGCCAATCCCACAATTGTAGGGATCCCAACTCCCCTTCCACCATCTATATAAGCTTGCCATTTTCCCATAGCAAGCTAGTAGTCCTAATAGCACTAGAAGAAAGAGATGAATCTGTAGCAAGGAGACTATCGCCAGACAGCCTTTGAGAGCCAAGCCGAAGAGAGAGAGCTTTGTCCCATTTCTCACGAGCTTCATTGAGACGTGCTCCGCTGTCAGCCCCGCCGAAGGAAGATCCAACATCAGAGCTTTGGGTTGTATCTTTCCTTTGTTATTATTAATAATAAGTGACTTTGATTATGGTTTCATTCATGTGTCTTTGTCTTTGATGCAATGAATTACATCCTCTCTGACTGATGTATGGTTACAAGATTTAGATTCTATGCTGTGTATCATTGTGTTTCTTCACATGTGTGCAGGTGTTCGAAAATGTTAAGCAGAAGGATCATGATCTGCCAAAGAGAAAGACGGGAAGCATCATCCTTTCTTCGATGACCATTGTGTAGGACCTGAGGTAGGCAACTCATTATGTTTTGTTGTTTTTGTAACTAGAGACCTGCGTCACTGCGTGACTGATTGTTGCTAGACTTGATCTAGGCTAGTAGGGATCACCTCTGTCCACAGAGGGGATTTACCTCTCCAACAAACTGGCAAATCCGCTGGGGATTTTATTGGAGTTTGTCTTCTCTCTTACGGTTATTTTTGGCTTGTGTATGCTTGATTCACTCTTGTGGTTTGTTTCCTTTTGGTAAAACCTCTATTCAGCCCCCACCATACCTGATCTACTCTTTGCTTGCTCTTTTTTCATTCTTGTCCTTAGTAAACTTGATTGGCGCACTTTTTAGCCTGACAGTCGCGCCAACTGGTGCTTGTTTCTAGTTAAGTGCCTGCGCCAACCCTGCTTTGGCGCAAGATATAGCCAAATAGTCGTGCCAACCCTTTTTGGTGCTAGGGTTTGATTATTTTTGAGCCCTCTGAGTTTGATTTTTGGTTTTGGCGTCATTTTTCCGACTGCCTGAGTGCCTTGAAGTCCTTATTGATTGTGTTTGACCTCTATCCTCTAGTTGTTTGCCCTCTACTATTAGTTTTACATTCTAGCCGTAGGGCATCTAGGTGCTATTGTGTGTTGAGCCTCCCATGGGAGTTTTTTGTTTTCGCTTGTTCAGTCAACTTCGTTTTCACTTCCTTGCATTCATTTGGTTGGTTTCCATTGTATCATTGCGTTATTTGGGTGATTTTTCTCTTTTTCATTCAATTTTTTCTTTGTATCATTTCGAGCCTAGATCTCTCAGTTTGCATGAATCTTTTGGGGATTCCTCTTCGATTTGAGGGATTTCTCCATCAGTTTGAGCTCTGATTGTGTGTTTTACATTGAGTGAACTCACTTGTCTCTAATATTTCGCTATCATTTCTAAAATTGGTCTTTTTATTAGTTTTTCATTTTTTTTGGTGCATTTTTCTCTAAAGCACTTGAAAATACAAAAAAAAAAAACTCTTTGCTTTTGATTAGTTAGTGAAAATTGAAATTTTTTTCTGCATTATTAGTGTTATATAACTCTAAGGGAAATTTTTTTAGTTTCATTAGCGTGCATTAGAGACATTAGTGGATGTTTTCTGATCATTTTGTTATTGTTTGAAAAGCTCTCAACCTTCCCGTAGTTAGCTCTTCATCGAACAAAGTGATATATTGTGGCATGTAGTGTGCATTTAGAGGATTTTTGAGACATAACATTCGGTAGGGCCTGAAATTGAAACATAATTGAAGATTAACTCTAAAATTTATTCAATTTGCCTTAAGGCAACATTGAAACATTAATGAAATATCTAGAGGTCTAGGCTAGTGACGTGTTCCGGCGTCATTAAACCTACTAGCTGTCGTTCGCCTCTTAGCTTTAGACAACGCTAGTACGGACTTGCGATCCTCGTATCGTCGCGTATATAAAGGGAGACCCCACTAGGTTACTATCCTTTATCCGTAGGAAGCCGATTCTGTCGCCTTATACCCGTGATACACTGGACACAACATTCGGGGAGATTACCTGCATGTATGTCAAGTCCTTGGTTGATTTCTCTTTAATTTTTTAACCAAGGTGTATATTGTTGGGTGTGTGTTATATTCTTTCCACGACTAGCCCCACACGCTGTATGTTGTGCCGGGTGCAGCAGGGGGGTCACAGGGGGGGCGGTAGCGCCCCAATGATTTTTTTTTTGGTATGCGGTCCCACTCATAAGCGGACCCACCCATGTTTTTTGCATGAGTTTGCACATGGTTTTTTGGGTACGATGGTTTTTGACCCCTGGTATTTTGTAGATCCGGTCAAGGGAACTACGGCTATGTTCTAATCCAGGGTTAATGGATTGGGGTTTATGTATGCTTCGGCATGTATATATATATATGTGTTATAACACTAAAAGGAATATAATGAAAAATCAAGCTGGTCGTCCCGATTTGGGATCTAGGGGAAAATCTTTGTGTTTATCTATTTTATGTTTTATGTTCTTGCTATTGTTTATTTTATGTTATAAGATTCATGTGTAGATAATTTCTGTTCAGGGTTAAAACCTACATTTGGTATCAGAGCTGTTTTGGCTTCAAGGGGACGCCTTTGCTGTTGAGGGTTTTTTGTTCGGGCCTGAGGTAGACCCTGTTCAGTGGGAGATCTGTGGGATCGATTCTTGCGGTGAAAGAAGATGGCGAGTGGCGGGAAGATAGAGATCGAGAAATTTAATGGTCAGATCTTTGAGTTATGGAAGCTCAAGATGGAGGATCTGCTGGTGGATAAAGATCAGTGGATCGCGGTAGATCCAGGTACTAAACCAATGGCAATGTTAGATGAAGACTGGAAGAAACTGGATCGGAAGGCTAAGAGCACAATACGGTTGTGTGTCTCATATTCAGTATTGTTGAGTGTATCTGGGGAAGCTATGGCGAAGAATTTGTGGGAAAAAATTAGGACTTTGTACCAATCTAAGTCTCCGGTGAATAAGTTGTTCCTGTGGAAAAAGCTGTATAACCTGAGGATGAAGGATGGAGACTTGGTAAATCAGATGTCATCTGTTGATATTAAAATATCAGATGAAGATAAGTGCATCAGTTTGTTGTGTTTTCTACCAGACTCGTGGGACAGTCTGATTATTGCAATAGGTAGCAATACAACTACCTTGAATTTTTATGACATTGTCTCAGCCTTGTTGTCAGAGGAAATGAGATGGAGAAATATAGAGGGCCAGAATAGAGATGCCTTATTTGTATGAGGAAGGTCCCAAAAGAGAAACAAGAATAAGGTTTCGAGCGGGAGATATAAATCTAGAGGGAGATCTAAATCTCCTGGAAAGTTTGTAAAGGTATGCTGGAAATGCGGAAAGGAAGGGCACTACAAAAAGGAGTGCAGATCTAAAGCTCCCGAGAAAGGAAAGGGATCTGATGATGCTCCTTCTGCAGAGGAAAAAAGCACCTCGGATGAAGGTGGGGATGTGTATTTGGCTTCTTCTTCAAGTACAGATGTAGATCATGAGTCATGGTTGATTGACTCAGGTGCATCCTTTCACTTCACTCCCCATAGGGAGTGGTTCTGTGAGTATGAGAAATATGTTGGTGGTGATGTCTTCCTAGGGGATGATAGGAAGGCCAGAATCGTTGGACGTGGAAAGGTAAAGTTGAAGCTGCAAGGTGGGAGGATTAGAACACTTCCTGGTGTTCTGCATATTCCTGCATTGGCCAGAAATCTGATTTCTATAAGCAAGATGGATGATGCAGGTGTAAAAACCGTGTTCGAGAGAGACGCCTGCAAGATGGTTCGGGGAGCACTGGTATTAATGCGGGGAGTTCGGATTGGAACTCTATACAAGCTACAAGGTAGCACTATTATTGATGGGTGTAACAGTTATGTGGTTCCTGAAAGAGGAGCGGAAAGCCTAGCTGTCTCTGGAGAAAAGACCATGCTATGGCATCAAAGGCTTTGACATATTGGAGAGAAGGGCCTTCAGATACTACATAGAAATGGTATGGTAGAAGGTATGTCTAACTGCTCTCTGGATTTCAATTTCTGTGAACATTGTGTATATGGGAAGCATAATCGAGTGAGTTTTCCTTCTGGTGCTAAGAGGGTGAACAAGATATTAGAACTTGTGCACAGTGATGTGTTTGGACCTATGTCAGTTCCATCACTGGGAAAGTCTGTGTACTATGTTTCATTCATATATGACTTCTCAAGGAATACATGGATATATTTCTTGAGGAAGAAATCTGAATTCTTTGACAAATTTAAAGAATTTAAGGCTCTGGTGGAAAACCAGACAGAGAAGAATATAAAGGCGCTGAGGACAGATAATGGTGGGGAGTTCTGCAAGAAGGAATTTGAAGAGTTCTGTAAGAAGTGTGGCATATCACGACAGAAGAATACTCCATACACACCTCAACAAAATGGAGTTACAGAAAGAATGAATAGAAAAATGATGGAAAAGGCAAGAAGCATGCTCATTGGTACTGGGTTAGGACAAGAATTTTGGGCAGAGGTAGTGGAGACTGCATGTTACTTAGTTAATAGATCACCTTCATCAGCGTTGGAGGATAATTCTCCACATGAGGTCTGGACTGGTAAGAAACCCTCTCTTTCACATCTAAGGGTATTTGGATGTGATGCATATGTACATGTTCCAATGGAGAAAAGGACCAAGTTGGATAATAAATCTGAAAGGTGCATATTTATTGGGTATAAAGATGGTTTAAAGGGTTATAAACTTTGGAACCCAGAAACAAGGAAGGTTGTGTATAGCCGAGATGTGGTGTTTAGAGAAGTGAAAGATATTGTTACACATGAAGTCCTACCAAAGGAACCTGAGAAGATAGAGTTTGAGCTAAAGGAGTATGAATCAGACTCTACAACAGAAGAATATTTAGAAGAGGAAGAACCACAAACCCTAGCTTTGAGAAGATCAGTTTGGGAAAGAAGGCAACTAGAAAGGTATAGTCCATCTGCTTTTTGTTCAGGTTTTGGCTTAACTATAATTGATGATGATCCCAAAATTGTCAGGGAGGCAGTAGATTCGGAGGATGGAAAACTCTGGAAGGAGGCCATGGTTGATGAAATGGCATCCTTGCACAAAAATGAGGCATGGGATCTGGTGGAGTTGCCGGCTGGAAGGAAGCCCATTGGAAGCAAATGGGTGTTTAAGAAGAAGATGAATGTAGAAGGCAAGGTGGAGAAATACAAAGCTCGGTTGGTAGCAAAAGTTTATTCCCAGGTGTCGGGAATTGATTTTGGTGATATTTTTTCTCCTGTTGCCAAAGTTACTTCTATTAGATTACTTTTATCTGTTGCTGCTGCATTTGATTTTGAGATAGAACAGTTGGATGTGAAGACAACATTTCTTCATGGGGATCTAGAAGAGGAGATCTACATGAAGCAACCTGAAGGCTTTATGGTGAAGGGTAAGAAAGAACTGGTATGCAAGTTGAAGAAGTCTCTATATGGGTTAAAACAGTCACCAAGGATGTGGTATCAGAAATTTGATACCTATATACGGGGACTTGGCTTCACCAGAAGCAAGGAGGATCACTGTGTTTATTTTAAATTAATTGGTGACCGTGTTATTTATTTGGTCTTGTATGTGGATGATATGTTTTTGATTGGAAATGAAAAAGAAATTATCCATGATTTGAAGACCCATCTGTTCTCCAAATTCGACATGAAGGATCTTGGTGTTGCAAACTATATTTTGGGCATAAAAATTAAGAGAGATCGGGCAAAGAGGAAGCTCTGGTTAAACCAGAGGAAGTATGTCGAGACTATTTTGTAGAGGTTCAATATGCAGGATAGTAAACCGGTGAGTGTTCCTATTCCTGTAGGTGCAAAGATGTTTGCTGAACAGTGTCCCAAGACACAAGAAGAAGAGGAGGATATGTCTCGTGTTCCATATGCAACTGCAGTGGGTACCCTGATGTATGCAATGGTATGTACTAGACCAGACATTGCACATGCAGTGGGAGTATTGAGCAGGTTTATGTAAAACCCAGGGAAGGAGCATTGGACAACATTGAAGCAGGTTTTCAGATATTTACGTGGCACTAGTGATTATGGCTTGTGCTACTAGGGAAGACCAGGATTGGAAATAATGTTGGAAATTCGTGGTTTTTTTGATGCAGGCTGGGCTAGAGATCTGGACCAAAGAATATCTACAAGTGGGTATGTGTTTAGCCTATTTGGAGGTGCAGTCAGTTGGATGAGTAAAAGACAGTCTGTAGTGGCGCTTTCAACTATAGAGGCAGAATACATAGCAGCCACTCATGCAAGCAAGGAAACAGTTTGGTTGCAGAGATTGTGTTCAAGTATGGGGTTGGTAAAACAAGCTATAAGGATAGACTGTGATAGCCGAAGTGCAATTTTCTTGTCTAAGAACCCTGCTTATCATTCAAAGACAAAGCACATTGATGTTCAATATCACTTTGTTAGAGATATGGTTGAGGCTAAAAGGGTGTTGCTGGTAAAGGTGGACACTTTGAAGAATGTTGTAGATGCATTGACAAAGTTTGTGAGCACTCAGAAGTTCTCTTGGTGTAGAGAAACAATGGGTGTTGAAGAATTGGCCAAATGACTAAGCTCTCCTGTGGCCCCCTATGGAAAGAAAACAACAAGTGGGAGAATGCTGGGTTTGTGTTATATTCTTTCCACGACTAGCTCCACGCGCTGTACGTTGCACCAGGCGCAGTGGGGGGGTCACAGGGGGGGCAGCAGCGCCCTGGCGAAATTTTTTTGGGTATGCGGTCCCACTCATAAGCGGACCCACCAATGTTTTTTGCATGAGTTTGCACATGGTTTTTGGGGTACGATGGTTTTTGACCCCTGGTATTTTGTAGATCCAGTCAAGGGAACTATGGTTATGTTCTAATCCAGGGTTAATGGATTGGGGTTTATGTATGCTTCAGCATGTATATATATGTGTTGTAACACTAAAAGGAATATAATGAAAAATCAAGCTGGTCGTCCCGATTTGGGATCCATGGGAAAATATCTGTGTTTATTTATTTTATGTTTTATGCTCTCGCTATTGTTTATTTTCTGTTATAAGATTCATGTGTAGATAATTTCTGTTCAGGGTTAAAACCTACATATATGGCAGTTCACGGATATCTGGTACACCCTTTTGCCTAGATTTCCAGAGTAGTCATTTCGATCTTTTCTGACTCATTAAATTTAAAAAGATCATCAAGTGCTTGTCCTTTCACGCTTGTTTCCAAATTGAAAGAGATAGAGTCATCTTTTACTCGTTTCTAGACTCTTAAAACATGAAACGGTAAAATTTCCAAGTTTCAATGTGGTAAAATTAATCACCTACGATCACACGCCCTTTTAGAGATTATTTTTTGGCTGTTTGATTGTTTTCCTTGGATTTAGCTCGTGTGTCTTTGTTTTGATCACTTCCTCTTTTAGTTACTGTCACAGTGGTGGAACCCTCAGTTTCATCTACTGGTAGTCCTTACACAGATGATTCATCAGAGGTCTCTCAGTCCTTTGCTGAACCTCAGCAACCTATTGTATATGAGTTTCCCGACGGGGGACCGGTCATATCTGAGCTTCCTTTTGGTGGACCAATTGAGTTCAATTGGCCCTTATCCAATGCCTAGTTTGGATTTTGAGTCAGGGAATATTTCCCTCCTCTTACATCAAGATCGCCTTTCTTGGCTACCATTATACCTCTTAGTCCTCACAGTCTTTTAGAAGATCTAGCGGTAGGGTCAGATATGGGCTCACCCAGTGAAGATTACCAGCTTTTTCCAGAAAACAACCCCGAGTCTTCTATCATGTCTTCACCTGGTCCTTCGCTTCCAACACGATATAGGTCCTTAAGTTAGGTCATGGCCATTTTGGCATCTATGGGAATATCGACTCAATCCATGAGGCTAGTTATTCCTTTATTAGGGATGTCGCCATCGACACCTCTCACGTCATCTCCACATGTCACATCGGTACCTGTTAGACCTACTGTTTGCGTAGTTGCGTCTACGCCTATTGTCACTACTTAGTCCACCAGGACCTCATCACTTCCTGAAGACATCTACATAGAATATTCTATTCTGGAGAATATCTCTCCTGAGGAGTATCGGTTGTCATTACAGTCGTCAAACTCCGAGGTTGGTCAGTCCTTCCAATATCCCAACCGTCCTTATTTTTCCCATTATGGACCAGATAGTACCCCCATCTATGTATTTCCGTATCAGTACGATGAGCAGGGTAACCCTCTTCATTTTCCTGCTCCAGAGGCTTACCAGTATGTTCATGGTTTTCTATCTTCCCAGGCTCGACAACCTTCTAACCCGCAAGGACAACCCTTACAGGACCAACCTTTGGGCCAGCAGGGGTTGTTGTATGGTCCGCAAGGGCAGTCCTACAACCCTCAAGGTCAACCTCTACAGCCTCACTCTGTGGTCCAACCAGGGCAACCTCAAGGACCCATAGGTCAACCGGGGTATCAACCTGGACCGTTGTACGGTGCTCGGGGGAAAATCCACCCTTCTCGACCTATGGTGCAACCTCAGCAACCTCAGTTTCCCATCGGTCCAAATGTTGCACAGCCAGGGCCATCTTATGGTCCTGTTACAGGTCAACCTAGTTATCAAGCACAACCTGGCCCTCTCCCGCCATCAGGCCAACCGGCTCAGCCCGGGCAGCCTAGTGTCCTTCACCAACCAGGTCAACCTGTTCAACCAGGATAACTTTTTCAGCCAGGCCAACTTGTTCAACCAGGACAGCTCGCCTAGCTAGGTCAACCTGTTCAACCAGGATAGCCTACACATCCAATTAACCTTGCTCAACAGCCGATCTATTCTATGCCGCAGCCGAATCCGCCTGTGCGCCCTACTTATCAGGCTCAGTAGGGCCCCACTTACCAACAGCCCGCTCGACCCCAAGGTGGTTATTACCTTCAAGATTAGTCTTGATTGGTTTACAACCCGCCCCAAGGTTCTAGTTATTACCTTCAACAACCAGGCTATACCTATACTTAGCATTCAAATCCATACACTGCTTAAACAGGGCCTACATATAATCAGGGCTAGTACCCTGGTTATCAGCCCCCTTACACTGGTTATCAGCAACCGTATCAACATAATTATATGACTTACACTCCCTATGGTTAGAATCCTCCGGGACAGAACCAATGGGGGCAAAGTTATGTTCAACTAGGGTGGAGTACAAGTACAGGTCCTTATCGGGGGCCTGGTATGCCTTTCAATCCTTAGTTACCTTTCCTTGCCACGTTCGAATTGTCGGATGTATCTAAATTGACCAATGATCCGATTCTTCATAATCCGTATTGGCCTCCGGTTCCGACCAAGGTGCCTAGTGACTGTCCTAATTTGAGGGTAAAGCTGGAGAAGACCCCCAAGCACATGTCATGAACTACCATCTGTGGTGTTCCTCAAACTCTTGGGTGGATGACTTGATTCGTCTGCGTCTTTTCCAGCGTACTCTTACCGGTGCTGTTGCTAAGTGGTATATAGAACTACCGCACGGTATCTTTCAAGACTTTAATACGCTAGCTATGGCTTTTCTGACGCATTTCCAGTTATCGGTTCGTTACGAAGCCAGGACACATCTCCTGACTTCTCTCAAGTAGGATAAAGCCACTCACATATATGATCATATTCATAAGTGGCGACGTCGTTGTCGACTGATAAATTTTGATATTCCTGATTAGCTTCTAACTCACTGGTTCACTACCTCCTTTGTTAGCAAGATCACTCAAGATATTGCTATGGGGGCATGTGTGACCGAAGAATAAGCCATCGCTCGTGCCCAGTACCTAAATTTGGTGTACTCTCAGTATGGCAGGTTATACGATATTTTGACTGATGCCTTGCGGCGAGGGACCTCTAAAACACCTTCTACCCCATTGGTGGATGGTGTTATTGGTTCTGTTTCTCAGACTTCTCGGAAGTCCTCTAATGGGAAGAAGAAGTCAAATTCTTCCAATAATTCTGCCCTTCCCGCCCCTCCAAATTCTGGTAAGACCGCAGAGGTCAATGTCGTTCAGGCTAATCCTACGGAAAAGACCTCTAAAGGAAAGAAGAAGGGCAAAGGAAAAAACAAATCTGATGCCCCGAAACCAGAGTCCTTCAAACCTCATGCTGACGATGGTTCCCAATTAAAATCGAAGTACCCCTACTTGATCTGTGAAGGAGACCACTACACCAAAGATTGTCCCCAACGATCTGAGGTTAGTCAAATTCTGAAAAGCTCTAAAGGGACTATGATAGTTCTAAAATAACCGTTCCCATCTTAGTAGACCCAGATGGTTGAGAAACCTTCACCATCTGCACCATTTGGGTCCCAAGTTTTTATGATGAATGGTGTTGCACCTGTCTCGATTGCCACTCGTTTGAAGGATTACGCTGGATCACGCTAGGCAGCTGGGAAGGAAGTCGTTGATGGCCCACCTCCCCCACCTATCTCTGGTCCTTTAGAAATTGATAAGCCTAGCGTTAAACCTATTGTAAGGCCACCTTCTAAAGGTGTTCTGCGAAAATATTCCTATAATTCAAATGCCCGTGCCGCTCAACACTATAGCATTGTTGAGGATTTGGCATAGGTGCCTTCCACAATATCTGCGTTGGAAGTGCTTCAAAGTTGCCCATCACAATGGAAAGCTCTATTGTCTGCAATTGGTGGGATTGATCTCGCTGATTCTAGTCTTCTCACCTTCGACTTGGAAATTTTTTTCCCCCGACTTCCGAATCAAATCGCTCTCGTTATACAAGTCGGTATCAATGGCCTCAACATTCACAGAGCCATTGTGGACGAAGGTGCTTCCACTTGTGTTATGTCACTGCCTGCTGGAAGGCCATTGGCTCTCCAGCTCTTACTTCATCACCCAATGCCCTTGAGGCATTTGATGGTAGGGAATCAAAACCCCTAGGTGTTCTCGAGAGTTTACCGATCACGTTACAGGGTAAGACAGTCAACGTAGAAGTAGAAGTGGTTGACGCCAAGCTCAACTACAATCTTCTTCTTGGTCGCAACTGGATTCATGCCATGCTATGCGTTCAATCCACCCTCTTACAGCTTTTGAAGTTTCCTCATGAGGGAAAAATTATCACTGTCGATAAGTTCTGTTTCTTCACCTCATCCTCCAAGAACAACGTACCATACGTGGACCAAATTCCCAATCCCCCTGACAGTGTAGGACCTAGTATTTTCAAGGACCCCATCCTCATGGGTATTTTTCCCGTGCCACCACTGCACACCATTCAAGTTAACATGATATCTAGGTCAGACAACCCTTGGATCATCCCTTCGCCTGAACAGGTGACCTCTTTTAGAGAATCGATGCCTTTGACTCCAGTTGAAATCAATTATTGCGATATTGTCGCTGCATCAGATCCTTCTCCTTCTGAACATGCTCCTTTGAGCATGTCTCTAGATGCTTATTCTCAATCCCCTTGGCTTGGCGATGCAGATTTGCTCGATCCTTTAAGAGAATTCTTCCCCTCTGATGAAGCTATTGTTGAAACGATGTCTCTTGAAGATCTACCGTGGAGCGATGGACATCATCGTTCCTCGTTCATGCCCGGCCTGGGGGCAATGTCTAATTTTCTAGAGCGCTTTGCATCTCAAGTTCCCACTCCACCTCTTCAAACGCCCATATTGACCCATGAGGTTATTTTGGAGGGAAATCTAAGTAACATCACACAAACCATGCCTATCGACATCTTCGTCAAACTGGGGGTAGTCGATAACATTCACGTGGGAGTTACTTGTTCTCCCGAGGAAATTCAAGTATATATGAGCCTTTTTCGTGAATTCAGAGATGTTTTCGCATGGTCCTATGAAGAGATGCCTGGAATTGATCCTAGTATAGTCGTGCATGAAATTCCCACCTATCTAGGTATGAAGCCCATGTGTCAGTGTCTGCACCCAGTGCATCCCCGAAAAGCCGTAGCTATAAAGGTAGAAGTTGAAAAAATTCTTAACGTGGGCTTCATATATCCAATTCCCCTCACCGAATGGGTTTCTAACATTGTCCCTGTAGATAAGAAGCAGGGCACTATACGGGTCTGTGTTGACTACCGAGACATCAATCGGGCTTTTCCTAAGGACAATTACCCCACTCCCTTTATAGATCAGATCATCGGTGATTGCGCGGGGAGTGAGATATATTCCCTTATGGATGACTTCTCGGGTTACAATAAAATTAATATTTTACCCGCTGATCAACATAAGACCGCCTTCATCTGTTCGTGGGGCACTTTCACTTACAAGAAGCTCCTGTTCGGCTTAAAACATGCTGGGGCCACCTTCCAGCGTGCTATGTCCTACCCTTTTCATGACATACGTCACATTGTTCAGCTATATCTGGATGATTTTCCGGCTCACTTAGCTCGTCACGAGGACCATCCTAAACACCTCCGCTAGATTTTCCTCCACTGTAGACGTTACAATATTAGGCTCAATCCTCACAAGTGCATCTTCTGCGTGGATTTTGGTTGTCTTTTGGGATTCATCATCTCCAAAGACGGAATTCACCTTGACCCCCTCAAGGTTGAGGCCATCGTTAATCTCCCATCCCCATCCTCGTTGCATCAACTTCAGAGTCTTCAGGGGAAAGCCAACTTCTTACGTCGCTTTATTCTGAACTATGCAGAAGTGGCCAAGGGGTTTACGTGACTTCTGAAACAGGAAGTTCCCTTCCATTGGGACAAGATTTCCCAGCAATCCTTCGATAAACTTAAAACGTTTCTCCTCAATGCTCCGTTAATACGTCCTCCCGACTATCATCGTGACATTACCCTTTATTTGGCTGCTGCGTTTAGCACCATTGCCATGGTTCTAGTATAGGATGACGATGACGGAAATGAACATGTAGTTTACTATCTGTCTCAGAATATTCTCGCCACTGAAATGCTCTATGCCCATGTTGAGAAGTTGGTGCTTGCCGTGGTCCAGGCCGTTCAACGGTTCTGCCATTACATCCTGTTGCGTACGGTAACCGTGATTTCCGACTACAACCCCATGGCATACATCTTGTGTCAAAAATTGCTAGGGGGAAAGTACTCCAAATGGATTTTCATCCTTTAGGAGTTCAATTTGGAGTTCACCATTGCTAAATCGACGAAGTCATTGGTTTTTTCTGATCTTATTTTCTCTCTCTCGACAGACTCTGTTCCATCCCAATCCGAGGATCATATCTCGGATGAAACACTCTTTCTTATCAGCACTCATGATCCATGGTACGGTGAAATCATCCTGTACCTTCAGACATCCACTTTCCAGTCCGAGTTGACGAAGGATGCTCGACGTCGTGTTCGGCATCAATCTCAACCACATCGCATTGTCAGAGATACCTTGTATTATGTCGGAGTGGATTCTGTGCTCCGCCGATGCTTGATCCTGGAAGAAGCTGAGAAAGTCCTAAATGACTGTCATAGTGGCGCCTGTGGTGGTCACATGTCCGGATATGCTACCACCCAGAAGATTCCGCGTGTAGGTTACTTCTGGTTGTCTATCTTCAAAGATTGTATTATTGTAGTTCGAAAATGTCATGCGCGCCAGGTCTTTCAGCACAAGATGCGTGCGCCACCCCTACCCTTACATCCTGTCATTACCGTAGGCCCTTTTTCCAAATGGGGCATATATTTTATGACATGCAACCCTCACTCGGTCGGGGGGCATGCTTATATAATCATTGCCGTGGAATACTTCACCAAGTGGGCCGAGGCAATGCCTACATTAGCTGTCGATGGTAAGACAACAGCTCAATTCATTTTCAACCATGTAATTACACGTTTCGGAGTTCCTCAGGCCATTGTCACCGATCATGGCACTCATTTTCAGGACTACATGATGGCAGAGATGACATCAAAGTTGGGCTTGCGTCATGACAGCTCAACACCATATCGAACATTTGTAAAGAGCGCAACCAGATTCACACCTTTCCAGTTGGTGTATGGTATGGAAGCGACTCTGTCGGTTGAATGTGAGATGCCTTCGCTGAAGTTGGCCGTGGAATTACGGCCTGACACTTCCTCGGAGGAAGAATGTCTCCTGTATCTAGAACAACTGGACGAAACTCACCGCTTGGTTTCTTTGGTTATCGAAGCATAGAAAAAGCGGGTTAAATCTCATTTTGATCAAACAGTTTCTCCACGTTCTTTCATCGAAGGGGACCTCATCCTCTTATATGATCAAGCACATGATAAGCTCGGAGCGGGAAAATTCCAGCCCATGTGGCATGGGATCTATATCGTAAAACATGTATTAAAAAATGGGGCCTATGAGCTAATTGACTATGAAGGTATTCCTCTGGCACAACCTAGAAATCGGCTGTACCTGAAGAAGTACTATGCTTGAATTATTCTTGTGTGGTGTGTGTACATAAGTGAGTGATTTCATTTTTGTGCATATGTGGTGTGGTGTGCTTTGTAAGCGTATTTCTGCTGATTGGGTCTTCCTGATTGTGCAAATGTCTATTACTCCTTTTTTTCGGTTTCGCGGATGGTGCCTCCCGCAGTACCAAGAATCTGTCCTCGGCAGCCTGGGTAATCTACAATCTTGTTGGTGAGTTTGTCAATTTACAAGGTGTGTGTCTAGGGCCTACCACAAATAATGTCATGGAATATAGTTCCATTTTGGAATTGTTAAACGAGGCTGTTAACCTCGGTATTCATGCATTACTTGTATATCTGGACTCACAGCTTGTAGTGTTACAACTCAATGGTCATTATTCAGTTAGGAACCCATCCATTTTACGACTGTATCTACGTATTCATTTACTAGAAAGGAATTTTTATTACATTACATATCAACATATACCCAGACACATGAATGCGTTAATAGATGTAGTAGCTAACATGGTTTTAGATAGACATTTACGCAACTTGTAAAAACATCATCATATGTAAAAAGATCCATCCAGAAATATATATATATATGTCGAAATGTTTTCATTTTATGTGCATCACATAAAATTCAAAAATATACATGTCTATTTTAATAATATTCAGAGACAACATGTCTCTAAAAAATGTGCAAATGAAAAGCCTAGATGACTAATCAACATGGTGCTCATGGTAGCATGTCACTGCCCACACCAATCGCCTCAGTAAATGATGAAGGCGACTAGGCACCCCCACAATGTGCCTCTGATAAGCCAATGGGACGTCTGCTAGGTGAGCATAATCTAGGATCCCACGGGCGATTCCCTCCAAGTTCCGAACTAGATCACTCCCCTCACCACCCTCGCCTTGAGGGTCATAGGTGAGAGGGGTCCTCTGTGCGATCGACGACATCCCGACGGACCTCTATGGGTAAACATTTGCATACACATAGGATTTTTTGTTAGAACATGCATGTATACCCAAAAAATCATAAAATACACAAAATAAAAAAGAGTCTTACCCAACTCCTCATCCCAGTCTTCTCCCTCCGGGAGTGGAAGATCTGGGTCTCCCGTGAAGTCGGTACCAGCATAGGGCCAGTCCTCTACGACGATCAACTGTCGCTGAAGCAATACGAAGAACTCGGGCCTCCATGACATTTGCTGGCCCCCTTCTGCTCTAGGCATCAGAGCTGCCCATCGAGCTATTTGTGGCTCTCTCAACAGTGGATAGCAACTATCGCCCCCTGGCCCTGGAAGATTGGTAACCATTCGAGGATGAATGATACCAAGATAGATCCGTACCCAAAATGCTTCAGTTTGGTCTTCTTACACTTCGTCAACTACCGTTTTATATTCATTCTTACGAAAATGGCCAAATCGAATAGTGTCGAGTTCATGCATTCTGATGCTAGGAGGAGTTGTGTTTTAGTAGCCTCATGCGGTGCTTGCGACCCCGCAGCCCACGTAATGGCATGGAGCACCACTCTGAGTGCTAGATCAGGAACTGTGTGGATTTCTAACTTCCCGCTACTTGATCTGGTTCGTGCCCCTGGGCACACTCTTTCCATCACCATTGACATTTTTTCACCAGATGGCCTAGTGCCTGTCAAGATCGGGACTGGACCTCTGCGATAAAGTCCATTGATGAAGTAAATGTTGGATACTTCGAGATCTAACACTTGGTATCGAAGCCTAAACTTCTCTTCTTTCTTGTCCCAGATACTGATTAAGTACTGCAGCAATTCAGGTTGTGTCCTGATACATGGTGTCAAGAAGAACTTCTTAAACCGCAATCTCGGAGAGCATTCATACATTTCTCGTTCCCCATGGCCATTTCATCTTCTTCACTATGCTCCCTTCCTTTCCATTCAATCACCATTGTGGCTTTGTACCTGCACCAAAATGGTCACAAACACTTCATTAGATCCCTTGAACACTCAAAAATCCAGTCGATTGGTTCATTTTTTGTAAAAATTGAGCGGATATTTAGGTTGTGCCATTGGCGCAACTGTTTTGCTGACAGTCGCACCAACTGGCGCGACTCCTTTGCAAAAAGGAGCCAATTGGCGCAGGTCCATGCTCGATACTCGTGCCAATTGGGCGAGCCCTAAATTTGCAAATATCCCCTCAGGAATCCAAAATCACAGTGGAATTCTATAAAAATGGATTAAAACATGGCTAAGGGAAGCGCCTCTTACCTAGAAAAAATGGGAACTGAAATGATGTACTGGATCGTCCACAATCGTCGCCACAAGTTCGCACAGGAAAAACTCACTATTGCTCTCCACAAGAGGTAAAAAGTAAAAGTAAATATGTTTTTACTATTTTTGTCATATTTATAACTTTTCATAATCAAATTAGGTTTTGAAGCTTACTTTTCCAATATTTTATCATATTTTGTTGAAAAATGGGTTTTACGCTTACTTTCTTGTGCAGCAATAGGTTTTCATGCGACTAGGATGACGATACGAGTTGTATTAATTACTTTTTTGGACTCGGTAAAGACATGAAAAAGACACTATTGGAGTAATATTTCAGCTCTTTTCTGACTCTCTAAACATGAAAAGATTGCCAAGTCGCTTGTCATTTTGATCTCATTAAATTGGCTACAAAACGACATCTACCCAGTATAAATTTACCCCTTTTTCGGGCTAGGATAGATTATTTACGAAAAATGAATACCCTAGCATATTGCAACTAGGAGGTTTTCTCAGACACAGTTTTCTACCTTTTCGAATCTGAGGAACTACCTACGAAAATGGAATGTTGGAGTTTACTTCTCCACTATCTTTTCAAACTCTCTAAACATGAAAAGACGTCAAGTTCTTCCTTTTTCAGACTCGTTAAAATCTGATGACATCAGATTCCGTCATAATGACGATACTCGAATTCCTCCTTCCTAGGGCTCGTTAAATGTACTAGGTTGGATTTGTCTGAAGGACGAACTTATATCACAAGCATATGCTATCCCCTTAAAGCTTGTTTAAAAAAATAATTGGGGTAATCGCTAGAAATGGTGGGGAAAAATGAAACTAGTATCATCATCGTGTCGGTAGTATGTCACTCTTGAACATGGCACTTGTCTGTAGTCGTGTCGAGTTGGGGACATCTCATCTCATTTTTTGCTTGCCTCCATGGGTTTGGGTTATCCTATTTGACCTCTCATCTGCTCTTTTCCTCGTCATCGTGACCTCAAAACCTTTGATGTCAAATACTGCCAAATCCAGTGTCGTGTCGTCGATATGTTCAAGAGAAGTCGACCTCTGCAGTTTTCAACCCTCCTTTGATTCTCTACTGATCCTGATTCACAAACATTATGTTCCTCTGTCTCGTGTTGATGGTGTGGGAAACATTATGGCCCACCTTTGATCGAGGTCGCTTCCTGTTGACTTCAGCTCATTATCCGGGAGGCTGACCTAGAGACTCCCTCCCGGTACCTTGGAGCCTGCATGCCTCAATGGCAGGTTCTTCACATTCGATGCAAGGTTTTCATCATTGGCCTTCGATCAAATGATTCTGCGGGTGTTTGACGCCAGCTCACTGTTCACATTCTGTGGATTGTACCTATAGTACCTTGAGGGCCATCCTCATTATTGGTGGTTCCTCTCGCGTCTGTTAACGAATTTCATCATTGGATGGTAATCAGACGATGTTCTTGCATGTTCGACTTCAACTCACTTGTTCACATGCTAGAACTTGTACTCTGTTCGGGTCAAGATGGAGCGCAAGACCCTGGGTTTTGTCTGATGGAATCCAGGCTGCGGATTTTGTGGATTATCATGATTGGTTGCATGACTCATTGATTGGATGGCTGCGACCATACCTGAGTCTATTTACTAATCCTTACTAGATGGTTGTGTCCATGCCTTGGATCTTGATTATTGTATACTCTATTATGGATGGCTGCGCCCATACCACATATCATGTATTTGAGATATCATTTGTACTTGTCTACGCAGGTTTTCCACCGACAGTGTTTTCAATTGGGCATGCTCTCATAAAGCATTTCACCCCTCTCTTTCTCTCTCGAGCCTCATGATTTAGGGGGCATCTGTTACACATTAATTTGTCACCATCCCTGCAATCCCCCATCCCGCACATTGGAGGGCCTTTTCCATGACCTGTGAGTAGTGATATAACCTGAAACCACTTTCATGGCATCCCCCTTGACAAGGAAAATCATTCCTCTGAAGAAAGTTTCCTTTGAAAAACCCTAAAAACTGATCTTTTGGCCTTGGCGTGATTATCCAGTTCAGCCCTCGCGCCAATGGGGAAAATCCACCAAAGAGGGTGCGCTAACTGGCGCTCTATCCTAGTGTATTTCTCGTGCCAAGCGCAATAAGGATTGTTTAAAAAAAATAAATGGCAGAAGTTCGATTCCAACAAACTTCTGAACGAGTCTCTAAAATGAGTTGGGAGGTTTGGCTCTGGATCTCCATGTATGGGAGGTGGTTTTCCACCTATCATGGAAGCTTCCTTGAGGATAGGGCCAATCCCACAATTGTAGGGATCCAAATTCCCCTTCCACCATCTATATAAGCTTGCCATTTCCCTTAGCAAGCTAGTAGTCCTAATAGAAATAGAAGCAAGAGCTAAATCTGTAGCAAGGAGACTATAGCCAAACAACCTTTGAGAGCCAAGCTGAAGAGAGAGAGCTTTGTCCCATTTCCGATGAGCTTCATTGAGACGTGCTCCGCTGTCAGCCCCGTCGAAGAAAGATCCAGCGTCAGAGCCTTGGGTTGTATCTTTCCTTGTTATTATTAATAATAAGCGACTTTGATTATGGTTTCATTCATGTGTCTTGTCGTTGTTGCAATGAATTACATCCTCTCTGACTGATGTATGGTTACAAGATTTAGATTCTATGCTGTGTATCGTTGTGTTTCTTCACATGTGTGCAGGTGTTCGAACGTGTTAAGTGGAAGGATAGTGATCTTCCAAAGCGAAGGACGGGAAGCATCATCCTTTCTTCGATGACCATTGCGTAGGACCTGAGGTAGGAAACTCGTTATGTTTTGTCATTTTTTTAACTAGAGACCTGCGTCACTGCGTGAATGATTGTTTCTAGACCTGATCTGGGCTAGTAGGGATCGCCTTTGTCCACAGAGGGGATTTACCTCTCCAACAATGACTATTTTACTTTCATGCTGAGCTGTCATCATTCCTGCAAGTCACACAATTTCTCCCATTCTTCTGGACTCATAATATTGATCTTGATTAATCTTCTGTATATCTCATCAGTTTATGTGTACTTCATAAATGTTGGATTTACCTAAAATATGTGCTTGATTTCATGCTGTATGAAGATGTCATTATTGAGAACTTCATAGAAAGCCCTCCCTATCATAATGTTCTTCATATTGGCATGTTTGGATGCATCCTTTCAGTGAGATTCTTTACATAATATGGTTTTGCAATAAGTTTGTCATTAATAAAAAATAAGGAATGCAGTCCTTTCTTGTTCAGAGGTTCAATCCTGTTAAAGAATCTGCTTAGTCCAATATGAAGCTGATTACACTTCTCTTCAACCCGTGCAAATAAACTCTTCTTGTTTAGCACTTTCTTGAATTCAAGTATTATTGCTGTCATGTATTCTACTCTAAGGGGTTCCAACTAGAAACTGATTTTGGAATTGAGAAATTTGATGATGTTGTTAGCAGTTGCAGGTTTATCACCAAGTTCTTCATTTTCCTTTTCTATTGCAACACTTACTAGATGAATTAGATCTCTCTGCTTGAAAAATACCTAGATTGATGGCCATATCTCATTCATGGAGTCAATTATATTTAGCCAGATAATTTCTTTCACTCTTCCTACCATGTTCCCAATTGAAGACTCCTGAAGAGACTTCTGTAAAATTTTTGTTAACTTATTATTGATTTGTAACTCTGTAGCATGTGCTGAATCATTCCTCTTTATCTATCTTGTAGGTTAGTGACTTGGTCTTGCAACTTTTTTATTTCAGTTGTCTGCAAAGACATATTTTCCATAGCCATGGATAACTGCTCAGTGCCTTCACTTGGTGTACCTGTAGCTGTAGATGTTTTTGAATGAATGACAGCAAGAGGGACTGCTTGTAATGGAATCATGGCCTTGGCTGATTCTTTTTATGCTTCCTTCACTGTCTCTCTTACAACATTTTGTTCCTCTTTTATCATTTTCTACTTCTCATTTCCCATTTTCTTAATCTGTTCAACTTTTTCAATGATCAGCTGCATCATTTTTTCCTTCTGTGTCTCTTTTTCCTCTATATCCTTTGTTAGAGGATCTTCTGTTGCTGGCATCTTGAGATGCTTCCTCAAAGAAGCTACATCTACATTCTTCTTCTTTACAATTTCTTCTGCCACTGCTAGATTTGATGGGTTATACCCAATTTTTATCACTAAATACTCTAGGGATTTACTCCTTGTATCTTTGGCCATGGAGGAAATATTTTCCATTTTCAGCTGTGACTGTGTATTGGAAAATGTAACCTACATTTCTGATAGACTCATGGTTGTACTTGTTAATGTGGAGGAGATCATTTCTCCTGTCTGCTTATGCATTTCCATTTGGTATATTGGATGAATTTTCTTCACATCAAACTCAAAAGAAGTCTTCTTGTAGTCTGCTATAGTTTTGGGTTGAGGAATTTATGCTTTTAAGAAGGCCATCTTCATTCTTCCTTTCTCAGAGTCAAAGGTTGATAAAATCCTACTCTAACTACTTTTTTGTTTCCATAAATGATTATATGTGTTGTTTTTAAGTATTTCATTCCTTCTTTTGATCTCCTTGAATGTATCATAGATATCCTCCTCATTTTTCCCTACAGTGGCAGTAGATGTAGGAGTATGCAAATTCTACTGCTGGAGGAGAAATATGTTTGGCCACCTGCTAGAGAAGATCTTGGTGAATATCTGATTGTAATAACTGTTTGTTGATCTTTCTCAATGCTTTGGTAAATGTCCATGTGGACTCTAACTCTCTTCCTGTATTTCATTTTGAACTCTTTGGTGGATGTGTCAATATCCATGTCAGTTTGATCATCCCTTGTACTCATTAGGGGAATTTTGAGTTTTAAAATGGGCCTCCTAAGGAAAATGTACAATCAAAATTCACTTTATGAGAACCAATCACATTTTAGGGGATGCCATCATCCCCAATGGTTGATGTGGCATTGTTTAAGTTAAAGGTACTTACTTGTTACATTCTCAATGGTGGATAAAAACTCATGGTTAACCATGGTAGTGCTTTAGGTAATTTTAAAGTCATAAATTAAAGTACTAATAATAAATGTCATTTCACACTTTTTGAATAAAATATTATTATTGTCATTTCATATTTTTTGAAAGAAGCAATGCATATCCTTACATAATCTTCATGTATTTACACATTTTTCAATAAATATTATATTTGTATATTTTCATATATTTATTTTTGAATTATATATCCATCTCATTTTATTTAATATTGTAATTTCAAATTAATTATAATTTATTTTAACTTATTTATGTACAAAGGAAAAATGCATTAGTTGTGCAATGATAATGACATTTTATTGAAAAGTTCATTCTTATTTATAATCACATATATACAATTTTTTCATTAATTTTATTTTGGTACACCTTTTAAATTGAATTTAACCACGGTTACATGGATTGTGGTGAAAAAAGTAAAATTCAGATTCATAAATATTATTTTATCGGTTTAGCTATTATTTTATTATTTCCTTAGGAGGCCCATTTTAGATCTCAAAATTTCCTTAATTATTGCTTCCTATTTCTTTCTCTGGTTCCTTTCCCTTGTCATCTTTAGCTCCTACAACTTTCCTTTTTTGTGGAGTTGGGTTTGAATCCCTGAGGTGGAAATGACCCGTTATTCTACCTCCTATAGTGTGTTGGATTCCCACTCTTCTTGATTCATGTACTACTCTATCTCCAATTCGTGGGTATGAATGTATGGTGTAGATTTTTTCTCCACCCTCTTCTTGGAGATGATTCCCATTGGGTCATAGGACCAAGTGAAGCTGTGAGTGAACTTTATCTCCTTCAATATTCTATCTGCCTCCTCCCCTACTGCTCTGTTTTTGCAAATGAATGGACCAATCTGTGGTTTGATCCTGAATTGAGACTTTTTCTTTGCAGAGAAAAAGTGCACCTCATCTACATTTATCATTTGTCTTATATATTCTAGTGCAAATATCCTCATAGAGAGGTACTTTGGCAGTTTTTAGGGGGCCAATTCTCAGCCATAAAATCTGATTTCAGTGTAATTTTGGTACAGGTACCAATCTACAGTTCTAATTTGATCTGTCAACTGCATAACCTTCTTAATTTCCTCACTGAACGTTGGCTCTATTACACTGCTGAGTGCACTGATCGCTGGATGTACAAATGATGTTGGAAATACTAAGGGGGGGGGGGGGGGTGAATAGGTATTTTTTACAATTAGAGCATTAGTTAATCTTCAATTATTATCAGTGCTTGTACAATGATAGTAGCAAACAAGAGGAACACAAATGCACACAGTTTTTAAGGTGGAAACCCACTCCGAGACAAAAACCACCTAATGTTTTTTTAATAATTCTTTAATATTCAACTCCAATTGGAAATAAAGCTCCAACTTCCTAGAATCTAGAAAAGCATTATTCTCTAGCTCCCACTGGATGGATGCTCCAACGCCCAAGATTCTTCAATATTCAACTGAACAGATGCCCCAACACCCAATGAGCTACAAATCACCCTAACATCACCCTACCACCCTATAGAAGAATAAAATAAGAATGCACTCCCATACCAGGGAAAATGGTCCACTTTACAATGATATAGAATGATGTAGAAGAAGAATATATACCAGACCATAACCCCAACTTTTACACAACCACCTATTGATGATCCTAAACCTCCCAACACTTCCTCTTCAACCCTTGGCAGATAGATACTAGTACAATTTGTACAATAATGTATTTACAATGACTAAGTACAATGATACCTCTACAATGATTGTATGCAGTGCTGCCCACTTGAAGACTTCATAAGATGAACTTCTTGCTGTTGTTATGCACTTTGGTTGCTTCTCTTGTCATGCTACCCTATGCTTCACCTTACTTTTCTTTTCCGCCGTAGAAAATCTAGTCCTTTGCAACCCTTGACAACACATGATCTAGATTTTTCTTGCCTTCTAGGAGCTCGATATTGAATCTCGTGTATCTCTGTTATTTCAGATCCTCAATATCTGATTTTTGGTCCTGTAGTAGTCCTCTGAGTCTTCTTTCCAATGCCACAGTTCTGACCCAATTTGGATTCTTCAAGAGAGAGTTATAGCCAATCTCTCACAATGCCCTAATTATGGACTTTTTTAGAAGAGCGCACTTGTACAACATGCCACGCGTCACTGTTTCTTCATTTGGCTCTGAAATTTATAGAGAGAAGACTAAAAACTGTGCACTATCTACCAATTTTTATAGAATTCCAATCTGATACTCAGAGAGAAAGTTATGATGATTTTACCAAGGTCACTTCTTTGAGATGAATTTCAGGAGCCTGCAAAAACACTGATTTCCACAAATCATATCTCCAAAAATTTTTTGCACCTTGATCTGAAATTTTTACTACATATTCCTTGGGATTTTTTCTTCACCTCATAAAAAATTCAGCTTCTGAGCCTTCGTAGAAAAAAATTTAGAGCGAAAAATCCAAGATGACCTGTTTCAGATGGCGAAATCCCTTGCATAAGGAGGAAATGAGAATCACAATTTATATAAATGATTTAGTTGAGAGGGGCTTCAACAAGTGAACATGGGAGGGATTTTAGGAGCTTAAAAAATATTAATTATGACTTTTCAATGACCCATGCCCCAACCCCATGGGGTTTTAGCCCACTAACTGGGGTTACAAAATTCAAACATGAATATCTCTCAAACTGTGAATAATTACATGGCGTGCCATATATCAACGGAAACATCTCGACAAGTAGAAACCATCAAAAGCATTATTTACCCAAAATATATTAATTTGGTATGTCAAAATTCCCATGCAATATTGGGTTAACCCCTGGTGCTGCTTGGGTTGACATCAATGACAACCGCTGATCAACAATATCCCCCTTTGGCATTGATGGCAACACAAGTACTCCCCCTGCGATCATGACACCTTTTCCTACAACATTCTCTCCCCCTTTGACATCAATGGAAAAGGGTAACCCCCCCTGAAATGCAACCATCCTATAGACCTGTACACACTTCCACTTACGATGACACACAATCGTCCTGCAGAACTGTACACACTTCCTCTCCTCCTGACACACAACCATCCTGTAGACGTATAATCTACTTCCACTCCCCCTTTATATTCTGAAAAATGAAAATCTAATGAGAACTTGGGAGAATCCCAAGCTTCTGGCGAAGATATTCCAATGCTGGTGAATATTTAATATGTGATTCTTTTGGTGCTACTTGGAATCTTGCTACTTGTCCAACTGCTTGCATAACATCTGGTCGGGAGGCTATTACATATAAAAGACTACTAATCATAGATCTATACAACCTTTGATCCACATCCTTAGATGAGTCGTCTATGCTCAATTTGCAACCTGTTACCATTGGAGTAAGGATGGGTTTGCAATCTTCCATTTTAAATTTCTTGAGCATTTCCTTGATATACTTGGCTTGACATATAAATATTCCTTTCTCTTGCTGAGATATTTGAAGCCCTAAGAAGTATGTCAGCTCACCAAGTAAAGACATCTCGAAATAACTTTTCACCTTTGTAGCAAACTTCTTACTTAGTCAATCATCATTGCTACCAATTATTGTATCATCCTCTTTAGCTATTAGACATGCTTTGGTTGCTTCATCTAGAACATATATGTCATTTGAATATCAACTTGCTGTAGCCACAATTTCACCATACACGCCTTTCCTGATTTCACATTTCGTGGAGTTGAATAGTATTGTGTGTCCTTGATCACACATTTGTCCAACACTGAGCAGATTGTGATTCATGTTTTCAACCAATAGAACATTCTTGGATAGAGCATCTTTTCTTCCGAGAGTGACAGTAATTGATCCTATAACATTTTAAGATCCATCATTTCCAAAGGACACGATTCCATCCTTCTTCTCTTTCAGAGATACAAATTTATTTCTATCTCCAGTCATATGCGTTGAGCAACCGCTATCAACATACCACACATCTTTGTTCTTTTGAGCCTTGAAAGCGAGAGCACAATTATCATTCTTCTTCTTCTTCCATGTTCGTTCGTTCTGTGGCTTTGAAGATTCTTCTAGAGGATTTTCAAGTCTGCAGTCTTTGGCTATGTGTCCAAAGTTTCGACATTTGTAACATTCAATATTATTTCTTAAATGTTCAAATCTATTGATGTTTCGCTGAGCCCTGGGAGGTTCATATTTGACAGATCTCCTGGAATTGTATTCGTTCCTAGGGTATGTGTGACATTCTATAGCTTTATGACCAAATTTTCCACATGAATAACAGTAGCCATAAAAAATATATTGGTACCTGGATGGAAATTTTCGTCGAGGAATTGTCTTCCAAGTCTGTGCTTGCGAATCTTATCCAATAAAGTCTACATGCATGTTAGATCTAATAGGTTCATTGTATTTTGTTGTAGAAGGTCCTGCTTCTTCTTCTTTGTAACCGATGCCAGTTTTGTCGTTGTAAGATCATTGATTGTTGATGAGTTCTTCCAATGCCCTTGAGCTGTTGGCATAGTTTTGGATAGTTTTTCCTTTCTTCACTTGCTCACGCAGCGAGACTACTTTGGCTTCTAATTCTTCCCTTTCTTGGTTGCTTTCTTCCAACTTATTTTGAAGTGACTCTTCAATGCATTTGTGTTCTTCAACTTCAATTTTGAGACCTTGAACTTGTTCTTCAAGAGTTTTGGAACAGATCTTCTCCGCCTTGAGATCTTTTATAACCTTGATTGCTTCCTCATAAAATTCTTCTATGGTCCATCCTTCTTCTTCGTTGTTTGATACCTCTTGTTTATTGTTCTTGGCCATAAACAATACTCTCTCATTGGCTTCTTCTTCACTATCATTGTCTTCATCGGATGATGAAATATCTTCTTTAGAGAGAAAGTTCCTTTTGGATCCTTGCTTGTTGAATTTCTTAAAGCCTTTCTTTCTTTTTGAGTTGCCATTACTTTTGTTTGGACATTTTGCTGCAAAATGCCCAACCTCATTACAGCTGAAACATATCAATGGAAGTTTACCTTTGAATTGTCCCTTACCAATTTTTAGTTTTCTCATGAAGTAAGCATATTCTTCATCTGAAAGACCTTCTTCATCATCTCCATTTTCTTCACACTTGCAGGTGCATGTCTTTTCAATTGAAGGTTGTTTATCCTTATTGGTTTTCTTAGATGCAACGAACGCAGTTTCTAGATGCGAAATACCCTCTTCTTCATCAAGTCTCATTTCATATGCTATGAGAACTCCATGTAATTCCTCTTTGCTGAGTTTGTCCATATTTGCACTGTATTCTAAGACCGATACCTTTGGGTTGAATCTCCCTGGTAATGTTCTAAGAATATTTCGTATAATAGTCTTCTCGTCAACTGGCTCTCCCAATCCTTCCAGAGTATTGGTTATTTCATCAACGTATTGGAAGTATGCAACAATGTTGCAATCTTCTTTCATTCCGAGTTGCTCAAATTTTGCTCTATAGATTTGAAGCTTTGCTTCTTTGACATTTGAGTCACCTGCATATATATTCTCAAGCTTGTCCCATACATTTTTGGCGGTTTTACAACCCAACACCTTATGATAAGCAGATTCAATAAGTCCACTGATAATAATATTCTTTGCTTTTACATCATTTACCAAATTCTTCTTACCTTGTTCATCCGCGGTTGATGTAAATCCATTTTGAACAATGTCCCATACTTCGTAACCTTGCGCCAAGAGATAGACCTCCATTCTTCCTTTCCAAAGTGCATAATTATTTTCATTGAATAGAGGTACACCATTCTTGGTATGCTCCATGACCTCCTTCCAGCTGTTAAACTGCTATTGAAGGAACCAAGCTTTGATACCAATTGTTGGAAATACTGAGGGGGGGGGGGTGAATCCGTATTTATTACAATTAGAGAATTATTTAATCTTCAATTATTATCAGTGTTTGTACAATGATAGCAACAAATAAGAGGAACACAAATGCACACAGTTTTTAAGGTGGAAACCCACTCCGGGGAAAAAACCACCTAATGCTTTTCTAATAATTATTTAATATTCAACTCCAATTGAAAATAAAGCTCCAACTTCCTAGAATCTAGAAAAGAATTCTTCTCCAGCTCCCACTGGATGGACCCTCCAACACCCGAGATTATTTAGTAGTCAACAAAACGGATGCCCCAACACCCAATGAGCTACAACTCACCCTAGCACCACCCTAGCACCCTATAGAAGAATAAAATAAGAATGGACTCCCGTACCAGGGAAAACGGTCCACTTTACAATGATATAGAATGATGTAGAAGAAGAATATATACTAGACCATAACCCCAAATTTGACACAACCACCTAATGATGATCCTAAACCTCCCAAAATTGCCTCTTCAACCCTTGGCAAATAGATACTAGTACAATTTGTACAATAATGTATTTACAATGACTAAGTACAATTATACCTTTATAATGATTGTATGCAATGCTGCCCACTTGAAGACTTCATAAGATGAACTTCTTGCTGTTGTTATGCACCTTGGTTGCTACTCTTGTCATGCTACCCTTTTCTGCACCTTGCTTTTTTTTTCTTCCATAGAAAGTCTAGTCCTTTGCAACCCTTGACAACACATGATCTAGATTTTTCTTGCCTTCTAGGAGCTCGATATTAAATATGGTGTATCTATGTAATTTCAAATCCTCAATATCAGATTTTTTGTCCTGTAGTGTTCCTCCGCGTCTTCTTTCCAATGCCATAGGTCTGCCAAAATTTGGATTCTTCAAGAGAGAGTTATACCCAATCTCTCACAATGCCCTAATTATGGATTGTTTCAGAAGAGCACACTTGTACAGCATGCCACACATCACTGTTTCTTCATTTGGCTTTGAAATTGATAGAGTGAAAACTATAGACTGTGAAATATCTGCCACGTTTTACGAAATTCCAATCCAATACTCAGAGAGAGAGTTATGACGATTTTACCAAGGTCACTTCTTTAGATGAATTTCAGGAGCCTGCAAAAACCCTGACTTCCAAAGATCATATCTCCAAAAATATTGTGCACCTTCATCTGAAATTTGTAATAAATCTTCCTTGGGATTTTGGCTTCGCCTCATAAAAATTTTAGTGTCTGAACCTTCGTAGAAAAAAAGTTAGAGCGAAAATTCCAATATGACCTGTTTCAGATGGCGAAATCCCTTACATAAGGAGGAAATGAGGATCACAATTTATATAAATGCTTAAGTTGAGAGGGGCTTCAACAAGTGAACGTGGGAGGGATTTTAGGAGCTTAAAAAATATTAATTATGACTTTTCAATGACCCATGCCCCAACCCCATGGGGTTTTAGCCCACTAACTGGGGTTACAAACTTCAAACATGAATATCTCTCAAACCGTGAATAATTACATGGCGTGACATATATCAACGGAAACATATCGACAAGTAGAAACCATCAAAAGAATTATTGACCCAAAATATATTAATTTGGTAGGTCAAAACTCCCATGCAATATTGGGTTAGCCCCTGGTGCTGCTTGGGTTGACATCAATGACAACCGCTGATCAACAAATGAATCTACAAAGATTTTGTAGGAGTAATTATTTTTCTCTTTCATCAATAAAGTGGTATAGAAAATGACGGATTGTGGCTGGGAGTCATCATTTATTTTAATCATGTCAAACTGAAACCTGTTGCACTGAAAATAAACAAACATATACACCAGTACATAAATGTATTTGAACACCACTTATGTCTGAAACTTGAAGAACTAATTATGGATAGCATCAGCAAGGAGCTGGGCATAATTGAACATGACCGAGTGCTTAGACTCCGAGGAAAGAATATACAAGGAACAAATCATGGCTTCATCTACCCACTGGTTAGTGTGATACCCTAATAAATATGATAAAACAGTGACAAAATGTTGGGTCCTATCAAGAAAAATGGATGAAGGATATGGGGGATTCTTGGTAAGCATTGGGGCATTAGTGGCCATGAAGAGCTCCAAGGTTTTAGCCCTGATGGCAAAGTCCTGCTTCTAATATAAGTCCCTAAGAGCCTCATAATAAAAAGGGATGGTGTTCTTAACAATGGGGGCCTGCATTATCTACTGAATGGATTTGGCATTGATGGAAAACAAGACCTCTCTTGCTGGAGTCACTATAAATCTTTGGTTGATGTCATAACAGGATTGGAATTTTCTGATGAACTCTAGACAACTATGGGTTTTGGGAAATATATAGTAAGGAAACTCGATTTCCCATAGGCCTATATCATCAACTTCATCAAGGAATTTTTCCTCGAGCCAACAATAGACATCGAATAAATCAAAGTCAGACTCTTTCTCGTGGATTTTAAAATCTTTGTCTGCCAGAGCCAAGTGATCCAAGTCCACCTGAGGGTAGACCATATGATTAAATGGCCGTTGATCTAGATTGGGAGGCATTGTGTAATATGTGATTATTTTAACTATTTCTTTCACTGTATAAGAAAGAATGGGATTAAAAGAAGAGGGAACAGAGAGGGAAAATAGTTTCAGATTAAAACGGGGAAGGGAGAAAATAGAGGGGAATTGTGATTCAATCTACAGAGCATTGTGAGTTCTTCTGATAATCCAAAGACTGTCTTCACTAACCTTTGTTGTCAATATTCTGTAGTTATATTCAACTGTATCAGTGGAATAGAATGATCATGGTAAAATTTACAATCTGTGTTGAATTCAGATTATAACAGGTGATTGGGCAACCGTTGATTTTGCGCAGGTCCGTTGCATAATGGCCTGAACCATTTATGGTGCAACAACTTCATGGCGGGAGTGGATTTGGTAGGGTGGAGTGGAAAAATAGGTAGAGACGTGGCACAATGGTACATGGAAATGGTCATTTCAATAGTCAAAGGAAGCGATGATTTAGAATGGAGCGGGAACCACTTTTCAGAGGGGGGTCCAAGCGGTAAGCGGTAAGATATTGGGAGGGGGGAGGGGTGCGAAACTCCTAAAGCACGAAACATAACATGGTGGTGGTGGTATTGAATATCATAAATTTCAGACATCCCCCACCAACCCCCCCGCCCCCCTCGACGTTAACGTTCATAGAATGAGCGGGGGCTGAAAAGTGATGTAGGTCGTCGGATGGATAGGGAGTGTGTGGGGATGATGGGGAGATAAGGGTAGTTTTATGAGATGGGACGCATGACGTGATGGTGGGGTTGGGGGATGTATGTGATAGGATGTATAGTTTAATGCTTAGGGTAGGAAATGAAATATTTCAGAGGTTTTGGAATAAGGGTGAAGTATAAAGTTTAAGACTTTGGATAAAATAGAATATAACATAGTTATGTCCCTTTTCAAAGAACATAAATGTTCAAACTTAGAAACCAATCCCTTATCCAAACTTTTTACAATGCAAACAACCTTTGTCTTCTGATTCTTCTCCTTCTAACATAGAAAACATGAAACCTTTAACCTGCACATTATAGGAAAAAATACATTTTTCCTCCATTCTTTCTTTTCAGGATATCTACCTACCCAAACTACAAATCTAACATTTTTTCTTCTTTTGTAGGGTGCATTTAGACGTGCAGACCCTTAAACATCTTTTATTTTTAAATTTCTAACCTAACATCTATCCTTATTTCTGCCATTGACTCAGATTAAACTGTTGAGTCAATTTATTTCTACCTATCTACTGATATGCCAAGATTAAATTGTTTGGAAATTTTTTATTTTCTAACCTATCAACAAAAATTGAAAATTATTCAATCGTGATTAAACTATAAGATTGAACAAACCTATCTAATGAGTAGTGGAATTTTGATTTGCAACACTTTCAGTATTATTTCTTTTTGGGGTTTTCTTTCTTTTTCTTTTTATTTCTTTGTTTTTTCTACCCCCTTTTCTTTCTTTTCATATTTTTTATTGAAAACCATTTGAATAATTAAAAAATTTTCAATCAGAAATTGCAAGGAAGATGAAACCTCCAATCACCTTGAGATCCTATGATTTATAGGATACTAACAAAACCAATACTTATCTCATTAAGTAATAAGTTTATCTCATTATCTACATTGGACAAGCCCTCTTATACTCGCATCCTAGTGAGCATGCAACAATTTTTTTCTCCCATTTGTTACTTACCCTTCCAAGCTGAGGCAATACCCATCCTTGAGTGATATACCTATCCCAGGGCTTTCCCGTATGGGATTATTGAAGAGATGGTTAGAGTCTTATTGCTAAGTACTCTTCTATTCTTCTCTAACAAAAATCACACTACATTTCTCATGGAATTTTGCAGTAAAGGTGCCCTTTATGACTTACTCCCATGAGGTAATGAAAATGTGTCAGAATGCTGCAATGTCACTACGTTAGCCTTGTTCTTGGGCTCTTCATTTTTTCACCAATATCACAACATTTAGTTCCTAAAAAAATTCAAATAATAAATTTTAATCACCCAAATTTGCTTCATTAAGAATCTAGACCTCACAAACATGATACTTTTAGCTATGATGTTGGGTACTTCGTAGGTGGTGATATTTTTATTTTCATAGTGACTTCTATCTCACACCCCATTCCAACACTTTACCTACAATCTGAACTTTCAATTGTCCAAATAGTGGTAAGTGTTCATACATAAAATATTTTCATTTCTCTATTTACGACATCCCCAAAAGTGATCTCAAAATCATTACACACATAATAATTCTATCACTTTCAACTGATTTTAGATAGATTGAAATGAAACTATCATTGTAGTATATGTTTTTTCATCATAATAATTCTAAGCATTTCATATGCAGCCAAACATTTATTCCAGCAACCCAAAGGGTAAAAAATGAGAGTTATCCCACTTTCTACACTAAGATGCACATCCCTAAATTCTTGAGTAATTAGTTTCCACTCTATTTTGTGGGATGAGAGATTCAAACCATTCATTTCAATACTAAAAAAATTCTTAAAAGTATTAGAAGTTCATTTTTTTCATGATATTCAATCATGCAACTTATTGTTCCATACATGAATGCATGCAATCAATACACCAAGCATATGTACCATCGCAATTTATAATATGAATATCATGACCAAATCATATCATAGTAATTCATGGATACATCGTAAGGATTATAGTAATAGTTACACACTAAATGCTTCTTGCCTTTGTATAATCCAATAGGACTTAATGACAAACTTACTTTCATATATAAACAATTCCATACAATTCTCACATTGACTAGGAAAAACCAAACCTTCAACTACATGTTCCTTATCAACAAACTCAAATTTATATGATGGAATCACTTCGCTTAAGCTTAGAAACTATTGGGCCAATACTCATGGAATTATGAACACAATGCACTACCTACATTTACTTCATACCTCCCATATTTTCATGTAATCTCTCAATGCATTACCAAACATATTTTATCTCATAAAGGTATTATTAATTCATTTAATTTTTGTTCAACATGGAAACTAAATGCATGCATGTATTATTAAGATTTTACTAAATATTTATATGTTTACAATTTTTTTCCTTTATCATACCCTTTCTTGGGAATCCATGCAATATATGCATTAAATTTAATAGAAAAAGATATCAAATTCAACTAAAAATAATTCTTAATTTCTTTACATTTTTAGCTTCACTTTCCATTTTCCCTGCTTACTTTGCTACCATCAATATGCATTCGTGGCTAAAAATTTTCCAAGGAGTCCAACTAGCTCCATCTATGATTTTCTTGACTTGCATTTTCTATTATTGTTTTCATCATTTGTATTGTGCCCCCTAAATAGAATTTCCACAAGGTCCATTCTCATGTTATTACCTTAGCATACTTGATGTTGTAATAGTTAAAAACCCCTGAAATGATCTCAATGTCACATGTTAGTCATAACTCTATCATTTCATCTTGCTTACATGCAAATTTCAATGGATATTCAAAAGGGTAACTTGCACTATGTATCCAATTAATGCATTCAAACTATGCCTTTAATCATGCACCCAAACATGTACATATTTTCATGCATGTGTCATACTTGCACATACTCCATGCCATTCATACATACATTAATGGTTAGTAAATTAATTTATGTATGAGCTATAACATCTCAATTCAACAACTAATTCAATCTTATTAAATTTTTGTTTTAGTATGTCAATTATATATTTATATATTTGTAACAAACCAATCCTTCTCACGCTTATGGCGTTTTCTAATTCAATGTACAAATTGATTTTACCTATTATAAATATTCACTCTACATTTATCGCAACAAGGGAACTTTAGTATCATATGCATGAATTTTAATTACGGTCTTATGCTAAAACGTATTTGGTCTTGAAGGATCCTAAAATTCACTCCATAGAAAATTAATGTTGCAAAATATTTCCAGATAGTTTAGGAGGAACCCTCTCACTTGCATTCCTATGCAAGTGAACTACGTTAGCTATGCATCATTAGTTAGTTAATATTATAATCCCATTTGGGTTTTTTTTTCTAATTTTATTGAAAATATGATACCAACCCTCATCTTCTATGGATATATTCTTGAACCATATTTCTCTCAACTGAGGTGAACCAACGATTTAAGATAGTGTACGATTAGAAAGACGAATAATTATATTACCAATTTGGGCCATCTCCTAATCAAAAGTTTGGGTAAATGCTCGTATTTCCCCCATTTTGTGCCCTTAATATTAGAGAAAAATTCAAGCCATCTAGCATCTTGAAGAATTAATTAGCAGTCTTGGTGTAAATGAGTGATTTCAACTTAATATGGTTGATATATCACTAGAATTGCTATTTAAAACATTTGTTGAAAATAATATAATATATAGAGAATCCAAAAATTTAAAACCCCTGTGTATTTAGCTGTCACAAAATTTCATAAGAACTCTGAATAAAGCCTTGGGAAACTCTTCAATTTTCTCACACATTGATTCAATGGCTCACAAAATCCATAAAAAAGTTGTTGGATAGGGTACCCATAGATCTAAGTTTTTGTAAAATAATCCACATTTTGAGGAGAAAAGCACACTGCACGCAACTATCTTAGAGTCTTAGGGGCTTTGGGGAGGGTCAAAGTCCCTTATTTTGTTAAAGGATGGGAATATGTTGTATACGTTGAGATCCTCCCTTGGTTTTTGAACCATGGTATTGTAAAAGAGAGGACTTGTTGTGTGGATTAATCCGTCTTGCGGACAAGACCAATCTCCCTAGTACTAAAAGTATCTAGCAACAAATAGCCAAATAAACTAATATTTCTCTAAGCATATATGATTTACAAAAATCTCTTTAGAGGTGTAAAATACTTACCGTATGTCCAGTGCTTGTTTGAAGTCGTTGTTGTCCCTCGCGTGCTTGAAGGAGTTTTTCTCGTAAACCTGCAGTCACAAACAAGAAAAATATTACATAGCACCTGTATAGAAATCATCATAAACCATGCTTATCATAGTGATCAAGGAATATATGAAATAAACCATTGATTGAAAGCTTATTGAGAAAAATGAGTATATTTGTATTAATTTCAAAAGAAGAAAATCCTTACAACCTGAGCCTTGATGTTGCACAGGACTTTCAAGGGTCCGAAGCAGGAATCTCCTTTACTTTGATAAGCTCTGCACTCCTCCAACCAAGACGAATAGAGGTATGTAATCTTTCCTCACAAAATTCTTAATTAACTGAATCTAAATCTCAACAGCACTTAACTTCAAATATTCTAAAGCTTCAACTCCCCTTGAGGCTACCCAATGCCTCTTTTTATAGTAGAATAGAGGAGGTTTTCTGTTCCAACTATGAAGGGATAAAATCCTCCTTCAAAGGGATAAGCTCCTCACATCAAGGGGTTAGCTCCATAAGGTAAGGGATACATGCACCTCATAAGAGCGGTTCTATCACCGCAAGATATTTTCTGGAAGCTTCTAGAATTCACTTTTATTGAGATTTTTGAAATTTACTTGTGCCTTTTTGATCTTACAGGGGTCCGCACCTTTAACACAGATAAAGTGCGTTCAGGTATGCAATAGAGCTGAACATTAGGTGCAAGACTGCATGCAAGATAGAGAGAAAGTGCGACACTGACGCAATCACACAAAACTGGAAGTCACCAAGGAGAGTTTGTTCACTGGGACGTGGCTCTGTCTTATTCCCCTTTTGTTATCCCACGTGGCTCTTTCATTTTTCCTTTGGACTTTATTTGTCAATTTCAAGGAAATTGACGAATAAATAATTTCACAACAAATTTCCAATTGTATCTTTTGGATTATACATGTATATATATATATCTGAACCCTATAATCAATGGTTATGCCTTCGGCCTTATATAACTATTCCCGAACATTTTATGACTATTTCAAACTTTTGTAAACTTTATAATAAACCTTTGATATTTGATTTATAACTCGAATAAATAGTTCAACAATTATAAACAACTGGCTTTGGAATAACACGTAGATCCGGCCCCACCTATATCCTGTGGACCAATCAACGTGGGCATCGTACCTGACTAATATCGTGCATCTCTGTTGAACTAGGGCCGTCTGATGACCTCCTCTTGAATCAACGGCTCGAACTCATTCCGCTCGGCGAATTCGATCATGTCGTTAACGTGCGAAATATACGGAAAGGTGGTTTTCGTTGGACGTCAAATCTGCTACGTGTCGATTCCTGTATGGAATTGCTCCACACTTCGGTAATACCGCCTCCGTGCCAAAGGCGGTGCGGAATCGGGGAAACCCGCCTTTGCAAATCTGTTTCGGTTTTCCTGCTACAGTAATAAACTATGGTTCCGTCGGGGTTCGAGCTCTGTTGTATCGATTAACTCTGGGTTTCAATACAGTTTATGTGATAGAACTTGATGCAACTATGAAATAAAACAGGGTTATTATTTTATACGGGAAAAGTCACCAATATTAACCATGATTTCTATACAGAGCACGCCACGAGGGTTTTTTTTTAAATGCGCAGGGATTATTCAAATGGATTTGGAAATCAATCAAAAGAGATAAGGGAAATCATGCAGGAGTTCATCACTTCTCAATTAGAAAATCTTTTCACACTTAAGAATTTGGCACGATACTGAGATAATGCACAGAACTATTTAATTGGAAGCGATTTGAAATACACAGAGTTACTGCAGAATTCCTCTATTCTTTCTCTTCTCGTCCATCCCTCTCATACATTCGAGGTTTTACAATTATATACATAGATTGATGACTCTTCGGTTCCTCTGAGAGGACCGTTCTATAAACCAACAGTCTAACCATAATAATTCAATTAACTGAAATATGATAGCTAGAAAAACTAAGCTATTCGACTTCTTATGACTCTAACCGATCTAATAACATAATCAGCTAAGGTAGTGACACCTAGTTGTGACAACTCGACGGTTAAAACCCTCCTAGCCACAACCTGTGGACAAAACCTCCTACATTGCTGGCTAGTGTCTAATGCCCCTGCATCAAACTCCCGAGGGCAATTTTCTTCATGGGCTCCTATCCATGAGCTCCTCCACTGATCTGCCTATCTTCTGCAGCATCTCTTCAGTCATCCAAGTGGCATCTTCCTCTGGTTTATCCCTCCATTTGATCAAATAATGATATTATTCTCGTCCTCTGGTCTTTCTGAATGGTCTTTTATCCAATATCTTCTCTGGTTGCAATGGTTGTGCTGTGGGTAGCTGTTCTTTCCACTCAATCTGTTCCCTGTCTGCTGACTTGTCCTCTGCACCATCATCCTCATACTTGTACAAATCTACAACATTAAAAATGGGAGATATTCCAACATCAGGTGGTAATTCAATCTCATAAGCATTTGCAGAAAACTTCCTAAGTATCTTGCATGGCCCAATCTTTTTGAACTTCAATTTGTTATACTGCTTCTTTGGGAATCTTTCCTTTCTCAAGTGTGCCAACACCAAGTCTCCTACTTCAAAGTGAACTTCTTTTCTACTCAATTCTGCTCTGGTTTTGTATTTGATACTGCTTCCTTGTAGTTGCTGTTTCACTTGTTCATGTATGGCCTGGATCTCTGAAGCAAATTCTTCACCATCTGCACTCCTTAACTCTGATCTTCCCAGATTTCTTAATTCTGATATTCCTCTGGGATGCATTCCATAAACAATATGAAATGGACTCTGCCCTGTGCTTCTGTTTGGTGAATCATTATATGCATATTCTGCCTGAGGCAAAATATGGTCCCACTGCTTGGGATGCTCTCCTGCAAGACTCCTCAACAAATTTCCCAGACTTCTATTCACAACCTCAGTCTGTCCATCAGTCTGAGGATGATAAGCTGAGCTGAAACTCAGTTTAGTGCCAAGTTTCTTCCATAGTGTCCTCCAAAAATAACCCACAAATCTGGTGTCTCTGTCTGAAACAATACTCTTGGGCAATCCATGCAATCTAACAACTTCTCTGAAAAACAAGTTAGCTACATGGGTGGCATCACTAGTTTTATAGCATGGAATAAAATGTGCCATCTTGGAGAATCTGTCTACCACAACAAAGACTGCATCATTCCCTCTCTGAGTCTTGGGCAATCCTAGAACAAATCCATACTCACCATGTCCCAAGGCCTGTCTGGAATAGGCAAGGGAGTATACAATCCTGCATTCTGGCTCCTTCCTTTAGCATATTGACAAATCTTGCAGTTCTTCACAAACTTATCCACTTCTGTTCTCATCCTGGGCCAGAAATAAAAGTGACTCAGCTGTTCATAAGTCTTATCAGTACCAAAGTGTCCGGCAAGTCCACCACTATGCTTTTCTTTGATCAAATTTTCTCTCATGGAACATTTTGGTATACACAGTTGGTTTTTTATAAATAACAAGTCCTCCTGTAGGAAATAGTCCAGCCACTGACTTCTATCTGTCAAAAGAGGGTTACTACATGCCTCAAATGCTTCTCTAAAATCTGTATCTGTTTTATATAATTCTTTGAGAAAATCGAATCCTGCAACTTCAAAATTAGTCTCTTGAACAAGCAAATGTCTCCTACTCAAAGCATCAGCTACTTGATTGGCTTGGCCACTTATATGTTTCAAAACAAAATTAAAACTTTGGAGATACTCAACCCATTTAGCATGCTTATGTTTCAACTTGGGCTGTTGTACAATATACTATAAAGCATGATTGTCAGAATACAATACAAACTCCCTGGACATCAAATAATGTCTCCACTTCTTCAGTGCTTGGACAATTGCATAGAATTCCTTCTCATAAGAGGAATAATTTCTCCTGGTATCATTCAACTTCTCGCTGAAATAGGCTACATGCCTATCATCCTGACTCAAAACAACTCCAATGGCCTCCCCACTGGCATCACATTTTACTTGAAATGGTTTGGTGAAATCAGGCAGAATTAAAACAGGCTTCTCTGTTATTTTTTCCTTTAAAACCTTAAAATTTATCTCTGCTTCAGCAGTCCACCTAAATGGTTGTTTTCTCTTCTTTATTGTGTCAATTATGGGTGCATTAATCTTACTGAAGTTCCTTATAAAATTTCTGTAAAAGCTAGCAAGTCCATGGAAACTTCTTACCTCAAAAACATTCCTGGGTGAAGGCCACTCCAAAATTGCTTTAACCTTTTCTAGGTCCATCTTCAATCCTTCTGTAGAAACAACAAAACCCAAATACACCAACTCTTCCTTCATGAATGAGCATTTCTTCAAATTTATCAACAGTTTCTCTTGATGCAGCTTCTTCAAGACATGCTTTAGATGCCTTAAATGTTCTTCTTTAGTTCTGCTGAAAACTAATATATCATCCAAATACACTATCACAAATTTACCAATGAATTCCCTCAATACTTCATTCATGAGTCTCATAAAGGTACTAGGAGCATTTGATAACCCAAAAGGCATTACCATCCATTCATACAGTCCTTCATTTGTTTTAAAAGAAGTTTTCCACTCATCACCCTCTCTAATTCTAATCTGATGGTATCCACTCTTTAAATCTATCTTTGAGAAGTATTTAGCACCACTCAAATAGTCCATCAAATCCTCAATTCTAGGCAAAGGGAATCTGTACCTGATTTTGATCTTATTGATTGCTTTGGAATCAGTACACATCCTCTAGCCTCCATCTTTCTTTGGGCTCAATACTGCTGGTACTGCACATGGACTCAAGCTTTCTCTAATCAGTCCTTTGTCCACCAATTCCTGTACTTGTTTCCTAATTTCCTCATTTTCTTTGGGAGTCATTTTGTAGGTTGCCTTATTTGGCAGATTTGAACCAGGGATAAAATCTATCTGATGGCTGATCTTTCTCACAGGTAGCAGTTCATTAGGTAAATCATCCACAACGATGTCACAGTAATTGTCTAGCATCTCTTGGATTTCTATTGGAAAATCATAAATCTTTGTAGAAGTAAGAACTACTTTTGGTTTGCAAACTAAAGCAAAGCTTACCTCTTCTTCTTCTATCTGCTGCAGATATTCCTTCCCGCTCAGCAACAAGGTATTTGGATCAATCACTCTGCTGGATGGCTCTCCTTCTTCCATGGGAATCAATATATGATGTACCCCATCTTTGAAGAACTTGTAAGTGTTCTTCTTGCCATCATGCACTGCTGCTCTGTCAAACTGCCAAGGTCTACCCAGCAGTATATGACACACATCCATGGGCATTACATCACACAAAACCTTGTCCTTGTATTTTCCCATTTGCAGCTCTATTTCACATTGTTCTTTTACAACCAGCTGGTGCCCCTTATGCAGCCATGACACTCTGTAGGGAGTGGGGTGCTCCCTAGTCTTCAGCTTCAGTTTTTCTATCACCTTAGTGGAAACCAAATTGTCTGTGCTGCCACTATCAATGATTAGCTGGCAGCATTTACCTTGGACTTTGCATATGCTCCTAAACAAAGTCTTCCTTTGTGCAGGTTCAGTGACTTCTTTGGTTTGTTTCAACAGGACCTTATTAACCACCAAGGACTCTCCTCTCTCTGGAAGAATTTTTTCTTCGATTTCTACTTCTTCTTCAATCTGGGCAACAACAGCATTTCTTGGACCAGCACCCACATTCTCTGGACATTCATAGTGCTTGTGTCCCACTCCTTGACATCTATAACACCTCAGCTCTCTGCCTCTGCCTCTGTCCCTGCCTCCTCTTCCTCTTCCTCTGTAAGAACCCCTTCTTCCCCTTGCATCATCCTCCGTAGATGCATTCTGAGGTGAGCTACTGTCAGCTCCATCCTTGGGTGTAGGCTTTCCTCTACCACCCTAGCTTCCCTTCCCACAGAAAGTACCTCTCTTCTTGGCAGAATGTTTTCTCAGGAGTTTATCCTCTGTTTTCAAGGCCATCTGATAGGCCTCTTCCACTGTCTTAGGAGACAGAAGACCAATCTCATCTTGGATTTCCAGTCTGAGACCATTCACATATCTGGCAGTCTTCTCTGGTGTATCTTGGAATTGCCCAACTCTTATGCTCACTCTGTAGAATTCCTCTGTGTATTCTTTTACTGTCAGCAACCTCTGTCTTAGGTTCTGCATTTGTCTATATAATGTCAGCTGATAATCACTGGGTAAGAATTTACCTTTTAGTTTAGCCATCATTCTGGTCCAGCTCTTGATAGGTTGCTTGCCAACTCTCCTCCTTTCTGCCTGCACTCCATCCCACCAAAGTGCAACATGTCCTTTCATTTTTGTCACTGCAAACTTGCCCTTCTTGTCCTCACTTATTTCTTCATAATCGAAACACTTTTTTAGTTCATTTATCCAGTCCACCAGCTCTTCTGGATTCAGTCCTCCTGCATAGCTTGATACTTCGATCCTGGGCTTAACTGCAGACCCCAGAATAGTTCTGAGGAGCCTCAGGTCAGGAGGAAATTCAATTTCTTCTGCTGCTTCTGTTTCGGGTTCGCTGATGTCTTTAGGATCTCTGGTCTGTCTTAACTCCACAACATCCATTCTGGCCTCGACCCTCTGCAACACCTCCAACACCTCTGCGTTGGCTACAGGTCTCCTCCTGCTAGCACCTCTACCAAGTCGGATTGCCATGTCAGCAAACAGCTCAAACTTCTGGCTCCGATACCACAAATGACGCAATCACACAAAACTGGAAGTCGCCAAGGAGAGTTTGTTCACTGGGACGTGGCTCTGTCTTATTCCCCTTTTGTTATCCCACGTGGCTCTTTCATTTTTCCTTTGGACTTTATTTGTCAATTTCAAGGAAATTGACGAATAAATAATTTCACAACAAATTTCCAATTGTATCTTCTGGATTATACATGTATATATATATATATATATTTGAACCCTATAATCAATGGTTATGCCTTCAGCCTTATATAACTGTTCCCGAACTTTTTATGAATATTTCAACCTTTTGTAAACTTTATAATAAACTTTTGATATTTGATTTATAACCCGAATAAATAGTTCAACAATTATAAACAATTGGCTTTGGAATAACACGTAGATCCGGCCCCACCTATATCCTGTGGACCAATCAACGTGGGCGTCTTACCTGACTAATATCGTGCATCTCTGTCGAACTAGGGCCGTCTGATGACCTCCTCTTGAATCAAAGGCTCGAACTCATTCCGCTCGGCGACTTCGATCCTGTCGTTAATGCGCGAAATATACGGAAAGGTGGTTTTCGTCGAACGTCAAATATGCTACGTGTCGATTCCTGTATGGAATCGCTCCACACTCCGGTAATACCGCCTCCGTACCAAAGGCGGTGCGGAATCGGGGAAACCCGCCTTTGCAAATCCGTTCCGGTTTTCCTGCTATAGTAATAAACTACGGTTCCGTCGGGGTTCGAGCTCCGTTGTATCGATTAACTCCGGGTTTCAATACGGTTTATTCGATAGAACTTGATGCAACTATGCAATAAAACAGGGTTATTCTTTTATACGGGAAAAGTCACCAATATTAACCATGATTTCTATGCAGAGCACGCCACGAGGTTTTTTTTTTAAATGCCCAGGGATTATTCAAATGGATTTGGAAATCAATCAACAGAGATAATGAAAATCATGCAGGAGTTCATCACTTCTCAATTAGACAATCTTTTCACACTTAAGAATTTGGCATGATACTGAGATAATGCACAGAACTATTTAATTGGAAGCGATTTTAAATACACAGAGTTACTACAGAATTCCTCTATTATTTCTCTTTTCGTCCATCCCTCTCATACATTCGAGGTTTTACAATTATATACATAGATTGATGACTCTTCGGTTCCTCTGAGAGGGCCGTTCTAGAAACCAACAGTCTAACCATAATAATTCAATTAACTGAAATATGACAGCTAGAAAAACAAAGCTATTCAACTTCTTATGACTCTAACCGATCTAATAACATAATCAGCTAAGGTAGTGACACCTAGCTGTGACAAATCGACGGTTAAAACCCTCCTAGCCACAACATGTGGACAAAACCTCCTACATCGCTGGCTAGTGTCTAATGCCCCTGCATCAGACACCAAAGTTTAGGAGATTTTTAGGAGCATTTCTCTGATTTTCAAGGCTTGACATGAGGAACTGATATGTTAGACTTGCAAAGGGAGAAGTATGAGTAATAATGAGCTCATACACATAGCAGAATGTCAGGATGAAAATTTTCAATGTAACAGATTTCCCCCTAAAGTGCAAAGTCTGGAATAGATGATGTTGAAGTCTGTCATATATGAAGAGTGCAGTACTTTATCATTTCAAGGATCATCCTATGGACACCCTAGTCAGAACCTGTAAAAACATTCAATGCAAAGTATATATATATATATATATATCATCGCTGAGGTAGGCATTCCCATACTCAGATCAAAACTATCTAGAAACTAATTCAAACTATTCTGATACATGAATGATTTTGAGTACATCACAGTATAGACATGTGTAGACACAGTATGGACGCAGCCATCTGTTTATAAATAGTCCACTGTATAAATGATAACAAAATTCCATGCAGCCTGGATGGTAGAAAATAGATCCAGGGTCTTGATTTCCGCATCTCGAACTAGTACGATTCTATCCATGTGAATGAATGTGTCAAAGTCGAACATGGTAGAAACCACTTGATTACCAGTCAATAATGTAAACTGTTAACAAGTGTGAGAGTAACCACTAGTAATGTCAATGGCTCTCAAAGTACCTAGTACAATCCATGAAATGTGAATGAATGATCTGAAGTCAAACATGTTACGGAATCATTCGATCGAAGGTCAATGATGCAAATTGTCGCCGAAGGCGAGAAACCTGCCATTGAGGCATGCAGATTTCAAGGTATTGACGATTTCTAGATCAACTTCCTAGATAATGAGCTGTCGTTGATATAAAGCGATCCTTCGTAGGCAAGCCCACAACACGAAATCATAGATCAAGTTTTGAAAATATATTGGCAAGGATTGACTCAGGGATGGTCAAAATGGATGACAGATATTTTGCAGATGAATGGTTTATTTGAACTGTCCTCTTGAACACATAACGACACTGCAGATGGCTTGGTGACAATTGACCCAAAGCTAATACCCAGAAACCGGATGAAGACTTTCAATGAGGTTTGATTAACTGTTAGGAAAAGGATTTCCCAACCCAGGTGAATGAAAGTGTCATGTTCAAGAGTGGTTAACTGGATTTTCGAAAATTCAAAATACAACAAACAAGTCATTTTTCTCTCTTTTCCCCCACCATTTCTGGCAAGTACCTCTTTATTTTTGACAAGCTTGAGGAGGATAACATTTGCTTGTTTATAAGCTCATCCTTCAGATGAGTCCAACTTAGTTTAAGATTTGAACCCTAAGAAGGAGTGGTTCGTTCCTGTTTGAAATTGAACAGGTCCTTTACTGTTAAATTTTAACGAGTCTAGTATAGGAGAAACTCGGTGTTTTTCAATTTTAGGGAGTCAGAAGAAAAAACTTAAGAAAACTCCACGGGTGTACTTTTTTGTAAATTTAGTCTCTCAAGCCAAAAAAAGGATAAAATAATGTGGGAGAGAACTCTATTGACCGTAATTAGTCAATGTATACATTTTTCGTAAATAGTCCATTTCAGTCCGTAAAAGGGGTAAACTTATACTGAAGGGACGATCATTCATTTACTTTAACAAGTTCTAATAATCAAGTGCTCGGCAATATTTTCATGTTTAGAGAGTTTGAAAAGGGCTTTAAAAGAGAACTCCAATGTTTCGCTTTTTCGTAAATTTTTGAAAGAGTCCGAAAAAGTGATAAAAGTATGTTCATTGTTGAAAAATGATCAATTCTCCTGAAAAATCTAATTTCTGCACAAAAAGTTGAAACATTATACATACCTGTTTAAGATAAGTAAAAATGCCTTCAAAATATCCTTTTAAAAGTGAAAAATAAACAAATTAAAAATTCATCTATCCGAAAAAACTTATAAAAAGTACTTTTTCAACTTCATTTTTACCGTTCAAGTTCAGAGTGAAAAGTATAAGCTTTTGGGTAAAAAAGTTCCTGTGAAGATTCTGGAAAATCCGTCCGACGAAATCGAGAACCGTCAGTCCCAGGTAATCCACAACCTATTAATCTTTCTTTTCATCTATTTACAATTCATTTTTAGGCTTTAGATTTTATTTTTAAGGGAGAAACATAGTTTAAGAAATCGCCTGCAGAGGTCCGCAGGTGCCACACATGGGACCTGCGGACCCCGAATTTTTCCTATGTAGAAAAAAGTCGTGGGTACGCACTTTTCCTACAGAGTGCATGCGTTCCTACGCACTGTGTACAAAGGGAAAGTGCGGTCCCCGCATTTTTAAATTTCAAAATCCAATTTCTCTTTTGGCGCCCAAAAATTTTCAAATTAGATTGTTCTAACATATCTTTTTATGCATTGTAGGATCAGCAAGATGTTAATTTGGAGAGAACGTGAGCATGAGGATGTGGATGACGCCACGATGCTCCATTTTCCCACCATGCAGGCATTAAGAGCATGCGGTTTGTATAAATTCTGGGCCATTCAGGGCATGAGGGCATAGGTAGACCTCCTGACATGGCTGGTAAACAGGTGGAACGTGCAGGACCAGTGTTTCATTATCGGCGGCCATCAGCTCGAAATTGAGCTGGAGGATATTTATTTTCTGACTGGTTTGTCCAGGAGGGGCGAACAACTTTCCTTGTTTGGGACTAGGCCAGGTGGCCAAACTGTCGCTAGTCTTTGTTAAGAATTCTGTAGTGATGAGGCAGACCCCAGGGACAAACAGATTGATATAAAAACTATCATCCATCCCGAGCTGAAAGTTATTGCGTTTACTGTTACCAGACTGTGTGAGAGTGTAGCACTGCATGTAGCTACCGGTTCCCAGATGCGCATTTCTGTAGACTGTTTTCGAGGCACCATTTTCAACTGGTGCGAAGTTGTGTTGGCCAATGTAAAAGGCCAACTAAATAGAGAGAAAAATGGAAAACTAAATAAATTTGGATATGGATCCATCATGGTCACTTTTTCTCTAGAAACGATACCCATGCTAGCTCCGCAGAGTATTCCTGTTGATGCTGGTTGACCCTGAGAACCTAGGATGGTTCGTTGGGTTGCATTGATGGCCCGTCACGGTATTGAGGGCACTGAGATTGTTCTATTTGCTCCTTCATATTTTCATTGGCTGGACCGCCAACTTTTTGTCATTGAGGACTTTTCATACACCGGGATAGATTTCCGCGGTGTCCGGGAGATGACTCTCCCAGCAGGGGAACAATGGGATGAATAAGGTAAAATCATTTTCAACCAGTTCTAAATTCTAATAATTTTATTTATTTATTTTTGATCGTCTTGACAATTAATAACCAAATTTTTTTTGAATGTAGATGTGGGCCCACGACGACCAGCCCATCTCCAGCCCTATGACAGAAGACAACCAGTTGCAGCCGCACCAGCCCTAGTAGGCCAATTAGTAGAAATCTTGTCTGATTTAGAGCATCATCTAGAGCGTCTGACTCTAGATATTCCAGAGACGGACATAGATGAGATCCCACTCAGATTGCAGAGATACATGATTGGTGTTCCAAGACCTTTTAGGAGGTTCTTGTGTAGGGTGGCTCGGGTAGTGGTTTCTTATCGTGATCATCATCAGTGATGGGATGATTGTGTTGTAGACTCATATTTTTTACTTTTGTGTTATCATTTTTCTGATCATAAGGTGTTTCGAACCTATGATCGAGGACGATGTATATTTTTTAAAAACACTTCTATACTATGATATATCACTATTTATCGGCTATCTGTGTACATATTATGGATGTTGTTTGTTTTACTGTTTTGATCATTGCAAATTTTGATTTATCATACCAGAAGCAACTGCGTCTGATAATGTATTTAAATGTCTTGGAATATGTTGATATTCAATGTAATCAAATTCACGTTCCAAGAGTTGAACTCTTAAAAATAACCGTAATAACACTGGATTTCTAATGGCATAAACCCTATTAAGTTGTAATACAACAAGTTCAGAATCCAACCTAACAATAAAACTCCAAATTCCAAATGATATGGATTCACATAATAACTCAATCATTGCACTATACTCAGAAATGTTATTTGTTGTTTGACCAAGGCTTACCCCATGCATGGATACTAACTCGTAAGAGGGTGAATAGATAACCCAAGCTACAGAAGAAATGTTCTGTGTACTACGACAAGCACCATCAGCAAAACCAATGTAGGTTTGAAGAGACATCGACATCTGCAATATCAGGAGTAAAAATCAGATAGGCAGGAATAGTGATAAAAAACACACTTCTAAACTAGGCTCACTTTTCTAATCTAAGACACACTAGCAGTAAAGAAATCTAATCTAATAAAAAATCTCCATACCAAGTTTAAGCATAGTATCACTTCAGATAAAGTCCATTTCTAGGTTTATCTAAAGGGACACCGTCAAAATCTATCAGCTCATAGGCCCCTTTCGCCAGCTTTCGCTTAACAATGAAAGGACCATGCCACATAGGCATGAATTTCCCAGCTCCTATCTTATCATTGGCTTGATCATAAACTAAGACTAGGTCTGCTTTTGAAAAATTTCGAGGGGTAACACTTCTATCATATTGAGCTTTTATTCGTTTAACATGAGCCTCATTTGCTATTGCAGCATTTCGTCGATTCTCATCTAGTTGAGCCAAGTACAAGAAACGCTTCTCCTCCTTAGACGTAGTTGGGAGTAATTCTATGGCTAATTTCAGTGACGAAATTTCGCGTTCAATTGGCAACACAGCTTCCAAACTGTAAACGAGTTGAAAGGGAGTGAAACCATTTGATGTTTTTACTGAGGTTCGATACGCCCAAAGTGCTGAAAATAACATGGAATGCCAATTTGTTTTGTGAATACCAATAATTCGTCTAATCATGGTGACTAAAAATTTATTTATGGCTTCAACCAGACCATTGGCTTGTAGATAATATGGAGTGGAACTGTCGTGGCGCAAGCCAAGTTGATCTGTCAGTTCCGTCATCATGATATTTTGAAAATGACTTCCATGATCTATAATAATGGCTTGAGGAACACCGAACCTAGTAATTATGTGATTAAATATGAAAGTTGCAACAGTCTTGCCGTCAGCCGAAAATGTAGGCATCGCCTCGGCCCACTTAGTAAAATAATCTACTGCTAAGATAATATATGCATGCCCCCCGGTTGAGTGAGGGTTACATGTAATAAAGTCGATACCCCATTTCGCGAAAGGACCAACAACAGTTATGGGATGAAGAGGAGCGGGTGGCGCGCGCATCTTACGATCAAAAAGTTGACAATTGTGGCATTTTCAGACTACATAAATACAATCTTTGAATAACGATGGCCAGAAATAACCAACGTGCAATATATTTTGGGTTGTGGCATACCCAGACATATGACCGCCACATGCTCCAGAATGGAAATCATTTAAAACCTTTTCAGCTTCTTCATGAATAATACAGCGTCGGAAAATAGAATCTGCTCCATGACGATAGAGTGTATCACCAATAATATTATACTGTTGGGATTGGAAGCGTATTTTCCTTCGCTGAGATCGTGAGATTTCAGGCTGAAAAGATTGGGTTTGGAGATAAACAATAATATCTCCATACCATGGATCGAGAGTACTGATAAGAAACAGAGATTCATCCGCAATGGGCTCTTCTGCCACAGTTTCAGTATCAGTATTGGGGAAATCACACATCAGTTCCGCAAATACCAAATATTTCTTTGCCCTGGATTTCTCAAACTCCAAGTCAAATTCCTGCAGGATGACTATCCATTTGGAATACTTGCCCCCTAGTAATTGTTTGGTTAAAATGTACATAATAGGGCTGCAATCAGAAATTACTGTGGTTTTACGTAATGAGATGTAGTGTCTAAATCTTTGGATAGCTTGGACAACTACCAATGCCAATTTCTCCACATGTGTGTATTTTATCTCGGTTGGATGCAGATTCCGACTAAGATAGTAAATCACATGTTTAGTGTTAGATTCGTCTTCCTGAACTAAAACCATCCCAATGGTGGAATGAGAAGCAACGAGGTACAAATGTAATCCTGGTTGTAGTTGGGAGGATGTAATAACGGTGCATGGGTCAACGCGTGTTTAAGTGCATCAAAATATCGATCATCGATCTCATCCCAAAAGAATGGAATGTTCTGTTTCAGCAACCGGGTAAAACCATTTGTAAGCTCGACATAATTATGAATGATCCGACGTAAAAATTTTGCTTTCCCCTGCAAACTTTGGACACCATAATATGTATGGTTGTTTGTTACTGATAGAGAGAAAGTGCGACACCAAATTTTAGGAGATTTTTAGGAACATTTCTCTAATTTTCAAGGCTTGACATGAGGAACTGATATGTTAGACTTGCAAAGGGAGAAGTATGAGTAATAATGAGCTCATACACATAGCAGAATGTCAGGATGACAATTTTCAGTGTAATAGAACTATATAAGGAGTCTAGGGACATATATTGAAGTAAGTTTGAAATATTTATCATAGAATTCATTTGGATGTAAGGTTGTATTTAGTCTTTATTCTGTGTTTTATGCGAAAGGGGAGGCTCCTGCAGTTGAGTGTGTAGACCCTTGCAGTTGAGTCCGCAGGGCAAAAAGTGTTGTATTGAGAAGATCTGAAGTAATAAAAGAAGACTCGAAGACATATTTTTGTCCTTTACTTATGTTTTTTCTTTATCTATATTTTTATGTTATCTATGCCAAGTTAAGGTTTGTATCTATATTTTCATCACGAAGTCCTGGTTATGGGTTCTTATGTTGATTATCATTTTGTATCTATATTTTCATCACGAAATTCCTAACATAGCACAACCTCTAAAGAATCAGTAAGTAAACAAAGGCTTAGAAGAAAAGCCCAATTTCGTGAAGATTGGAGACTACTAGGACGATGATATGGTGAGCAAGGTCACTGAACTGTTGCATGAGTATCGAGATCTATTTTTAATGAATTTCTCTAAGCTAAAAGGCATCATCGAAGATTTCAGAGTTATGCACATTAATGTTTTTAGCCCCCACAATGTCCCAAGGTTGAGAAATGATATCTTTTACACCATTTTTTGGTCATATAACCTATTACTATTACATGGACCTAAGTACACCATGTAAGACCAATTTTACCCTAAGTAAAATTGCTTTCACTATGAAAAATAACTTAGTAAAACACCTTTATTAAGTTGTTTATGGTCTAAACAGGAAACCCCATGAGGAAATATTAAATAAATCCACATTTGTTTTATTTTCCTCAGGGAATAATTAGTTAAACAACAGTTTAATTAATATTCTTTGTCATATTTAATCGAAAACAGGAAAATTAATTAGATAAATTATTATTTATCTTATTATTTTCTAGGAATAATTATTTAAACCTTATTTAAATAATATTCCTTATTATATTTGACTAAATCACTCATAAATAGTTAAATAAATCATTAATTATTTAATTATTACTCAACCACATCCTTAAAATGATAAATAAATAATTTATTTAATTATTATTTACAAATAAAGGGATTTGACCCAAGTCAAATTCCTTTTCCCTCCAACAAAAATAATAAAATATTCCATAAAAGTTGGATCTTGATTTGGTTAATAATATTTTAATTATGCACCAATATATAGACTAACTCAATATTTTGTTATAAATAGAAGGGTTTTTCCATTCATTCATCACCTTTTGTTACCTAATATCACTCTCGATCTATACCTTTGGTCTAACTTTGATCCACCATCATTGTCATATTTTTCCATCCTTTTGCTTGTGAGCTCCCTTTGAGTTCCTTTATTTGTCTGGGTTTTCTACACCATCAAGAGAGAAGAATTTTAGATCTGAAGTGCTGAGGATTTACAAGAACCCATCCCATTGAGGAGAACTGGTAACATCCTTCTATGTTTTCCTCCCAGGTGCCCTTAATATAAAATTTATTCAACATATTTTTGTCTTGTCTATTGGATGCATGGAGAAAATCTTGTTTTATTTACTGCTTAATGTCTTTTGATGCATAGATCTAGATTTTTGCAGCATTTATCTTGACCAACTAATTGCAGATCTGAAGATATTGGCAACCATATTTGTTGTTAGGGTTGTTTTTTATGCGCAGCTAAAGTGGTATTTTTTCGTACACTTACAATTAAGATTCATACTAACAATATCGATGGAGGTAACCTCATACCAAGCTTTTAGTTTGGTAGCTTTCCCTACCAAACTAGAGAGAGATCTCTCTATGAAATCACAGCCAAAGGGTTTGACTTGATGAAGAGTGGATTTTAGGCTAGTTAGGTCAGCTCTAGGGTTTTGAAAAATTAATAGTTTTTCTGCTAGATCAGGGATGAAAACGAGGTATCTAGGTCAAATTATCAAAGGGTTACAACTGAAAATATATGAAGGAGAAAGATAACAATGATTTAGTGACGGGATTAGGGTTTTGTCGGTGTAGGGTAGGGTTTTAAAATTAAGGAGGATCTTAATGAGAATATGTCATGAATTCATTAAAACATAAGGAAGAAAACATAACATGATATTCCTAAAAAAAACAAAGCTTATGAAGAATTCTGCTTATTAAAATTTTAGGAAGATCACTGATGAAAGAAAGGCATGGAAAGAGAACATATATATCATTTATAAAATACTATAATAGAGAAAATACAAAATCAAAAACTCACTGCACATGAATTCCTAGATAATAGTTGCAACTGGTCCTTTGAATTTCTGAATAAAATCTGAAGCACAAGCTACAATAGTCTCACCCTCTGATGTCCAACCCTAAAAAATGACTAAGAAATGCATAAATATAGAAAAAAAAACATTTCCCCTCTCTTAGGGGTTTAATCCTAGAGTGGAGGAACTGATCACATGATTCCCTCACCTAAAACGTAAAGACTAGGGAGGTTAATCAAACTCTCCTTAGGATAGAGAAACTGATGCATTTGACCATAAATGACATTTACAAGCATGTATCCACCTCATTTTTACTCTAACCAACATAATTACACATGATTACATCATCACAACATAAAAATGACAAATTACATCAGTGGAGGTCGAATTTGGACTAAGTCAATTGAGAAAAGTGATTTTCAGGCAAAAACACAGCGAAATCAAATAAAAACTCAACAAAATTGGTAGAAGTGGCTTTTAGAGGCCTTCTCAAGGTCCAAATCCTAATATGAAAGATACTAGAGAAAGATATTCATGTCTGATACATGTTAGAGTCCTCAAGAACTAAAAAATACTACTCCTGGCCCCTCAAAAATCCATTCTCCCACAGGTAGTCCAGAAACGCAACGAGTTGTTCAAAAAGAGGCCAGAAAGGTGTTTTTTGAGTGGTTTTTGACCCTTTTCACCTACCAAAACTTGTTGACATGTATCTTATGGGTGCTAAAGTTGATGTATAAGTCATGAGAAACCTAAATATATAATCCAATTATCATTTGGATGCCCCCATAAAAAGCGCAACGTGGGGCATGTTGCGTTTTTGAACTAGTGACTGTGTCAAAATTGCCAAAAACTCGGAAATCTTCAAAACATTTCTGCAAAACTAGGGCTCAAAGGTAGGTCCATATCTCTCTAACCATAAATCATTTTGAAAATTTGAGAGAATTTTTTGTTCTATGGCATGTTACGAACAACACCTTCCTCCATTTTTCAAAAATACTTTCCCATTTGGTCAGAATCAAAGTTTAAAGTCGATCCCTCAAAAATTGGAAAAACACAACGACACTAGGGAAAAGCGCAACGTGATATTGCAGGGAAATTTTGAAAGCCTTACTAATCTCCAAATAAATATCTGAATGTACCAGTGGAAATATTAGGATTTCTTATACATAATAGAGTCATCAAGCACTGCAAAAGCCTTCTACAAACCCCTGAAAAACTATCATGAATTCAGGCTATCCAGAAGTGTAGAAAACCTCCTGTAGCAACTGTATTTTTGGAATTTCTCCCAAATAATAATTCCTGTGTATAAAATGAAGGATTTTTTTTCTCCTTGGTCTCTTAGGGACAAAAACCTCTTTCAATTTTGTAAAATTAATCTCTATCTATTTAGAAACACAATTTGAAACAAAACTGTGCATGTGTGCAATGTAAACCCTAGGCAACACATATCTTGGAAAGGTGGAGCTATGATTTCTTGGAATTTGGTGGGCTCATACCTACTGATATAACCTGCTTTGTTTTATGGCTTCTTTCCTCCCTTCATTGTTTGATGTTTCATAACAAATCCTAGTGGGACATAAGGGAAAAACATGGTTTTACTTGGAAAACAAGGAATTAGGGTTATTTGATTTAGGTGATGGAATGCAGGGGTTAGGGAGGAGATATGTAGGTAGGGAAAATTTTGGGAGGTATATAGGGGTATTGGGAATATTAGGGAAGTTGAGGATAACAAAAAGAGTGTAGGGACAGGTTGTAGGAATTAAAACACAATCCTAACCATAAAATGCAAAAAATGTAACATCGGAGCTAGGGTTAGGTGTAGGAATTAGGGAAATGAGGGAGCAACGATATAGAAATATTTGGGGAGATGTGTAGGTTGTAGGGAAGGGTAGTATGATTAGGAGAACTAGTTTTTTCTACTATAGGTCAACCACAAGTGCCAAACTATGAAAATGCAATGTGGAGGATAGGAGAGACTTCACCACTGAAATGTTGAAGAAACTGAGGAAAAGAAGAATTTGTAGGGTATTAATTACTTGCAACGAAGATGATAAAACCCTTGGTTTCAGAAGGAAACCCTTGAAAATGATCCTTTTACATGAAACAGTGAAAGTGCATCATGGCCACTAAAAATGAAACATGCTCTTGAAAAATGAAGCGTGAGAGAGGAAAAATGATTTTGAGAGTGAAATTTCGATGATGAGTGTGCTTGGACGGCTCTCACTTATGAGTTAGTGCTTAATGCCAATGGAATGAATGAAAAGATTGCTTGTATGGTATTTTGTAGCTTTTGGAAATCAAATTCTTCATAGTGGTATGGTGGCCCACCATGTGATTTTCACTTTTTCTTTAAAAACTATGCAACTTTGGATCATTAGAACTTACATCATATTTAAATAAATTACACTTGAAACAAAGTTTTATGAGAAAATTCCCTATTACTGCTCCTTCATTTGCAGGATTTACTAATGAAATGACAATTTTGATGGATTTGACCCTAAGACCTAATGGTAACATGTCATGAAATGAGTTGAATGGTGACCTTGGTGGTAAGAATGAGATGATAATGAAGACTTTCCAGTGATGACCCATCCAACCGAATGATGGAAATGACCAGCACATGAAATATTTGAAAGGAGTAGTAACCAGAACTAGACACACTATCCAGTGACCAAATTTTTATTTGAAGGCCTACTGAAACCATAAAAATTTTACTCGGGACCCTATCAAAAACCTTGTAAGAGCATATTTTATCACTGGTGACATGCAGAACTGACTGACACTAAAAAATTTGAAACTCGATGTGAAGCCGTTCAAACAATACCCATATTAGTTGAACTCAAAATATAAAGAGAAAGTAAGGGAGGAAATTGACAAGATGCTTACTGCTGGCATTATTGAACCATTCGAGGAATCTGAGTGGGTTAGCCCTATCGTAGTCTAGGAGAAAAATAACAAGGGAGAGATAAGGATTTGTGTCAATATCAGAAAGAAGAACAATGCATGTGTGCATGATCCATTTTCGACACCATCCACTGATGAAGTTTTGGAGAATGTTGAGGGAAGGAAGAGTACTCCTTTACAGATGGGTTCTTAAGATACCATCAGATCAGGATCATGCCAGAAGATAGGAGGAAGACCACCTTTGCAACTAAATGGGGCTCATTTTAGTATATGGTCATGCAGTTTGGGTTGAAGAATGCACTGAAAATATTTTCCAAATTCGTAGTTGTTATATTTAAAGAATATATCCACAAATTCCTAGAGGTGTATTTTGATGACTGGACCATCTTCGGGTTGTTAAAGAAACACGTGTCTAGTATGCACTTGATGCTGGATACCTGCAGGAAGTATCAAATCTCCTTGAACTTGAAGAAATGTATTTTTTTGTGTGCCATATGGTATATTATTAGGGCACATTGTTTGCAAATAGGGATTGATGGTTAACCTTAAGAAGATCACTGTGATCATAAATTTGGAGCCACCAAAAAATGTGAATCATCTATGCATGAAGCTCAGACATATGAGGTGTTATAGAAAGTGCATAAAGGCCTACACACAAATCACTGCATCGATGGAAAAACTCTTGAAGAAGGATGTCAAGTTATGTTGGATGAGGACTAACACAAGAGCCTTGATGTGTTTAAGGAAAAGATGGTCACTGCGTCAATTCTAGTTTTTCCAAATTGGAAGGAGTTCCATGTACATGACACTGCGTCCTGATAGATTTGGGAGTTGTCTTAGTGCAAACAAGAGTAGGAGATCTAGATCACCCTGTTGCTTTCGCGAGCCAAAATTTGGCTAAGGTAGAAATAAATTATTCCATAACATAGCGTGAAGGTTTAGTGATGGCATATGCACTGCAGAAATTTAGAAATTATTTATTAGGCGCGCACTTCAAAATTTTCACTGATCATTCTGCGTTGAAATACTTGGTGAACAAGCCCGTGTTGGGGGGGATGATTTTCAGATGGCTATTACTATTCCAGGAATATCATTTTGAAGTAATAGTCAAACTCAGACATTTGAATGTTGGGCTTGATCATTTGTATAGGATTGAGACAGGCAAAGAACCAATGAACATTGATGAAGGATTTCCTGATAAGCAGTTGTTCATGGTTCGAGTTGCAGATGATCATTTTGTAGATATGATTTAGTTTCTGAATACAAAAGTTTCACCTGCGAAGTATACTATGCAGTAGAAGAAAGAGTTGGTAGTTAAAGCAAAAAAAAATTCGCTGATTGCAAGACACTTATAAAATATGGTTGTTAATGAAATACTGCGAAGATATGTCCTTGAGCACAAGAGACACAAAATTTTGGTTAAAGTGCATGGCAAGGTCACAAGAGAGAATTACACAGAGAAATACATCGTGCAAAATATTTAGAGGGCCGCACTATGGTGGCCTATGGTGCATAAGGATCCGAAGGAATGTTGCAGCGCTTGTGATGTGTGTCAGAGGACTGGGAAACTGTCACGAAGGGATGAAATGGTGTTGCACCCTCAAGTAACTTTGCAGGCATTTGATAAATGGGCGATTGAATTTGTGGGACCAATCGATCCCCCATGGAAGAAAACGGGTGCAAAGTACATTATTACTGTGACAGATTACCTCACAAGATGGGGTGAGGAACAACCAGTGAATAGTTGCAGCGCAAACACAACTGCCAAGTTTATTTTTGAGCATATTTTGTCATGGTTTGGTTGCTTGAAGATCTTGATGAGAAATATAGGTACACATTTTTGAAAAAAATTATTAAAGCATTGAACGTGGAGTTTCGAATGCATCACCATAAGAGTACGCCATATCACCCACAAGAAAATGAAACGACGAAATATTTTAATAAAATTATGGGGAACACTTTGACTAAGGTGTGCAACATCAATAGGGATGACTAGGACTTGCGAATTCCTGTGGTTTTATGGGCCTACATGACTACATGTAAGAAGTTGATGGGCTAGACTCTTTTCATATTGGTGTATGGACAAGAAGCAGTGATGCCAATGGAATACATAGTTCCTAGACTCAAAATCACAACAGTTACCGATATGGAAGACAACGATATTATGGAGAAGATATTGGAGAAACTGCTTGCGATGGAGGAGGATAGGTTCATTGCTAGATTTCACTAACATGTGTATAAGGAGAGGGAAAAATCTTGGCATGACCAACATATTAATTAGAAAACTCTCAAGTAGGGCGACTTAGTTCTTTTATATGACAGCAAGTTCGCAAAGTTTCCGAGTAAGCTACAAATGCATTGGTTGGGGTCGTACATGGTCAGAAATATTTTTGAGGGGGGAATAGTTCAGCTCAAGAAGCCAAATGGTGAGTTTTTCTTGGAAATATCAATGGCAGCAAGCCAAAGTTATACAGGGACAACTCCGCCCCTGGGGCTTCACATTGACTATATGGCTAGAGAAGAGTATTAATGCTCCACGCAGTTGAAAGAGAGCATGTGACCGTAAATTACTCTGCCGAAGGAAGGTTCCGTTGTAGAAAAAGTACAATGTGGGATGCAACGTTAGAGAAAATATTGAGGGTGCACTAGTAGAGTCACTTGAGATGAGTCACATCTTTGTGTTGGGGGCACGTTGGACATGGTACCCTAATTAGATCTAAGATTTTGCAAAAGAATCTGCATTTTAAGGAGTGAAGTGTGTTGCACGCAGCTATGTTAGAGTATAGGGGCTTTGGGGCGGATCAAAGTCCCTTATTTTGTAAAAGGATGGGAATATTTTGTATACATTGAGCTCCTCCCATGGTTTTTGGTCCATGGTTTTGTAAAAGAGAAGACTATATAAGGAGTCTAGGGATATCTATTGAAGTGAGTTTGAAATATTTATCATATAATGCATTTGGATGCAAGGTTGTATTGATTCTATATTCTATGTTCTATGTGAAAGGGGAGGCTCCTGTAGCTGAGTGTGCGAAGGCCTTAGAAATTATGCAGTTGAGTGCGCAGGGCAAAAAGTGTTGTATTGAGAAGATCTGAAGTAAGAAAAGAAGACTTGAGACATATCTGTGTCCTTTAATTATGTGTTTACTTTATCTATATTTTTATGTTATCTATGCCAAGTTAGGGTTTTGATCTATATTTTCATCGTGAAGTCTGGGTTATGGGTCTTATGTTGATTATTGCATGTTAAAGTAGAATCGCACAGTCTGAAAGCTAGTTAACTAGAAGTATTGAACAATGAATGCATAGTTAGCATATTTTTCTGTGAAGCTCTGATAAGTTTTAAATAAAATATAAGCCCTAAAGGCACACTCAAAAGTCCCTTTGGATGTAAAAACTTGGTTCTAGCATCCCCTAATATTGCCTCGGGTGAGACTTTGGTCTGCACAATAGATCGTTGCGAAAAGGGCCGGTAATAGTGGGTTTTGTTGGTTCACACAACCATATCTAAGCCCGGGTCTAGAACCCATTAAGCCAACAAAAACCATATTATTAAAGTTTACACAAACATATGTAGATACACATTCGTGAATAGACTAAGAATGAATATATATTCCATCGCAACTCTGATAGTGACATACTTGTTTAAACCCTGCTTTTGTTCCCACACACCCAACAACCTATCTCATTATGAAACAAATTTGAATTTAAGTAAATGATAGTGTATTAGGGTTCCATAGTGTAGCATTATATAACATTTAACATGAGTGGTAATGTGGAATTTTTTTTTCAAATGTAAAATCCAGGGTGGCATAGTATGGTATAGAATGTTAAAATAGAGCATATAACACAAACACATTTTCAAGTATATGAGGTTGAAATAGGAAGGATATCGCTCGTGTTTAAGATTTAATTCATATTTTAGAATGAGGATGAGAGTATGAATCAATAATGAGATTCATTTGAAGTTTATGGTAATGACTTATTGGTTTATAGATTATAGTGATTATAACAATGAATGTTGATAGGAATAATGAAAATATTGGTGCCTTGCTTGAAATTATTCAATTATCACTTGTTAGATTCTAGCCTTCACTTCTTTCTTGGATGCTTTAGTTGCATACTTTGGGCCTTCACTTGCGTATTTTTGATATTTCCTTGAATTATTTTAAACTGACTTGTGTTATGGTGAAATGTATGAATACAAATTATCTTCCTTTGAAATGGATGATGATAAAAACATGTTCCCTTATGAATGGATAATGAAACTTGTGATTTTCTAGAGTGCATGATCACATAAAATCCTTCTTAGTTCTGATTTGGATTAGAAATGAGTATCATGAAGATTTGAAATATATAATGTTGATCCTTGTTAGTTGAAAAATCTAATGCTTTATACAAATTTATATACACCAACCATTGAGCTTCTAAAAAATAAATAATGAAACGTGCTCATCTTTGTAGGTATCATCTTGACATAAATATTTGATCATAATAGGAAATCACTAAAAATTACAAACTTTTATTACAAGACATGAATTCCCCTAGCATCACACTTGGTAGATATTTAATTAGGAAATTTCTTTGTTTTCTAGTTAAAATTCAAGTTATATTGTGGTAGCAACCTAGATTTTCACAAATAAACTTTTTTATTTGAAAAATAAATAAATAAATAAAATAGCTTAGTTGTGAAAATATAGGTTACTTCCACAATCTAAACTTTTTTTTTGTAAACTGGGTAGGAATACATCTTCATCATAATGTCCAATACATATCACCCCGATAGGGGCAGGGAATTGAACAAGTGACTTCACATCAAGGAGTGCCTTAACAGAGCACTCGATCACCATCTATCCAAGACCTGAGGATGGCAAAATCTAAACTTGAAATGTATTAATTATTTTGAAAAAGTAAACTCAAGATGGAAGAGGGGTAGGATTATTTCTATCTCTACGCACAACTTGCATTTCATGTTATTGAAATAATAGGGAAATAAAATCATTTTGATCAATGGGACTATTGCAGAGCTTTGGTATGTGGCCACTAACCACAAATGAAAAACATTCCTCGTCATTTTTATTTTTCTCTATAGAATCATTATCAAACGATTCTCGGATCTCATAATGTCCAAGCCAAAGAGTGGTGAATTTACATTTGAAATCCTTAAATTTGGAATCAAATAGTAAATCCATATCACAAACTTTAAATTGCTTCATCTTGATGAACTTGTCATGCCACTTCATTATTTTTTGTTGAAACAAAATAGGCTATTGGAGAGCTTCTTTTATAAATTAAGCTAACTCATTTAATCATACACATTTTTTCTTTTAAGCTTTTTTTAATTTCATTCCTAATTCAACAAAATTTCTGAAAGTTTGAATTTGAAATTCAATAGGAAGAAGGAATTGCTTACCATATGCCAGTTCATAAGGAGTAAAACCATTGGAATTTTTCCATGTTTTCATATAGGCCCAAAAATATTCTCAAAATTGATCCGCGTAGTCCTTCTAATGGTTTTGAATTGTACTGGTCATGATTTATTCTAGGACATTGTTTTTAGACTCTATTTGACCATTAGCTTATGTATGGTAAGGAAAAGACTCATGATGTTTAATTTATTAATTTTCAATGATTCCTTTCATGATTTCATGATATTTGAAGTAAATTTTTTCTTGGTCAATAATAAGTTCGCTTGGGAATCCAAATATGAAAAATATGTCTCCAAAAAAGAAATTAACCACTGCTTTATTTGTTGCTCATGTTAGAGGTTTTGTTTCCATCCACTTTATCACATAATATTGAAAACTAATATGTATTTATTTCCTTTAGATGAAGGGTCTATAGGTCCTACAAAATCTATATCCCATTTTATAAAATGGATCCACAAGAAATTGTACTTGAAGGTGCATTTGATTTGCAACTATTTGTTTACCCATTCATTGAAAACTATCACAACTTCTCACATCTTGGCATCTAAGGTGCAATATTTTGTAAGCATATATCTTAACATAAAAATTTCCACCACATGATTCATAATGACATGGTTTTAAAATTTCAAAGAATTCATCTTCTTTAACACATCTACATGTTATAAAATCCACTCCTATATAGAAAATATATCCTTTGATCAAGGATATCGAGCACTTTTTTTTATACTATTCTTTTTCTCCTAGGGTGAAAAATGAAATGGTAGCTTCCATATGGAAAAATAATTAGCTATATTTTCAAACCATGGAGTTGCAAAAAATATATAAAATAAATTCTTATATGGGAAATACTCTACTACAAGAACATTCTCACTAGGGTTATTAACGCGATGAAAATGTCTACCACATAATTCTTCTTTTTAGGTCAATTTATGGTAGTAATATTGAATTCCTACAAAAATAATAACCATCTTGTGACTCTACCATTAGTAATAGGATTATTCATTAAATATATAATGGCATAATAGTCATATGGATAAAGACTTTATAACCAGTGATATAGTGTCAAAATTTATTTACAACATGTAGAACTATTATTATCTCATTTTCTCTAACAATATAACTGAGTTCAAAAAAATTAAAATATATTGATAAGTAGATAACATAGGTTCAAAACTTTTTATTTTGAACTATGAATACTCCTTTGTTGAGATGTGAAATGGTAAGGTCCAATATAGACCTCTCAATATAGGTTTTGTTGAGAGTTTGGAAAGAAATATGACAATTAACATCCAAATAAAATTCGACATATTTAACAATTAATTTGAACAAGGTTAAGGATATTTTACAAATTTTTTCAATGAATCAAAGATAATAGCCTACATATCATAGAAATATTATTACATCTCATTAATGGAATTGGTAATTTTATCATCAACTCTTTTTGGATGAATCTAACTTTTTACACACAATGGACACATGATATCCTAGTATAATTCCCTATGTTAGTAACATAAAACACATTTCATTTCTAAGGGATAAATTTGGTTCCAAGCGTATTATTAGAATATTATCCAAATTAACTAAAGGTTCCTTAAAATAATATCCATATGCCAAAAAATCATTTATATATACCTCATTCACATATTAGATCAACAAAATATGTAATACTTCCCTTTGGAATGTAATAGGTGCATTACATAATTTGAAGGGTATTACTTTATAGACATATGTTAGGTCCCTATAATACTAGTGTATTCTCCTTATTGTTATTTTTAGTGTAGCACCTTATTGTTATTGTTTTGACCATGTATCCCTCATGATATTTTTGTTCCCCATAAAATCCCACTATTTTTAATGTTGTGTCCTTACATTATTATTGTTATGTAGGCTATGATTATATTGCTAACCCTTAGACTCCTCTATATACCAAGGAGGTATTATCATTTGTATCATCCAATAATTGTTCATTTATGTAATGTAAAGGAGGTTTCCCTTTCGAAGAGGCTAATTTTTAAGTCGTTAATCTATTTTTTCTTCTATTTTTTGAGCTGGGTTTCGCTTCTTCAAACAGGTCATATTGGAATTTTCATATAAATTTTTTTCTATGAGGCTTTAGAATCTAAAATTACAACCACATGGAGTATAAATATTGTTGAAGTTGGGATTCCCCACGAATTAAAGACTTTGTAGACCGAGGAGTGGATTGCGCATCCCGAAGTATATTTTTGAGTCATAGGGGATTTGGGGTGGGTCAAAGCCCCTTATTATGTAATGGGATGGGATATTTTGTGAATGTTTGACTTTGCCCATGGTTTTGGATGACGGTATTGTAAATTCCAAGCCTATATAAGGAATCTAGATAGAAGTCATAGGGGAAAAGTAGAAGTGGAATGATGGATTTAATGCAATATTGCTTTGAGTTAGAGTCTGTTTTTGGGTTAAAGGAAAAGGCTCTTGCATGTGTGTGCGTAGAGACCTTAGGAAGTCCGCAACTATTTGTGCAGACCCCTACAACTATTTACGTAGGGTGGAAAATGGATGTATGAGAAGGATCTTGTTGTTAATTAAAGAACTATTGAGAAATATCTGAGTTATATTGGTGTGTTTTTCTTTTACTTACTCTTTCTAAAAATTGATGTGTGAAAAAGGATTTGATCTATAACTGAGTAGCATAGTCATGTGTATTATTATTTATTTTGTTTAATGTACGAATAAGAAAGATAGCAAAACTTATCAGTAATTTTGTTGAACCTTGTTGTCATTACTGATAGATCTGGCCTACAAAGCTCTGTTAAGAAGGAAAAGCCCTAAATCCACAGTCCAGTATCCCTCTGGATGTAGAAACATGGTTCTAGCATCCCCCTAGATTTCCTCAGGTGAGACTTCAGTCTGCACCAACATATCGTTGTCGAAAGGGCTGGTAATAATGGGTTTTTTTGGACTGCGCAACCACTTTGAACCTAGGTCTATGCCCCATCAACCCAACAAATGGTTCCATTATCGGGTTCGGGATCTGACTGAGGGATAGCTAGATGTGGTATCTATTTAAGGAAGAAATTGAAAATTGGATTGATAAAAAAGAATGCGAATTTGTTGTGCAAGAAAATAGAAATCCACAAATCTATATTGAACACTGGCTACATAGGTATATCTATACATATCGGTACGAGATATTTTTCGCATCATTTTCTAGCGAGTTTTATGAGTGGATATCAGGGCTAGTAGCACAAGTAGGTTATTTCAATAATAGACCCACTGCATGGACCTTAGAGTTGATTGAGAAGCTGAAAAGGACTGATAACGAGATTGTGAGGGTTGTTGACTATTGGATAGATAATATCCTTGGAGGATTCATCACTTAGTTCACGATGGAGACATCTATGTCTTATAGCGAAGCAGGGTGCAAGTTCTTCAGAAACCCGATAGGTAAGTACCTGAATTCACTGAAGTTCTAGATTAAGATTCTATTGTGTGAAAAGGGTATATTATGGATGCACTCATATTGATGGTTGAAGAAAGAGAACCTGGTGCTACACGAAGCGGTAATCCATTTAGAATAGGATGGGATACTTAAGTTGAAACTAAATATAAAACACTATTTGAATCTGAAAAAGGAGAAAGCAACCCTGCTACTCCGTGAAGTTTTTCGTTGAGATCTAAAAGTTAGCAAAGTGTTGAGGAAATTCACTAACCATCCACCCCCATCATCACTTCATCCCATTTTGTCCATCGACCTCCACCTCCACCTCCACTCATGGCCCAACCATTGAATATGCATGTGTTCAAGGGAACAGATGACCCTGAATAGTTTTGGTTTGTGGTAGAAGTGATATGGAGCTCACAAAATGTTACAGATGAAAACGTGAAGAAAGTGGAGTTCATTACAAAACTGTAAGATAGAGAATTATCCTGGTACATGAAATATGTTACGATGAATGAAAATGCTTCTTTGGTTGAGATAAAGTCTGCGTTGAATGCTGAATTCGATAAACCAAAGTCACAATCCCAAGGTATCACAGAGATCAAAGAAATTAAGTAGCTGACTACTGAGTCTATATGGGAGGTAGATCAAATATTTAAAATTCCATTGAGCCAAAATAGTTTCATTATCCTGGATGAAAAATGTATAGAATGGTTCACTATTGTGTTGCTTCCTCATCTCAGACTGCCATTGCCCCGACATAAGATTGCAACTCAGGCTGAAGTGCTAGAGATTGTGACGAAGCTTGAAGCCTCACCCGTAGGTGATACAAGTATAGGAGTGCAACTCATTCAAACTCAGTTGGAAAGCTTGCATATGGAGCTCCAGGATCTAAATAAGGGAAATAAGGTTCACCTGGAGATGAGAACATAGGTTTGGTGTATCAAATGCAAAGTGAAGGGTCACTTTAAAGAACAATGCCCTGTTTATAGAGACTATTTGAGCACCAGGATCCCGATTCCATTGCAGGCTGGATTGAGCGCAGGGCCAAGTGTAGGGCATAGTATATGGTGTAGCCTCTATGAAGTTGCAGGCCAGCATTCCACATAATTTTGTTATCTATTACAGAATTTTTTTAGATCGCCAAAGAAATTGTTCTGTAACTTCTGCAGGACAGTAGGGAATGATGAACACCATTATAGGAGCTTTGACCTGATGATGCAGAAAAATCCTGGTGCATATCAGATGCAGGTAGAAGGGCACGAAGCTTTGGGTTCACTGATTGCGCGAAGAGGTTTCCTAGGCTAAGGGCGTGGCTAAGGAGGATGCACAGGTCATGGACGTGGGCATATCATATGCTACAACTGCAGACAAACTAAATTTTTTTATAGGGATTGTCAGAATCCCACTGCAGTTTCCTGTAAATATTGTCAAAAGTTTGGTCATGAAGTTGAAGATTGTCCCATTTTGTTAGCTAAATTGTAGGAGAAGCACAACTAGCAACCAAATCAGAACATAAAAATGATGAGGGCTGAACTGCGCTAGGAATATCCAAGAATTAACATGGTAACACAAAATGGTGTGAATTCCAGAGGAGACTGCACAGAGGGAAGAAAGGTTGTGATGGAGACATGGGTCAGAAAGGCCGAGGATAAAAATTTTGTCTTCAATGTGCAGTGCGAGAAAGAGAAATTCATGGAAGAAATGAACACGCTTATGAATCCTAAATCCTTTCCATCTACCACACAAATACAACTGTTTCCATTGGAGAACAAGCCTAAGGAGAAGAATGAAGTAAAGGAAGTGGATCATTGTATCTTAGCATCCTTCTTGCAGATGTGTATGAAATTGATGAGGGACTAGAGGGTTGTAGAAGGGATGCAAGAACTAATAGATAACTATACTGGTAAGGAAAGGTTGCAGCTGAAAAAATGCATAGTAAACAAAGTATACAAGAAAAAGAAGAGGATTGGCTGAGAGATGCACTTGAATACGCAGATTTGGAGATTATGAGATGGACCAAGTCACTCTAGATCTAGGATCAGATGCCAACGTTCTGCCAAAGAAGATAAGGGAGAGGATGGGAAGGCATACGCTGTAATGGTCGCTAATTTAGCTGCATATGGAAAATCAATTGAAGGTCATTCCTATGGGGAGATTTCAGGGGATTAGTGTATATATTGGTGGCATTGGCGTGTTGGTTGACTTTGAAGTGATTTAGATAATTTATGACTGTAACCCATATGTTGCGCTATTAGGGTTTAACTAGGCTTATGACACGGGCGCTATAATAAACCTAAAGAAAAGGCACATGATATTTGTACAGAATGGTACCTAAGTTTTTGTGCCATTAGATCCTTCCGAAGGTGCATGCTATATAGAGCCTATCGAGCATGAGGATGTTGATATTGATCAGATATATAAGCTTACTGTGCAAGATGAATACTGGATCAATCCCATCGTAGATGGTAGGATATGTTGGGAGCATGATATTTTGTGTGTTTTAGATTCATATGAGGAGTTAGGGCACTGGCATAACCGTTTGAATGAAGTGACTACTAAGCATTGTAACAAGGTGACCAAATCTCTGTGCTGTGTCGGATTAGAAGTACGTGACTTACCTTTTTATGATGGCAAGGGGAATGTTGTCTTTTTTATGGAATAATTTGAGCAAAATGTGCTTGAAGAACAGAGGTATGAATCTTTAGACTTCGCTTTGAGTTCTAGCCTAGCCCGATGGTGGGGCACACATAGGGTCAATTTTGGAGGATGGAAGGATTTTTTCAAGATGATGAGGCTAATATTTTGTCAGGTTAATACAAATATCACAGAGAAGTATGATGGCTAGAGGGATCCACACGAGCATTTATCTCACTAGAATGAAGCTTGGGGCGTCGAACATCAGACATAATGGGTTCACATGCACAGAATATGGATTGTGAGTGTAGTTGGAGGTTACTGTGCCAAGAGAGGCAGGGTTGTGCTGCAGGGTCGAGCCTCACGTAGTCCTCCCAGAAAGTTACCATTGGAATAATACAAGTGGATTGGAAAATGACTTTTCCATTAGAAGGAGTTGGAAGAGCGCCTTTAATTGGAATATATGACCAAATCGGCCACCAAATTGGAATTTTTGAGGAGATTCTTAGGGTGATGATGAGGTTTGAATTTGAAATTTTCTATAAAGCAAGGATCCCACCTCCATTTCAAACACTTTGCATTCTAAGTGTTAGAAGAGAGAATTTTTGTCTAAAAGACTATTGAGTGAGCTCTTGCATGTCAGATTAAAATTTTGGAGCCTTTAGAGAAGCATTGATAAAGGCAGGACTCAGACACACAATCTGGCCCAGTTTCGACAACACAATGAAGACCACATCGCCCGTAATAGCCACAGGGCTGAGGTCACCAAGAAGAAAGAATATTGTGGGGGAAAAAACGTCTATGAATCCAAAGAAACCAATTATAACATCCTCACCCCAGAAGAAACTTACAAAGGAATAGCGAAGTAAGGGGGCTTAGGAGCAGCAACAGGAAAAATATGTGGAGGTCTAATTAGATGAAGAAGAAATAGACGTAGAAGAAGCACCAGAGGAAATTGAAGTTGAGGAGGTTGTGCCTCTCTCCAAGTTACATCCTTATATTATGCCCTACCAGCTAGAGGCTAAGAAGTTGGTGAAATACCTCGATGCAGTAAAATACAAGGTGTTTACACCATTAATTCTAGATGAGGTGACGGTAGAAGGAGAGTTGCTGGCCAAGGTGCCTCAACTTAGAATGGAGGATTGTGATTTTAATGATCAAAGAAAATACCCCCAATTAGAGCCAAGTAGGTATCTGCGTCCACAAGCCTACCCAGTCAGAGTCACCCGATTAGAGATAATGAAATGGGTGAAGGGTATCCAACATTCGGGGATTCTCAACTTGATTTATGTGCCACATTTTTGGTGAATTACCATAAATGCTATTTGTGTGCACCAATTTATGGCCCTGGTACATGAAGAATATATATGGCTAGGGAGGAAGATCCCCATCACCGAGATTCACATCAGAATAATTACGACCCTCCCTTGTCTTGGGGTGGACCCCACGGAGGCTTTTGTGGGTAAGATCCAGAACAAGTAGTTGGAAGACAAGATGAAGAATGAGTAAAATATAACCAAGGGGACCAGGGGTTATCTGATTAACTCCATTTCTGACAGAACTATGTGCTTCACCGCTCACATCCTTGCGGGTGAGATTATGCAGAAGAGTCGCGGCGAGGAGGCTTTTTCCTCTATCATAGATTTAGCTACAGAATGCACCAAGGGCATTGTATACAACTGGGTTGGCTACTTATGTACGAAATTCCTTGTAGATTAAAAGGTAGCAGAGGAATAAGGCAAGCAATTCCACTATGCATGGCTCTTTCTTCTTATAACTTTGATGGAATGGAGGAAACATGAAGAGTCTCAGTTCAATATTGCTGACCCCTGTTGGAGCCCCGTGATTTGCAAGATTGGAAAAAAAAAATCTGTAGGGAACCACATCAGACCACTTTGGAGTCCAAGGACCTAGCCTTCTTTGGCTCAGAGAGGGCTCTCTCTATGTTTATGATTTAAATGATTTATCTTTATGCTTATGTTTTCTGATTTTAGGCTAGTTATGAATTTCTGGAATTGTTTTGTTTTGTTTGTTTGATTGATTTATCAATTGATTGAGTGATTATTTTAGTAGGATAGATAGACCGTGAGAAGAATTAATCCATTGGGATATGGAGTCATAAAAGGTTTTAATTGTACATCAACTCTGCAAGGGTTTTCATAGGGCAAGCTAACTAACTCAAGTGGATATTTTTAGTTTAGATGAAATATGAATTGACAGCAAGTTGTGAATTCTGTGAAGCTAAAGGGAAATTACGAATCCTTTAACTATAATTCAACAAGAAAATCCTTTTAGATAACTATTTAAGAGGAACTAAAGAGCATGACACCCCTGAATTCTTTAATTAATCTTTAATAAGAAAACCTTAAGACAACAATCCAACAATCCTAAAGAGCAGGACACCCCTGAGTTCTCTAGCTATTAATTTCAGACAAAAAAAACATTCAATATAAAAATTCAGTGAAATTAAAGAGCAGGACACCCCTAAATTCTTTAATCAAACTTCAAAGAACGCCTTTACAATAATAGTTTAAGAAAAACTAAAGAGCAGGGCAAACCATAAATTATTTAGCTAAACTCTACTAAGTAAATTTCAAGGCAACAAGCTAGGTGGAACTAGAGAGCAGGGCACCTCTGAATTCTCTAATTAGACCTTGCAGAAGAAAACATAAAGATAATAGAAATATAAAGAGTTAAGGTGCCCAAAAAACATATCTTAATCTAAAATTTTTGTTCTATTATCAGAGAAATGATGGACAATATGGAAAATAGAAGAGAAACATTGAAAAATAAGGATAACATCACCATTAACATAGCTAAATAATCCTGTGAACGTGCTTGTATTAATGATGTCCAAAATAGTTACAATACTTTAGTGCAAAATCTCTGCAACTCAGAGTTTGATCAAAATCCAGCCTAGCAGCTCATCAACTAGCCAACCAACCAACCAACAAGAATAATGAACAATACATGCAGTATTTATCTGCAGATGAGGAGGTGAACCTAATCTAGGGTTTCAGGCTGTAGTTATTACAAAGTAAATGTAATATTTACCTTTGAGACCATGCAAGGCCCAAGGAAAAATATCACTGACTAACTTGCTGTAATAATAACTTTTAACTTAACTGTTGAGCTAACTTTTTAGGATATTTTTGACTTTTTGGATTTTTATTAATTTTTACAATAACTATTGAGTTGCTTTAAAACATCTCTGATTGAAAACATTAACTGAGGTAGCTACCTTTAGAAAAATTAGGCTATAGGTGGCCGATAAGATTTGGAAGAGTTAAATGCTATTTTTCTTTGTCATTCAGGTCTATCTTCCTTTTTTTTTTTTTGATTTGTCCTTTAACCTTTAATTTTGTCTCTTAAGCCTTGATTTGTCCTTTAATCTCAAATCTGACTTTGTTGTCTCTCTCACTATTTTGTCCTTTACTACCTTTGTCATTTCTTTCTTTATCTCTGCCCTTTGATTGTTTTATCTTTGATCCTTCAGTGAGTATCTTCCCTTTGTCTTAACTTTGTTTTTAACCTTTAACCTTTGATTAAAAATTTAATCTCTTTTACCCTTCACTATCACGGTTTCTTTAACTGTGTCCTTTATTTGTCTTCATCTCTGAGATTTATTTAAATGTGTATTTACCGTGAAACTCTTCTTTCTTCCTTACCCTGTGTTGTGGTGGACAGGGTCCTGTTAATGGAAAATTTTGGGTTTCTGTGTTTGGTTATGGCCTATCGAGTCTTCAGAAGAGTTGCAGGAGCTTATATGGAGGCTTGGAGCTTATCATAGAGACACAGGGGCTTATCTCAAAGATTTCAGGGCTTCAACATTCAAATGGGTTGGTGGTTTCGGGTTTACGGCACGAAGGTGGTGAGCGGTTTTCTCATGGTGCATGGGTGGTATGGTGGTTTATATCGCGAGGATGCAATACTATGGAGGAGGCGACGCGTGGTGGATGTGACGGTGGTAAAAACGCCGATTTCGCAAGGTTTGGTGGTGATAAATGCTGAGATTTTGGATGTGCGATGAGGAGCAGCAATTTTTGGATGGGTAGGTGTAGATCAGACAGCTGTCGGGCGATCTGATCGCGGGTGTAAAAAATGACGCAAGGCCCAGGGGTATTAATGAAGTGGAGGGTTTATTTAAAATAATGTGGGGTCTTTGTAAAGCGGGGCTCGAGGGAGATTAAAGCAAAGTCGCTTAACTATAAAGGTGGGGGCCAAGTCATATGAGAGCGGGGGTAAGGTTAATAAGGAAGGGGCTAAAACATAGAAAGGGTTGGGTAAATGAAGTGGCGGGTTAAGGTTTAGAACGAGGTTATAAATGTATAAAGGGGTCGGGTAGAATAGACATGGTCTATTCTTAAAGAGTGGGACCCAAAACAATAATTTATTCAAAAACAATGTAAAAATGGATTTTTACATTTTTTTGATGGAAGAAAGGGAAATGAATGAAAGGGAGAGGATTTTGTGAGGAAAATGGGGTTTTAGGAAGGGGAAAAGGGTAAAAATGAGGGTTCTAAGGTTAAAATTTGGTTTTTCAGAATGTGAGAGGAATTTGAATAGGAAAAATGAGAGATAGTGAATAGGTTAAATGAAGATAATGAAGGTAGTGAGATTTCTGAAAATAAATGATAGTCAATGAATGTTATTTTCAGTAGATGGTAGAAAATCCATGGTCATCTAGTGATACTGTAGAATACAGGAGGATAACAGTGGCTCTAGCTAGGGAGGGAAACTCCTTTAAGAGGTGTCAAGAACCTCGGATCTCAAATCTCTGGATTTTGTGGATCAGTGCCTTATGTACTTGGCTGATTTTCCAGTTTGTAATTGCTGAACTGCTGCAATTATTTGTGACTTTGGCCTTCAAAATTTAAGCATCATGCTTCCTGCAAAGTAATTTTTCCTACCCATCACTATTCTAACATTTTTTCTTCATTTGGGTGCATTTAGACTGGCAAACCATTGACATAATTTTTCTTTTGAAAGCAAAAAATATCAATTTATACCCTTATAACTTCCAAAGGCTCATATTAGATTGATGAGCTCTTTTATTCTCTACCTAAATACTTATCTATCAATATTAAATAGTTTGACAAATTTTTATTTACTAACTTATCAACATGAAATTTAAAATATGAATGAATTAAGATTAAGCAGTTTGATCATCATGAATTGTGGCATCTTGGACAAGTTGCACACAATATTATTTTGCAAAAGAGTAAAATCTAGCTAAAGGCTTTGGTTTTGAATCTTTCATTTATCACTCATCCCTTACTTTTCTTTTTTGGTTCAGATTTTAGACTTTGGAAGAAATGTCTTTTTCCATATAATAACTAATAAGCCAAGTTTAAATAGTTTGGAAAATATTCATTTTCTAACTTATCAGCAAAAATTCAAAATTTTTCCAATCATGATTAGGTTGTATGATTGACAAGAGTTCCTTTTCAGAGTAGTGGCATTTGGACTTGCACACTTCCATATTTTTTTTTTTTTTGATATCAATTTTTCTGAGTTTTTTGTTTAGACAATGTTATATACAACAAAAAAATTTAAAAATGAGATTCCTCAACTGAAATAATGCTTGAGCATCTTGCCATTGACACGACCTCCAAAAAATTATGTTCCATCCATTTCTTTTAGGAAAAATGCATTATTACCTCTTGTAGAATGGATGATGTATGGATATTTCCAAAAGTTAACAAATTTTCCATGCTTGCCTTTGTCCTCTCTTCTTGAATCCCACTTTAGCACTTTGTCTCCAATGCTGAAATCATTTTCCTTGGTCATTCTGTCAAAGAGCTTCTTGATATTTTCTTGTACTAGTTGTGTTCCGTTGTATACTCCTCTAGTTTGCTGCAACTGAATAGTTTGGTTTATTCTTCTTTTTATGTCATTTTCTTCATACTGCACCTCTTGAATGACCTTCATTACTGGCACTCCCAATTTTGTAGGGAAGAATGCATATGTTCCATAGACCAGATGATAGGGAGACATATCAATTGATTTCTTACTTGTTAGTCTGTCTTCCCATAGTGCATAAACTAGTTTGTTGTGCCATGATTTCTTGTTCTCTTCCAGCAAATTTTTGATGATGTTCACCAAAATCTTGTTTGAGTATTCAACCAACCCATTACCTTGAGGGTAGTAAGCTGTAGAATGCCCCAAATTAATGCTATATTTGTGGCAAAGATCTACCATTTTCATGGATCTAAAAGCAGCAGCATTGTCATTAATGATTTTATTAGGACAACCAAATCTAGATAGAATACTGTTTTCAAGGAATTTGATAATCACTGAGTCTATGGAAATACTGGAAGGGATGGATTCTATCCACTTTGTAAAATAGTCAGTTTCAATAAGTATCCATTTATGCTGGGAAAAGGAGGCAGGGTGGATTTCTCCAATAAAATCAAGACCTCATTGTTGAAAAGGAGCTTCAACTGAGATAGGTTGTAATGTCAAAGTCAATAGTTTTATTTTACCCTCAAAGATTTGGCATTTATGACATGAAACTAACATTTTGTGGATGTCTTGGAAGAGGGTAGACCAATAGTAACTAGCTCTAAGGATTTTATTGACAATGTTTGTCCAATAGAGGTGGCCTCCAGACTCTCCTTCATGAAATTCATGCATAATCGTATCAACATCTTCTTCAGGAAAACATTTAAGCAATACACCACCAGAATTTTTCCAATATAAAACTTTGTCTAGAATGCAGAAATTCACAGATTTTAACTTAAAGAATATGGCCTTTTTTTTGGACAAGCCAGGAGGAACATTTAGATTAATCATTACATATAATATATCAGCATACCAGGGTGAGTTCAGAAATGCCTCCTCAATAGGTGGAGTCGTCAGATCCTCTTGTTCATCCAATGAGTGAATCATATTCATGTCTAGTGCTTGAAAATTTGTTTCAGCCATGAGTTTAGCCAGTCCTGGTCCCTTGATTAGCTTGGTAGGCTTGATTTCCAGATCATATTATAAGATGAGAACAATCCACTTACCTCTTTTTCCATCAGGATCTTGTGTAAGTATGTCTTTAACCACTGTGTGAGGTACAAATGCAATGATGTGAGAATGTAGAATGCAAAATTTGAAATCTTTTAGTGCCTTGACTAAAGCAAAAGCCTACTTTTCCATGATATTGTATTTCAGAGATGCATCTCTTATTTCTTGGCTGAAGAATTCTATGGGTTGCTCTTGTCCTTTTATGTTTCTTTGCAGTAGGACAACAACAACTGTGTGTTCTGATGTAAAGGAAAAAATGAAGAAATATTTGGTGAAGTCAGGGCTGATTAGAAAAGGTGTTTGGGTAAGAGTCTGCTTTACCAAATCAAAATATTTCTTTGCTTCTATGGTCCATTTGACTCTTGTTTCTCTTTTCAGCATGTTGGTAATGTTTCTTAGGAGTTCTGCAAGGTTTGGTATGAACCTTCTTAAGAAATTTATCTTTCCAATAAAAGACTGCAGTTCTTTGATGTTTCTTAGGTGAATGATTTGAAATATTCCTTCAATCCTTTTTGGGTCAATATTGATCCCTTCTTTAGATATGATATGTCCTAAAATATTCCCTTCTTGAAGGCCAAACAATGTTTTCTTGGGATTTAAAGACAAACCATACTTCCTGCACTTTTCAAAGACCTTTCTTGAGTGAGCTAGGTGTTCTTCATCAGCTTTTGAATAGACTGTGATGTCATCAAGATATATCATAATGAAGTAACCTATTTATTTTGAGAAATAAATATCCATTTCTCTTTGAAAATTGTCCCAACATTCATTAACCCAAAAGGAATTTTAACATACATGAAGGTGCCCCAAGGGGTGGTGAAAGTTGTCTTGTGTTGATCATCTGGATGTACCAACACCTGATTGTACCATGAAAATCCATCAAGCAGACATATTATTTTGGAGCCTACTACCCTTTGCAGTATGTGATCCATTTTTGGTAAAGGGTAGTTTTCCTTCAGGGAGGATTTGTTTACATTTCTGAAGTCTATGCATTGCCTAATTTTAACTGTCTTCTTCCTCACTGACACAAGATTTGACACCCATTCTGAGTATCTGAGAGGGAATATTATTCTAGCATCATAAATTTTCTTTATTTATTTCTCAACCAGCGACATCTGAACATGGTTTATTCTGTGGAATTTTTGTTTAAAGGGCTTCTGGTTTTCTTTGAGAGGAATCTTGTGTTGAATGATATCTATATTATAGGACTTCAAGTCCGTATAGCTCCAAGTGAAAACATCACTAAATTATTTGAACAACTCAAGATATTTATGTTTTATAGGTTCTGGCAGCGTCTTTGACAATTTTATCATTTTGGGTTCTTGTTCATTGCCTATATTGCATTCTTCTACATTTGCTTCAGTGGATTACATCTTTGGCTTCTTATCAACATACTTAAAATCAAACAGTTCTTCTAGAGGGATAAGTCCTTTTTGTATGGTAATGTATCTGAATTGCAACACTTCAAAGTCTTCCTTTTCTGGATCTGCACTCAGTTCTATCTCATGTGGGTCGTCTTTTGCTAACAAATTTATATCAACATCATCAGGGGGCTCTTCTTTGTAAGTTTGCTCCTTAGCAGAGCAATCTTTCTCATGATCCGAGTCTGGTTTTTGCATTTCAAATTCATTTCTGGACTACAGGACATCTTCAATCTGTTTGTCACCTTCAAAAAATTTCCAATATTTTATATTATCAGGGACTGCTGGTCTATATTTGACTTGTACTATGTATTTTTTGTTATGATAAGGTTTTTGACAAGTACTAGCTGCAAAGGCTAGACTGTTGGCAAGGATATTTTGATTTCTTGGGACAAAGGCAAGATCATATTCTTTGAATTTTTTTAGGAGGTCAAAGGAATTATTACCATATGCTCTTAATCTAGTATGCTTAGTTGAATATTCTCCCTTAATCTACCTAATGACTAGTTCAAAATCCCCATGGATAGAAATAATTTTGGCTCCTAATTTCTTGAGTAATTGTAGCCCTAGGAGTGCCTCATATTCTGCTATGTTGTTTGTACATTGGAAGTTCAACTTATATGAGTGGCCCTCTGAATGGTTATTCTTATTGTTGTGCACCAAAACACCTGCTCTTGAACCAATTTTACCAAAAGAACCATCAAAGATCATACTCCAAAGAGGTTTAATTTTAGGTTTACCATTATGCTGGTTATTGTGGTTGCCACCGTGTTGGTTATTATGTTGTTCATTTTTTATTTGGTCTGCTTGGTCTGTCTGTTCTGGGTGTTCTTCCTCTTTTTCTTCTTCCACTAATTTTTCATCAACTGCTGCTTGTTCATTAATGTTTTCATCATTGTAAAGGATAAATGAATTGAGCTTTGTGTAGATAGAATAGAGAGGGGAGTTATCAAGTTTTTATTGACTGTTGACCATGTATTTCATATGGGTTTCCCTATATAGTCTTCTTGGTTGACTAAAGACAGGTACGGTAGCATAGGTCATGTCCATTTGGAGGGTGCCTTGAAGTTTAACTCCCCATGAGAGTGATAAGAGCATGCCATATTAAGGGGGGATTTCAGAAACTACAATGTCCATTACTAGGTTTTATCCAGGTAAATCCCCTCTGCGGACAGAGGCGATCCCTCTAGCCCTAGGGTGGGTCTAGCAACTATGGGAACATACCAACATCTACCTTCCTAGATTGTAAATGAAATTCAGAGCAAGGAAGATTACCTACCTCGTTCTGATGCTATGTTGTCTTCTTTCATCGAAGCCTCTTGATCCGTCGCTCTCCTCAAACTCGATACACACTGCTACCAATGTTCGATTACCTGTAAAGACAGTCAAAGCACCATGATAAACATAAAACCAAGAAAAACATTAAAAAATTACAACCTATCTAACTGATCAAGGAATGCTAGAAATCTCATTATAATTGTAAACAAGAGTGGAAGATAAACATCAGATGCATTTATTATGATAAATACAACGGGAGTTTACAACCAAGCCTTGATGTTGAGGCTCTCCTTCGGCAGGTCTGTATCCAAGTACGTTTGCCAAACCCTCATGAACAAAGGTCCAAGATCTCACTATGTTCCCAATCACAAAAAAAATCACACTCTGCACTATTCTCTCGAAGCTATGATTGCTTCCTCTCTATGCTAACTTTTTTAGCTATCTGTTCAACCAGAACATGTTCAAATAGCACATCAATGGAAGATGGCTATATTTATAGAGGAGAGGAGGAGGTTGGGATCCCTACAATAGTGGAAGGGAGGCCTTATCCCTTGGGAGGTTTCCCCATAAGGTGGAAACAAGAGGCCAAAGGAGGCAGGCCGTGGTTATTCAGTCGAACCACTCCCTATGAGTCATCCACGAAGTTGTTGTAATCAAAACTTCACCTCTTTTTTTAAAAAAATTCCATAAACAGATTAGCGCGGGTAGCTCACTGAGATAGAGCGCCAGCTGGCGCAGGCTTAGTGCTAATTTTACTCACTGGCGCGAGGGCATAACGGGCTACCAACGCCAAGGCAAAAATAGGTGTTTTTAGTGGTCTGCTCAGGAAATGGTCAACAAAAGGATTTTTTTCCTCATGGCAAGAGATGCAATGATGGTATTTGCAAGGCATGACACTGCTTATTGGTCATTGTTAGTATGAATCCTTTGTCGAAGCATACGAAAAAGGACCACTTTAGCTACGCATAACTAATAGCCCTAACAACAAAAGTGGTTGCCAATATCTTCAGATCTGCAGTTAGTTGAACAAGAAAAGAGCTGCAAAAAACCAGATCTATGCATGGAAAGACATTAAGCAGTAAAAACAAGGGTTTGCTCCATATACCAATAGACAAGACAAGAACAATTTTTGAAAGAATTTTTTGTATTAATTGGGCACCTGGGAGGAAAACAAGAAGGCATATCCAATTCTCCTCAGTGGGATGGGTTCTTGGAAGTCCTCAGCACTTCAGATCTAAAATCTCTCTCTCTTGTTGGTGTAGAAAACCCACACAAAGAATGGAACTCAAAGGGAGCTCACACAGCAAATGGTAGAAAAAGGTGACCAAGTGTATAGATCCAGAGTGATCTAATAGGCAACAAAAGGTGAAAAATGGTAGGAAAAAACCCTCCTATTTATAACAAAATATTGGGTCATTCTAGATCTTGGTGTATGGGTTAACCAGATCTAGATCCACTTTTTATGGAATATTTTATTATATTTGTTGGAGGGAAAATGTATTTGACTTGGGTCAAATCCCTTGATTTGTCAAAAATAAATAAATAAATGATTTATTTATCTTTTTAAGGAAGCGGTTAGAAGATAATCAAATAAATAATGATTTATTTAATTATTTAAGGAAGTGGTTGAAAGATAATTAAATAAATAATGGTTTATTTAATTATTTGTGGGTGATTTGGTCATATTTAACAAGGAATATTATCTAAATAAGATTTAAATAATTATTCCTAGAAAATAATAAGATAAATAAAGGTTTATCTAATTAATTTCTTTGTTTTTGGGTTAAACATGACTGGGAATAATAATTAAACTATGGTTTAATTAATTATTCCATGAGAAAAATTAAACAAAATAGGTTTGTTTAATATTTCCTTTTGGGGTTTCCTGTTTAGACCATAAACAACCTAATAAATGTGGTTTATTAAGTTATTTTACATAGTGAAAGCAATTTTACTTAGGGTAAAATTGGTCTTACATGGTGTACTTGGGTCCATCTAATGATAATAGGTTAGATGACCAAAAAATGTTGTAACAGATTGCCCCCCAGCGTGCGAGTGTTAGGAGCAAATCGTATGACCGAAGTACGTTGTAAGAACTCAATCACCAGACATCAAGAGGGAAGTCAGAGAGAGAAATGTAAGGTAGACGAGTGTGCTGAAGAACTAGACCCTGAGGAGACGAGACTCGCAGGTGCAACAAGTCTCTTTTTATGAGAGGGTACTTGTGCTAAAGGCGGCGGGGGAGGCATACCTATGCCCACCGAGACAAAGTACAAAAGAATAGTGTGTCCAGTAAACAAGGGACCGAACCATAAAGTACAGCTGGCGTAATCATGAGCCAGATAAAAATACAATGAGGAATCCCACATACATGCTGTGCCTGGGATAACAGCCAGGACTTGTAAAATAATATCTGAGTACATGAGATACAAATACAACCCAAATGCCCCCTGTAAATGGGGAAGGGCTCACAAAATCTGACTGATACATGCAAATCAAAGAGGCGCTGCAAGTGGCTAAGGCCAACATCATCGAATATCTGGAGCTGCATCGAAGGCTGCAAGGAGGAGGTCATCCGGGCATGTGGGGGGCTACCTGCAGGGCCACCCCCTCATGAGGGTTGAGACATCTCACACACACCCAGGAATCATCAAGAGCTGCTGCTGTATCACTGAACCATCAAGTATACGGATCTCGGTCATGCTGAAAGGAGATGGAGTGGAGAAACAATCAAGTCAAAGGGAAATGAGAGATCCCTTTTCCTGATCCGAGGCACCGAACAAGAGTGGAAGCTGGAACCAAGGTACACCGCCCTCTAGACCCGGCTTCTGGAATGAATGAGCTGATGTCGACAGAAGGAGGTCCGCCATAAGTGAGGCAATGAGAAATCCTCAACTAAGGCACGAGAGAAAATAGTAGAGCGACGGACAGACTGACACTAATGATGATGGTGAAATGGAAAGGACTGAGTAGCGAATGGACGACTTCCCTTGTTAGAGCATAAAGGGCATGAATGACATGGCAGCGACTGACACAATATCATAAGGGATAGGGGACAGTGGGACTGAAGGTCATAATGTTCGACACAAGAGAGAGACCAAGAAATGAAGGATGGAGGGCTATAGTGGGGTACAAAGGGACTTGGGATAGACTCCATGAATGCGATGATGACTCAACTTGGATGCTCTAAACAAGGGCGACTTGATGGTGCTGCCACACAGTAAAGGCCCAATGGGGGACCATGAAAACATGAGTACAAGATGGTAACTCATGACGAAAATTTACACGAACAAAGACAAGTAAGGAGGGAAAATGGGGCCCCAAGTACAAGTGTTGTAAGTGAGGAAGTTCGATTTGAAGGAGAGGTGAAGTGATCCTTCTTGGACAAAATAGCTCCTGGCGAAGGATGAAAGTAAAAAAAAGATGCTGGCTATCTAACAGAACATAAAACACGCATCTCAGAAGGGAAATGCTAAGGGTAATATTTCTTAAGATAGAGTGCATTGCGAGGATTAGGAAGAGGATTGCCTTCAAAGTCCTCTAAAAGGTATGCCCCTTTACCAAGATCCTTACTGATGACGTAAAGGCCTAGCCATAATGAGTTGAAATTTCCGTGACCAAGGACATCATGGGCTTGGTCACATACTAGAACAAGGTCGCCTTTGTGAAAAGGACGAGGTTGGACTTTTCGGTCATATTGAGCTTTGGTGCATTTCTTGGCCGCTTCCATGGTTTGCAATGCAACACGGCGGTCTTCAGAGGCACGCTCAGGCATGATAAGTCATTGTTATAGAGGTTGGGTGTCAGGGAGAAGTTCAACAGCCAGATGAAGGGAAGGGATGTCACACTCGATTGGTAAGACAACCTCCTCTCCAAAAACGAGGTGAGGAGGGTTATGGTTGAGGGGCATAGGTGCCCCCGAGCATGATGTGGTGTGCCATTTGTTCTCGTTATGGTTATGCAGTTTTAGAAAGGCAATGGAGGATTACCAATCTCTTTTGGTACTGCATATAGGGATCAAATGGAATTTAAGTTTCCGAGTTGGCATACCTGGTGTCAATATCCCAAAAAGAGGATTTGGAGATAATGAACTGATGCTCTCGTAGAAAAGTTATAGGTTGGTCAACGATAATGTCTAAGAGACTGGGTTGCTGATGTAAGATGAGGGAACGATAAGGGGTATCATCCCTAGAGTGATCTGAAGTGATATGGGACTCTAGAGGTTCTTCTAAATGTGGAAGAATACTGGGACTAAAGTCAACACGACCAGATACACTAGGAGAGTTGTGGAGAATTGCTTCTCTTGGTCTCTCAAATGTGGGTGCCCCCTTACCCAAACATTTGGTTTCAATGTAATGGCCACAAGGTGGATGTGGTGTGAACGCATGGGTTCGATGTAAGGGGGAATAGATAAAGTCAGGGGTGGGGATGTTTTCCATAATGTCGTCATCGTGATAGAAGATTGGGTGACCGGTGGAAGAAAGACCACCTGACGTGGTGAAGTGACCTGAATCATCATCATGAGAAGAGAGGTTCGCATGCGCATCGTCACAAGGAGTGACCGAAGAGTAAGTAGATAAAGGATCTACCGATGTTGAGCCCAAGATGATCGCTGAAGGAAGGTCAAGCGAAACAACAGGGGAGGATTCAGATGGAATGTTCCCCGAGGGTCTCATGGATGATGATAGGTAAAAAATGCTGGACGAAGGCTCCATCATCTCGACATCAGGAGGGGGAATGTCAATGGGAGCAGTCGTATCTGGTAGTTCTGCTGAAGCAGAATGCGCAAATAGGGGAGAGGTGGACTCATTGCGCTTGGCCTCGAATTGGTGGACCGCGGCGATAGAGGTGCGAAAGTCCTCGAGGCAGGGACAAAGATGGGTGTAATGGCCATGGAGATCACACAAAGCACATGGGTGGTTGGTGTGAATAGTCTTGGGGTTCTTGGCTGCGGTCGCGGAAGGAACAGAGGCTTCTGGGACTGCGGACTCAGGGAACGTGACATTAACCATGGGCTTGAGATGAAGAAATGCAGGATAGGTATGGGAGGCGTGACCGACAACATCACACAAAGCACACTGGATGGTATGCTTTGGAGGCTGAGGAGGAGCAGGGTTTGTCGGGGCAGCCTTGTCCTTTGATGCCCCCTTGCGAGCTTTGCCCTTCTTACCAGAAGCGGTCGCAACAGGAGGTGGTTCCTGTTGAGGTGACTGAGGCACTGATGTAGCGGGAGAAGTCATGGGGACCGGTTGAATCGGGGTCAAAGAAATATAAGGTTTGGGTTGACCAGACAAGGTGGGGGCTGGAGGATCAAGGTACCAAATGGGAATCCCAAGGGTCAAGTTAGGAAGAGAGAGGGTGGCCATGACCGGTACCGTGTACACTCCTGGTGGGGGAGCTAGGAACGGTATCTGCCCAGCAAGGTAATGACCAGGAGGGACGTCTTCGAGATGGTTAAGGCTAGGGGGAACTGATCTAGGAGGATAAAGGGGTTCAGGGATACCAGTTGTAGGGGGAGGGCCAGAAGGAGGAGGTCTGGCTGGCTGAAATGAATGGCTAGGAGCGGGTTGCGGAGGGTGAGGGGGAGGTTGCTGACTAGCCGAAGCAGGCCGCTTAAGGGCAGCCTGAGATGATTGCATCATGCAAACATTCGATAAGCTGGGATCAGTGATAGGAGGAGGAGGGAGATTAGGAAAAGTTCCAAGCAGGTAGGAATCTTTGTAAAAGCCGGGGGAGACACTGGTCAAGGAATCGACGGTTTGCTTGTTGGCTACAGAAGAGATGGTCGTCTCAGGTGAGGTTTGAGATTTTGGCTCATGATATGTCAATTGGTCAATGGTGACTATCTTTCCATTATGGGGGAAAGACATCTTGTGGAAAACCGCAGATGGGACAACAAACATAGCATAGGTGTAGCTTCGCCCCAATAGAATGTTGTAGTCTAGCGGGGCGTCTATGACTTCGACGTCAACGCAAACAGTCTTACCGGTGAGGGTGATAGGACAATTACGGAAAAGGCCAATGGGCTGTGAGGCATGGCCATCCCATGCTCGAAGGGTGATCGTGGAAGGGGCCAACTCAGGGGATCCGAGTTGCTTCCAAACCGAAGCGGACATCACGCAGATGGATGCCCCCTCATCAATTATACATTGGGAGACGTTGGCGTTCCGGATTTTGACTGGGATTTGGAAGGCGACGGAAGCAGGAAGAGGAGGATGTTCTGATTGATGGGCGTCGAACATAATCATTTGGTCATCAGCAGGATCTACAGCGCCCACGGCAGATAGTAGAGCCTTATTTTGGGAAGGGCACGACTGGAGGAGTTCCAGTGTGGAAATGGCAGTAGGAGATTGCGCCAAATAATCTACTATACTATACGAATGAGCAGCTCGACCGGAAGAAGTGTTTCGACGTAGGGGTCCCTTAGGAATCTTGGTATGGACCTCAACCTTGGGTTGAGGGATATGCAAGGGACCATTGGTTGTCGAAAGAGGCTCTGTAGAACCGGAAGAAGGGGACTCAGGGGCAGACTGAGCGGGAGGCTTGGGGTACTGGCGAGACCGAGTTTGAAGGTTAAGGTCGACGGTTAGAGGTGGATCAGAGTTCATCATGAGGATCTGGTAATTGGAGGAACCAGAAGGGGAAGGTGGAGTGGCCACCTGTCCGTCAGGTGGTTGGGTAGCCATGAATCCCTGTTGTGCATCCACCTGCTCTTGAGGGGGCGGTGAATGTTGTTGTAGGGGTTGAGAAGGCAAGGGAGGCGAAAGTGCATATGCTGGAGGAGCTGGTGCACCAGGCTGCGGATAAGGGTAATGGCTAGGTTGGGAAACATTGAGGTAAGCAGGAGGTTGGGAAAAAGGATGTGGCATGCCGTATCCTGGATGCGTGCTACCGGGAGGGGGAGAAGTGCAGGAAGTGGTGCCCCCTCCCCCAGGAAAACCATAGCTCATGAGAGGTTGAGCGGATGGATGAGAGATAGATCCAACGATACTGTTGGTGGCATGAGGTGCCCCCGGTGTATGGGCATCACCGGGTCTGAGGAGATCAGGTAGGACAGTATGATCATAACCTGTCCGAGCATAGATCAGGTCATATTTTAACGCCATTTGGAGGGCATCTTCTTCGGTTTGAGGAAAATGTGATGCGACATCTTTCCCGATAGGGGACAAGAGAGATCTAAGGAACCAGTCCATGTAGAAACGGTCTTCAAAGGTAGGATATTGACATAGGCTCTTTCTTCTCCGCCATTCCTGGACATGATCGGATAGGCGGGTCGCAGATGATTGACGGAAAGAAGTCAAAAGTTCGATACCAGTGTCATAACGAAGGGGGAGCTGGAAGTAAGATAAAAAAGCCCGGGCAAGAGTTGCAAAGGTGGTATGGGAGGAAGTGGGCTGATCAACATATCACTTAGAAGCTTCGCCTGTAAGCGTGCGTTGGAACAATCTAAGATGAACAGAGTCATCGGTAATGGAGGTAGATGAACACCACATGTGGAAAGATTGAACATGATTTGAAGGATCTTCTCCAGCACGACCTTCAAACTTTGGGATATCGGAAGGGAGCTTTGTCAGCATAGCAGGCCAACTAGCGTCATGGTGTATAGGGTCGTTTATCAACCGGTCCAAATCGGGGAGACTCAGGCCTGCCAAGAAGGGGATCAAGGGTGCAGCCGAAGTAGTTCCTGTGGTGGTTCCGCTAGTAGTAGTCCCGGCATTAGGGCCGGGATTCCCACTAGTGTTAGGCCCTAGACCAGACATAGTGGAGGTGACAGGGGGAGAACCAGAAGGAAAAGGAGAACCCAAAGAATCAGAAGAGGACGACGAGTGCGGACTCGGAGGAGGACTGGCTCGACGACGACGGGACGGAGCAGGTCAATCGACCGGAAACTGAGGGTGAAGGCCAAGAAGTCTCCGGGAAGTGTGCCTTGGGGGTGCAATGATGACAACACAAATACGCACAAGGGGAAGAAGAGCGACCACAAGGGCACGGAGGGGTAGAATCAAGCGATTACAATTTTGAAACAAGGGCAGATAGGTGCAGTGTCAATTGGTTTTAGAGTCTTTTCCAGGCGGTGTTAACCAGGCGCTTCTTCACTTAGGGTCAGTGTGTGGCGTGCGTTAATTTTAATTTTTAAACCCTTTCCATTTTGAGAGCAAGAAAAAAAAAGTGTGCTGCGTAACTGAAAATAAATCTGCAGAGAACAGTATATAATGCTGAAATAACAGAAAATTAACAGCTACTATTGCATCGTTTCAACCCAAAAAGGCGGGTCTCTCAAAACTAATCTAAAAGAGGAAAAAATCTAATCAAAACACACTAAAAAGAGTCCAATAGATCTAGGGTCAAAAGGGACAGGGATCTAAAGGAGAAAGCTGCTGAAAAGAGGTGCAGATCACAGCCAAGAGGCAGAGGCAAGGTGGCTAGAAAAAGGAGGAAATCAGAAAAAAGAGGAAGGGACAGGGAGGAGGTCCTAAAGGGAGGTCCAAACAAACCTAGAAGAGGTGATTTGAAAGGAAGAAAAGCTGATTTAAAGGGATCTGAGGATGGGGTATCAGATTTGAAAAAGGGAAGGCTGAAACTCTGAAAAATCAGACACTTGAAACAGCTAAAACTCTTCCACCAAAAGTGGAGGGTACTGAAGCCCTAGGGGGCTAGGTTCCCACTTAGATGAGAAAAATTAGATCAGAAACAAGTCGAAACGGGTGAGACGGAGGCTGGAGAAAAACACGACGAAGCTTCGAGCTTGAGAAAAAATTTCAGAAAAACAGCAGAAAAATGTCCAGGTCGCAGTTTTTGACCTGTTTTTCGCTCCGGTCGCAGTTTTGGGGCTGTTTTCGGCGACCTGAAGCTCCAGGTCACATTTTTTGGGCCAAAAAGTGCGACCTGCACTTCTGGCACTCTCGGCGGCAGATGTTAGAAAAACAATGTCGTCTCAGCTGCGGCTGATGTCTGTCACCTGCGCAATAGGGCCAGAAACACGTGGAAGTTAGAAATTTTAATGTTTTAGGGTTTTATGTGAGAAAAACAACATCAAAATAGGAAAAAAAAAAAGCTGAAAAGAAACCCTATGGTCTGAAGTAGCTGGATATGCAGGAATAGGAAAAACAACAGTGGTCGTAATTTAAAACCCGTGTGGAGTCGCCATTTGTTAGTATGAATCCTTTGTCGAAGCGTATGAAAAAGTACCACTTTAGCTACGCATAACTAATAGCCCTAACAACAAAAGTGGCTGCCAATATCTTCAGATCTGCGGTTAGTTGAACAAGAAAAGAGTTGCAAAAAACCAGATCTATGCATGGAAAGACATTAAGCAGTAAAAACAAGGGTTTGCTCCATATACCAATAGACAAGACAAGAAAAATTTTTGAAAGAATTTTTATATTAATTGGGCACCTGGGAGGAAAACAAGAAGGCGTATCCAATTCTCCTCAGTGGGATGGGTTCTTGGAAGTCCTCAGCACTTCAGATCTAAAATCTCTCTCTTGTTGGTGTAGAAAACCCACACAAAGAATAGAACTCAAAGGGAGCTCACACAGCAAATGGTAGAAAAAGGTGACCAAGTGTATATATCTAGAGTGATCTAATAGGCAACAAAAGGTGAAGAATGGTAGGAAAAACCCTCCTATTTATAACAAAATATTGGGTCATTCTAGATCTTGGTGCATGGGTTAACCAGATCTAGATCCACTTTTTATCGAATATTTTATTATATTTGTTGGAGGGAAAAGGTATTTGACTTGGGTCAAATCCCTTAATTTGTCAAAAATAAATAAATAAATGATTTATTTATCTTTTTAAGGAAACGGTTAGAAGATAATCAAATAAATAATGATTTATTTAATTATTTAAGGAAGTGGTTGAAAGATAATTAAATAAATAATGATTTATTTAATTATTTGTGGGTGATTGGGTCATATTTAACAAGGAATATTATCTAAATAAGATTTAAATAATTATTCCTAGAAAATAATAAGATAAATAAAGGTTTATCTAATTAATTTCTTTGTTTTTGGGTTAAACATGACTAGGAATAATAATTAAACTATGGTTTAATTAATTATTCCATGAGGAAAATTAAACAAAATAGGTTTGTTTAATATTTCCTTTTGGGGTTTCCTGTTTAGACCATAAACAACCTAATAAATGTGGTTTATTAAGTTATTTTACATAGTGAAAGCAATTTTACTTAGGGTAAAATTGGTCTTACATGGTGTACTTGGGTCCATCTAATGATAATAGGTTAGATGACCAAAAAATGGTGTAACAGTCATAGAAATGACCCTCCAATGGGCGAGATGGGGGTTTCAGGGACATTGAAAAATTACTGTGTAACAGATGCCCCCTAAAGTATGAAGTCCGAACATGAGTGAGGAGTGAAATGCTTTACAAGTACGTGCAAGGAACCAGACGTTGCTATTCGGAGACCTGCAAATCGAGCATAGATACATATACATAACTGAAATATCTGATGAAAATACATGAATCCATGGTATAGGCGCAAATATCCATCAAGAAGAGGATCATGTGAATGGATCCTTGGCATGGACGCAGCCATCCAAATGAAGGGATCGTGTGAAATGGATCCATGGTATGGGCACAACCATCCATATAGAGAGGATCAAAACGAGAGAACTAGAGGTATGGTCGCAGCCATCCATCTAAAGAATCATGTATATAATCATGAATGACTCATCACTCCTCGCAACCTAGACTTTTGTGATTGAAGCCTATGGTCTTGTGCTCCAACACCACTTGATCAAAGTAAAAATTCCAACATGTGAATAGATGTGTTGAAGTTGAACATGCTAGAAAATCACTTGATTACCAGTTAATGATATGAACTGTTAACAAGTGCGAGATAAACCACCCATAATGTCAATGGCTCTCAAGGTACTACTAGTACAATCCATGGAATGTGAATAGTGAGCTGAAGTCGAACACCCATGAAATCATCTGATCGAAGGCCAATGATGTGACCCTATCATCAAATGTGAAGAACTTGCCATTAGTGCATGCAGGCTCTAAGGTACTAGAAAGGAGTCTCTAGATCAACTTCCCAGATAATGAGCTAAAGTCGACACGAAGTGATCCGTCGAAAGAGGTTCATAATGAATCCCACATCATCGACACGAAACAGAGAAGGTAATATGAGTCCGAATCAAGACTGAAACAGAGGATCAGGGAATGTACAAACTACAAAAGGATTTTCTCTTGAACATACGACGTCACGACTTTGGAATTTGGCAGCATTTGACTCAAATAGGATCAGAGGTCATGTTGAAAAAATTGGTAATCGAATGAGAGGCAAACAAATTTCCCAAACCCATGGAGGCAAAGTGACAGAGTGAAGATATCCCAACCCGACACGAACTACAAACAAGTGTCATGTTCAAGAGTGACATACTGTCGACACAATTGAAGAATAACTTCCATTTTCGCCCACCATTTCTGGTGAGTACCTCTTTATTTTTACACAAGCTTGAAGAGGATAGCATATGCTTTTCATATAAGTTTGTCCTTCGGAAAAATCCAACCTAGTACATTTTACGAGCCCTAGGAAGGAGGAACTCGAATAATGTCATAATGATGGAGTCTGATTTCATTAGTTTTAACGTGTTTGACAAAGGAAGAACGTGACATGTTTTCATGTTTAGAGAGTTTGAAAAGAAGGAAGAAAAGAAAACTCCAGTAGTCCATTTTCGTAGGTAGTCTCACAAATCCGAAAAGGTAGAAAAATATGTCTAAGATAACCTCTTAGTCATGATAGGCTAAGGTATTCCTTTTTTGTAAATAATCTATCCCAGCCCGAAAAAGGGGTAAACGTATACTGGGTAGATATCGCTTCGCAAACATTTAACGAGTTCAAAACGACAAGTGTCTTGACAATTTTTTCAATTTTAGAAAGTCAGAAAAGAGCTGAAAGGTGACACCTCCTGGAGGAACGAGTGGTATAAAGGGCAGAAACTAGTTCCGGTGATGGTGGAAATACTCAGAACAAGATAAAGGTCAAGAGGCTGGCTAACAAGACCACTCATCACAATGGTTCCTCAGGAATGGGTAAAACAATCAAGTGAAGGCATATGATCAGCCAAGTAGATAGTGACAGTGGAATGAAAAAAAAAACAAGGCTCATATGGAAAAACAGGCTGATAAAATGGAAATCACGAGAGGTAAAATGGGAATGGTTTCATTTTTACACAAGCTTGAAACAAATATAAACTATGCTTGAAACTGGTTTCATTTTTACACAAGCTTGAAATAGAAACAAAATATGCTTGAAAAATTTTGCATGCCCCCAACATGGTGACTCAATTTGAGGTACATGCCCCCCAAGCTTCAATCCATATGAAAGGTAGATGGAGTAAAGGTTCAAGTTACGAGAACAAGAGAAAGAATCGACTGGGATTTTACGATATCTTATCAAAGATTTGAATTGAACAGGAAAGTGTTTCATTGTTTTAACGAGGTTGATACATTAAGAGAACTATCCTCAGATGACCTTGTTTCATTTTTTAATGAGGTCGATACAAAAGACAAACTATCCTCGGAACACCTTGTTTCATTTTTTAACGAGCTTGACATAAGAAAACGAACTATGCTCCAGACACCTTATTTAATTTTTTAACGAGCTTGACACAAGAAAATGAACTCTGCTCTGGAGACAACTCATCATGATGAATAAGAATTCATGGCTTCCAAGAGGTTCTCATCTAATGGGAGAAAAACATCTCAGAAATTAGGACCCAATTCCCCCAGCACACGATGCAAAATGGAACTATCACTGAATGTAGGCATGGGACAGGTAGCCACATAATTGACCTGCAACAAGGAAGACAAAACCAGAGGATAAAGACCGGGAAGGGAATATGGTGGGACAGCTGCCATATCGGGACCAAAGAATGAAAGCTGATCAATGGTCACGATCCGACCTTTGTGTGGAAAACAAATCACACGAAAGAGGGAGGAGACAAGTGCACCCACGGCATAAGTATAATTGCACCCCAAGAGTAAATTGAAATCCAAGGGGTCTGGAACAACCATCACATCTATATAGATAGTTTTCCCTCCCAAAGTAATAGGAAACTTCAGAAGGATCCCTAATGGTTGACTGGTTCCTCGGATAAAAGCCAAAAGATTCTGAGTAACAGGAATAAGCGGTGGAGAACGAAAATCCTACCAAGTAGTGGAAGACATAATACTAACAGACCTACCTTCATCTACAATGGTGCTGGGTATGACCAGATCAAAGGTCTGTACCATTATCTCAAAAGGTACATAAGACAGAAGGTGGTATCCGGAAAATTGACTCAAATCAAAGGAAGCGACCAAAATACTTGGAGGGGGTACCATTGAACTTAGATGGTCTTCCCCTAGTGTTACCAGAGCAAGAGGAGCATCCTCCTGGACCTCCATCATGGAATCAAAAGGAGAAACTTCTTGAATTACAAGGATGGGATGATCTTTCTCCAAGTCCGAGGAATATGAAGAAACAAGAGGAACGTGAGGGGGATGAGATACACTCTCGATGGAAAAGACCTGATGAACCGTAGGCAGGATCAATTCAACCGATTCCACGTCCAATGGTTGGTCGGGAATAAATTCCAGAATTTGAATTTCCAGGGGAGCGAGATTGACCAAGGATGACTCTTGACCGATCGTGGAATCAACTAGCAGAAGACAAAGAAAGTTTCTGGTAACCAGCCGGAAGGCAGGGTGCAGAAATAGTAAAGTTGTCCAACACTCTCTTGGCTTCATCCATGTACAGAAAAAGGTGTATGGGATGATGCCCTTCACAAAAATTACAAGGATTGGTAATCTTACCCTGTTTCTTATGAGTCTTATCAGTGCTAGTTGAATATGTGCCACCAAGATGACTTCCAGAAGCCAAAGGCAATGACGGACGACCGTTGGACCATACTTCAAGTACCTTGGGAATGCCAGGGAAATCTCGAAGAAGATGGTCACCTTTTCACAACAAGCAAGGGAATTTTACTTTCCATGGAAGGTTGGATGGTTTCTTAGACACAATAGCCACAGAGCTAGCCTCTCCTTCATCTAACTTCTTCTTCTTTGTCTTCTTCTTATTCTTCTTAGCCACCTGGTTACTAGAATCCAGACTTTCACCAGGCGAAGTAGAAGAGGAGGACGAAGAAATGGGTGAAGAAGGGGAGGGGTCCACTTTAGAATCAAAATGATGTTGTTCAGGTGGAGGAGATGGTTGAAAAGAGATCGAGGCATTTGGGACCATCGAGGTCGAAAATAACCAAAACAGGCAAACCAACAGTTAACCCAGGAAGGGACAATGTTGGCATATAAGGAGCGCAAACATTCCAAAAAGTAGGAAAAGGATTAGGATTCCCTTCGGAGGGGACTCCTTGGTTGGTAAACTCTGGAAATGTTTCCATTGGAAACAACTGTAAAAAAAAATTCTAAGGAAAATAACTTTAACCAATAATATTTCATGGGCAGTTAATATTTTAAGACACTGAAACAAAACTCTACTGTTTCATATTTTAAGAGTCAAGAAACAGGAAAAAGTTGACTCTATCACTTTCAGGTTGAAACAAGCATGAAAGGACAAGAGCTCGATGATCTTTTCACTTTTAAAGAGTCACGAAAGGACCAAAATGACTTCTCAGGTAATCTAAGCAAGAGGGTATACCAAGTTTCCGTGAACTGCCATATACACCTTGGTGATCAAATGAAACAGAAATTACCAAGGACTTGACATACGTGCATGTAGTCTCCCTGAATGTTGTGTTTGGTGTATCACAGTTACAAGGTGATAGACTCGGCTTCCTATGGATAAAGGATTGCAACTTAGAAGGGTCTCCCTTTATATACTCGATGGTACGGGGAGCACAAGTCCGTACTAGCACTGTCTTAAGCCAGATGGTGAGTGACAGCTGCTAGGTTTAAAGACGTCGGAACACGTCTCTAGCCTAGACCAATGAAAATGTTTCGTTAGGTTTCAATGCTTCCTTAGGTTAATTCAATAAATTTTAAATTTGATCTTGAATTATGTCTCAGTTTCAAGGCCCTACCACATGTCATCTGACAATCTCCTATATGCAGCTATATGAGGAAAGAAATCTTTCAATTCGATGAATGATATCTAGTTAAGGGAAGAGTTCCAAACAAGGATGCAACAAACATCAATACTGAAAACGAAAATTTTTCCAAACTAGATGACTTTCACTATCCAAAATTAGTCTAAAACATTCAACGATGCGAATTATGCAATGTAATCTATGCAAAATCCTCTTTTTTGAAAACTATGCAATTGTAATCTATGCACAATTTCCTTTTTTTGAAAGAATAATAATGTACTCAATGCATTTTTCGATGAAATGAGAATCTACTTAATGCATGCTTTTAATGAAATATAATGCACTCGATGCGATTTTTAGCTTTCAATCATTAAACAAGGTGATCTAAGTTCAATGATAAATCTCAAAAATACTTTTCAATGCAATGTGATCTAATGCATTTTAACGAAAAGAAAACTTTAAGATGAAAAATAAATGAACGCAAATCTCCTTAATGGAAGGATGAATGCAAAAAGGATGCAAAACCACACTAAGAATGAAATCGTTGTTTTAAACACTTTGTAACGAAATTCCTTAAAAGGCTACAAGACATATGAGGTCAAGCACAAAAAGGACTTCCAAATCATGAGCTCAAAACAAGGCATTCATTCCCTTTTACATCAAGAAATCAAGAAAGAAGAATTTTTAGTTGAACTAAGAGCAATGTAACCTATGCTCATAAGTGAAAAAGTAAAGGAGAGAATGAGTAAATCATACAGAGAAAAAGACCGGAAGGGAAATACACACTGGTGAAGGATTTAGGGAAAATACCTCAATTTTTCATACACCCTGAAATTGGCACAACTTTGGTGGGTGAAACTAGCGCCAACTGGCGTGACTTGCTCATTGAAAACTAGCACCAATGGCCAATTGGCGCGGGTTTCTAACTGACAACTAGTGCCAATCGGTTCGACTGTCAGAAAAATAAAAGCGCCAATGCCTGAAGAGGAAAAAACAAATAATTTCTCCCAACCAAGACCAGACTCACCACTTCAAGAAAAAACTAAAAGATCGTAATTGATGAAAAACATAGGAACAAACAGGGAAAAGGTCGTCTGACTGAATCCGTCAAATGAATAAGACCTCAAAGAGTGACAAACTCAAAGGAAACTCCCCATTGGAGTCACCAAATTTTTTTCTAGGTAAATCCCCTCTACGGACAGAGGCGATCCCTCTAGCCCTAGGGTGGGTCTAGCAACTACGGGAACATATCAACATCTACCTTCCTAGATTGTATATGAAATTCGAAGCAAGGAAGATGACCTACCTCATTCTGATGCTATGTTGTCTTCTTTTGTCGAAGCCTCTTGATCCGTCGCTCTCCTCAAGCTCGATACACGCTACTACCAACGTTCGATTACCTGTACAGACAATCAAGACACCACGACAAATGTAAAACCAAGACAAACATAAAAAAATTACAACCTATCTAACTGATCAAGAAATTCTAGAAATATCATTATAATTGTAAACAACAGTGGAAGATAAACATCAGATGCATTTATTATGATAAAGACAAGGGGAGTTTACAACCAAGCCTTTAAGTTGAGGCTCTCCTTCGGCAGGTATGTATCCAAGCACGTTTGCCACACCCTCATGAACAAAGGTCCAAGATCTCACTATGTTCCTAATCACAAAAACAAAGGTCCAAGGTCTAAGATCTTTCTTTTGAGGTCATGCTGCCTATGTACTTCCATGATGGAATTTTGGAATCCTTTTTTATAGTCTTCGGATTCTAGTCTTTCTTCTTCATTTGGGGCAAGTATGCCCTGTTCTTCCTCAGTGAGGAAAATAGTATCCTCATTGTTTACTCCCATCAGATTGATTTGAATTTTTTTTGGTTTCTCAATCACCCCCTCATCCTCATCAACATATTTTTCGTGGAAAGGAGGCCTGATTTTCTGGTCAGGACCTCTCTGTCTTATTTGAGGGGGTTTTCTTCTAAAGATTTGGTTTTGGTTCTAGTTTTGATTTTTGTTTTGAAGAGCTGCTTGATTTTATTTGGGATAAGCTATCTCATTCATGTTTATTCTCTCCATCATCCTCTCCATAGTTCTAACAAGATTATCAATTTTAGTATCAGATGTGGAGGCTACAGTCTCTTCCCTATATGTGAATCTCTTTTCATTTCTTAGTCTAGCTCTTTTGGCAATCAAATTTGCCTCTACACTTATTGCACCCCTTTGCATGTCATCTAATGTAAGAGGGTCTCTCTCTCTTAGTTTATAGGCCATCTCTGAGTCAAAGCCATTTGGAAATTTCATTAATGAGGTTTCATGTGGCTAGGGAGGACATTATATACACTATTGAACCTAGTGTAGTACTCTTGGACACCCTCTCCAACGTTTCTCTTTATGTTTTCATACTCTAATAAGATTTGGAGAGGGTTCTTCTTGAATTCCCATTTGTTTAAGAATAGTTGATAAAAAGTAGGGAGGTCATGTATACTATTAGGGTTTAGGCCTTTAAACTATTTTCTTTCTTCTCCCCCTAAGATTTGAGCAAACATTCTTAGTTTAACAGTTTCATCATCTATTTCTTGTCTATAAAAATAGTCATTCATTCTATCCACATGTTGTTGAGCAGTTGTAGAACTACTTGCATCATATAAGGGAATATTGGATTGATATTATTGTGGTAGAACAACTAAAGGCAATGGCAAAACTAATGGGGCATACGAAGTTGCCATGGATGGGGGATGGGGAAACAAAGGAGGGTTAATAGGTTGAGGGTTTACAAAAGGAGGTGGAGGGTTAAAAGGAGGGTGGTGAACAGTGGGTGCATGAATGGGATTTGAAGTTAGTACCACAGGATTCTGCTGTAAGATGGATGGGTCTAAAATTATCTGGGCTATCCAACTCTGGGATCTAGTCTTGGAAAAGCTTTGTTCCAGGGGTGAGCCAGATAGGATATCTTGCAAGTCTTTAAGGTTTTTAGGTAGGGAAATTGCTTTGTGAACAGGTCTGCTAAAATTTGGGTTTTTAGATCTAGGAGATTTCCTTAGGATGTGCTATGGATTATCAACTATTGCAGGAGGGTTTGTGTCAGGATGGGATCTAGTAAAAATTCTTCTAGAAGCCATAACTTACCCCCAAGGTTCAGAGAGGCTGAAAGTGTTATAACAATTTGAAAAAAAAACAATTTGTGAAAGAAATACTTTATTCACAAATTATTTTGGCTGGGTTATATTTGAGGTTTGATGATATCAACATTTCTCAATAATTTTCCCAGTGGAGTTTGTATAAAACCACTGGAGTCAGAAGGCATACTGAAAACCATTGGAGTCACTAGGTGGAGGATTTTAACTGTTTTGAGGCTGGCTATTGTCCACCATAAACAACCAGATACCAGTCTTGGATAACACTTGATTCATCTAAATTTGAATGGGGTTTCTGAGTACTTGAGGGAATATTAAACTGTTTTAATAACTCAAGCTAATTCCCAAGTATGGTCATCACTATGTTGGAGCCCCGTGATCTACAAGATTGGAAAAAACAATCTGCAGGGAACCACATCAAACCGCTTTGGAGTCCAAGGACCTAGCCTTCCTGGACTCAGAGAGGGCTCTCTCTGTGTTTATGATTTAAATGATTTATCTTTATGCTTATGTTTTCTGATTTTAGGCTAGTTATGAAGTTCTGGGATTGTTTTGTTTTGTTTGATTTCTTGATTGATCAATTGATTGAATGAGTGTTTCAGTAGGATAGATAGACTGTGAGAAGCATTAATCCATTGGGCTATGGATTCATTAAAGGTTTTAATTTTACATCAACTCTGCAAGGGTTTTCATAGGGCAAGCTAACTATATCAAGTGGATATTTTTAGTTTAGATGAAATATGAAATGACAACAAGTTGTGAATTCAATGAAGCTAAAGGGAAATTAAGAATCCTTTAGCTATACTTCAACAAGAAAATCCTTTGAGATAACTGTTTAAGAGGAACTAAAGAGCAGGACACCCCTAAATTATTTAATCAATATTTACTAAGAAAACCTTAAGACAACAATCCAACAATTCTAAAGAGAAAGACACCCCTGAGTTCTCTAGCTATTACTTTCAGAGAAACAAAACGTTCAAGATAAAAATTTAGTGAAATTAAAGAGAAGGAAACCTCTGAATTATTTAATCAAACTTCAAATAAGGCCTTTAAAATAACAGTTTAAGAAAAACTAAAGAGCAGGGAAAACCATAAATTCTTTAGCTAAACTCTACTAAGTAAATTTCAAGGCAACAAGCTAGGTGGAACTAGAGAGCAGGACACCCTTGAATTCTCTAATCAGACCTTGAAGAAGAAAACATAAAGATAATATAAACATATAGAGTTAAGGTGCCTAAACAACATGCCTTAATCTAAAATTTATGTTCTATTATCAGAGAAATGATGGACAATATGGAAAACAAAAGAGAAACATTGCCAAAGAAGGATAACATCACCATTAACATAGCTCAAGAATACTATGAATGTGATTGTATTATTGATGTCCAAAACAATTACAATACTCCAGTGCACAATCTTTGCAATTTAGAGTTTGATCAAAATCCAGCCTAGCAGCTCATCAAATAGCCAACCAGCCAACCAATAAGAATAATGAACAATACATGCATTATTTATCTGTAGATGAGGAGGTGATCCTAATCTAGGGTTTCAGGATGTAGTTATTACAGAGTAAATGTAATCTTTACCTTTGAGACCATGCAAGGCCCAAGGCAAAATATCACTGACTAACTTATTTTAATAATAATTTTAAACTTAATCGTTGAGCTAACTTTTTAGGATATTTTTTACTTTTTGGCTCTTTATTAATTTTTACAATAACTGTTGAGCTGCTTTAAAATATCTCTGACTGAAAACATTAACTGAGGTAGCTGCCTTTAGAAAAATTAGGCTATAGGTGGCCGATAAGATTTGGAGGAGTTAAATGTTGTTTTGCTTTGTCATTCGGATCTGTCTTCCTTTGTTTATTTGCTTTTGATTTGTCCTTTAACCTTTAATTTTGTCTCTTAAGCCTTGATTTGTCTATTAATCTCAAATCTGTCTTTGTTGTCTCTCTTACTGTTTTATCCTTTACTGCCTTTGTCATTTCTTTCTTTATCTCTGCCCTTTGACCGTTTTATCTTTGATCTTTCAATGATTATCTTCCCTCTATCTTAACTTAGTTTTTAACCTTTAACCTTTGATTAAAACTTTAATCTCTTTTACCCTTCACTATCACGATTTCTTTAATTGTGTCCTTTATTTGTCTTCATCTCTGATCTTTCTTTAACTGTGTAGTCACCGTGAAACTATTCTTTCTTCCTTACCCTGTGCTGTGGAGAACTCTTGTCGCCCCTGTAGTGTTTGAATGATCATCAATGGTCATGATCCATTGATGATCCAAATTAACCTTGCGCTCCTAGTCCTTTTTTTAAATAAAGCTCTGGATCGTCACTTGGTTAGCTTATTTTAAACGATTCGAGGACTTAGAAAAACAAATTATGCATTTTCTACATCTATCACCTGCACAATAAAACAAATTTGTTAATTGAAAACCTGCACTGTGGGTAGAGTCCGGACAATGGAAAATTTTAGGTTTCTACGTTTGGTTATGGCCTATCGAGTCTTCGAAGGAGCTACAGGAGTTTATATGGAGGCTTGGAGCTTATCACAGAGACACAGGGGCTTATCACAAAGTTTTTGGGGCTTCAACATTCAAATGGGTTGGCGATTTTGGGTTTATGGCGTGAAGGCGGTGAGCGGTTTTCGCATGGTGCATGGGTGGTATGGTGGTTTATATCATGGGGATACGATACTATGGAAGAGGTGACGCGTGGTGGATGTGACAGTGGTAAAACCACCAATTTCGCAAGGTTTGGTGGTGCTAAACACCGGGCTTTTGGATGTGTGATGAAGAGTGACGGTTGTTGGATGGGGATGCGTGTATCAGACGGCTGTCGGGCGATCCAGTCATGGGTTTAAAACATGAGGTGGGGCCTGGGGTTATTGATGAAGTGGAGGGGTTATTTAAAATAATTCGGTGTCTTTTTAAAGCGGGGCCTAGGGGATATTAAAGTGAAGGCGCTTAACTATAAAGGTGGGGGCCAAGTCATATGAGAGCGGGGTTAAGGTTAAGAAGGTGGGAGCTAAAACATAGAAAGGGTCAGGTAAATGAAGTGGTTGGTTAAGGTTTCGAATGAAGTTATAAATATATAAAGGGGCCGGGTAGAATAGACAGGGTCTATTCTTAAAGGGTGGGACCCAAAACAATAATTTATTCAAAAAAAATGTAAAAATGGATTTTTACATTTTTTTGATGGAAGAAAGGGAAATGAATGAAGGGGAGAGGATTTTTGAGGAAAATGGGGTTTTAGGAAGGGTAAAAGGGTAAAAATGAGGGTTCTGAGGTTAAACATGGGCTTTTCAGAATGTGAGAGGAATCTGAATAGGTAAAGTGAGAGATAGTGAATAGGTTAAATGAAGATAATGAAGTCAGTGAGATTTCTGAAAATAAATGATAGTCAATGAATGTTATTTTCAGTGGATGGTAGAAAATCCATAGTCATCTAGTGATATTGTAGAATAAAGGAGGTTAAAAACCCTGATCTATGTGAAGCAACCAGATATGCTTCGCTATGGCGTTCGATAGAGCCTACGAGGCTGATGTCCAATAATTTTTTTGGGTTGGAGTTGAGATCAACTTATGAATGGTGATCAACCAAAAGCCTCGGTTATCACCAAGAATTGTATAGAAATACCGACAGGTTGTGGAGTTCAAAGCGGACTTCCATAATATCCATATTCAGGCAAAGAAGGACCTCATGGGGGTCTGGTACGAGCTCCAGTACATGGTCGAAGAGGACATAGAAGCCATCATCAGCCGATGATTGAGTGCTTGGTTAAATCCATTGTATAAAGGTGTGGAGCACGTCTAAAGGTGTGGAGAAGGTAGGAACGAGTGGGGCGGAGCCTACTACACCAATAGGGTAGAAGGATTCTGAAGCGAAAACTATTGAGACTTAAGGGGATGATATTCTTGGTGGTGATCTAGGCACAGATCCATTGGAACCCTCCTCCCCTTTTACCACCAAGAGAAGGTAGCCACAAAAGGGTGGCACACGAAATAAGGTCAAGTTAGATAGATACGCTAGTTCAACAGAAATGGTAGTCAAAAAGGGGGAAATTGACAAGATCAAGGATGATGTGTGACAGGTCAATGAGGAATTTTTGGGCAACATCGAAGATAAGTACAAGAAATTACTTGAATATTTCCACAAAGGGTTGCAGCATTTGTGGGTGCAGGCGAGCGCGTTGTAAGAGAGCGTGGCTAAACCTCATGGGGAACCAGTTGAACCAAGTAAGAATATGTAGGATTTAGTGTCAAATTATAATACCCGCACGAGTGCCTATTGCTATAGGCACACAACATTTTGATATGGCAGAGAAAATAAAGAAGGTGTTGCGATGGCAGAAGAAAACACTCAATCTTGTTGTGATTCCATTACAGGCTCTACATGAGTTCCATCAGGGCATCGCTGAGGAATTAAATATCTGACAACAACGTTCTCTTCTGGTTATTCAAGATGCCCAGGAGGAATGCTAGAGCATGGCTATGGAGAAACAGGTTGCTATCTAAGAGCGTGATGCTGAGGCAACACAATTAAAAAATTTAGAAGAAGCCATCTCAAAGGCATGCAATGAGGTACCATAGCTTCAGTTTCAGGCTGCAGTTGCACCCAAGGATAAGGTGGCCAAGCTAGCCACAACGGTTAAGGATTCAAAGGATAAATTTTATGAAGTACACATGGAGATGGAAATAAAAATCATCAAGCTGCAGTTGCAACTACAACCTTCCACTCTGCCAAACGTTAAAGAGCAGTGCACTGTGGAGCTCAAAGCAGCTACACATCAGGTTGAGTCCCACATATAGGAGTGTGGGCATATCTTTGGAGAAGTTCTCGATATATGGACCTCACTACAAGAGGATCCTTAGGTGAAAAAATTACAGGTTGAAGTGAGCGAGAAGTAGGAACCATTGATCATATTAAGGTCACTACTAAGACCTTAGCACCAATGCAGCAACTTACCTGTCTCCAAGAGGGTAAATTATTACAGGAACAGGTTGATGAGTTACGCAGGAAGGAGCAGTTACTTACCGATAGGCAGAAATCATGGGAATCTAAGGCCAACCATCTCACCCAAGAGATATAAAATAAGTTGAAGGCACTTTGCACAACACAACGAGGATTCGAACAGAAGGCAAGTAAGAAGGTTTCTGAGAAATTACTCGATGAATTTAAGGAATTTGAAAAGCAGTGCACCAAAGTAGTTCCCCAGTTGAAGGATGCCTTGAGTGACATCATAGTGAAGATCGAGGGCACACCATTGTTGTGACTCAGGATGAGTCACAATTTTGTGTTGGACACTTGCTCAAGCTGGGATTCCCTGCGAAGTAAAAAATCCACAAATGGAGGTGTGAAGTGCACAACACGAAGTATATTTTTGAGTCATATGGGCTTTGGGGTGGGTCAAATACCATTATTATGTAATGGGATTGGATATTTTGTGAATGTTGGACTCCACCCATGGTATTGCAAATGCCAAAACTATACAAGGAGTTTATGTAGAAGTCATAGGGGAAAGAGTAGAAGTTGAATGATGCAATTAGATGTAATATTGCTTTGAGTCAGAGTCTTTTTTTGGGTTAAAGGAAAAGTCTCATGCAAGTGTGTGCGCGGAGACCTTAGGAAGTCTACAGCTGTGTGCGCGGAGACCTTAGGAAGTCTTCAACTGTGTGCGTAGAGCCCTATAGTTGTGTACGCAGGGTGGAAATTCGATGTATGAGAAGGATATTGTTGTTAATGAAAGAAATATTTAGAAAGATCTGAGTCATATTGGTGTGTTTTTCTTTTACTTACTGTTGCGTGAAAAAGGATTTGATCTATAACTAAGTAGCGTAGTCTTATATATGATTATTTACTATGTTTAATGTACGAATAAGCATGATAACACAACCCATGAGTAATTTCAACAAATGTGTTGAACCTCATTGTTATTACTAATAGATCTGGCCTACGAAGCTCTGTTAAGAAGGAAAAGCCCTAAATCCATAGTTTAGTGTCACTCTTGATGTAGAAACTTGGGTCTAGCATCCCCCTATATTGCCTCAGGTGAGACTTCGGTCTGCACAAGAATATCGTTACCAAAAGGGCCAATAATAGTGGGTTTTATTGGACTCTGTAGTCACTTTGAACCTGGGTCTAGGCCCCATCAAGCCAACAAATATTGGTGAAATTATTCTATGAATAATGGTGAGAGCTTCTAGAGAACTGTGTATATTGCTCATTGAGCCCGACGTTTCGAGCGAACACTTCACCCATTTTCAGGGGCAGGAAGCTAGAGCATAAGATGAGAAGACTGTTGGACCAAGATTTTATAGGGAATGAGAAATTAGTCATTACAATAAGGGGGTTAATAGGGTCTATGAGCATTAAATGAGTCAAAGTATTGAAACAAAATTAGAAATAGAAATTAGAAATTTGTTATCAGATTATACTATTAAAAATCAAATTTAAATTAATAAATGATAATTGATTGTTAGGGAAATCAATTAATGAATTTAAATTATTTATCTAAAATTAGAATTAAATTAAATTTAAATTTAAATTTAAAATAAAAATAAAAATAAAACAAAATTAAAATTAAAAATTTTAGATTAAAAATATAAAATTAAAATTATTTGGATAATATAATAAATGAATAAAGATTAAGGGTTAGGGTATTCAATGAATTAATATAGAAAAATGATAGGGTATTAAATTAATAATAAAGTAAATGGAAAGTGAAAGAGGGATTTTGAATTAAAGAAAGTTTATACATAAAATTTATTTAATTTAGGAGATGAGGGCGGAAGATGGGATGGGCTGATCAATGATTAAGCGTTACATTATTGGATAATACATAAATTAAAGGTGGAAAAATCCCAATAAGGTTAATAAGATTAATAAGATTAATAAAATTTTAAATTAAGGAGAAGAAAAGCCCAATAAGAAAATATCAAAAGGGGGCCCAAGAATGAAATGAATTAATGGAAACAATGGAAATTGAAGAGACACGAAAGCAGAGATGAAAGGAGAGGAAAATACACGACAATAGGGTGGGGGGGGGAGGAATTTAGGACAGGATAGAATTAGCGATAGGGTATTTAAAGAACAAAAAATGGATGGTGGGCTTCCATGATTGGCTTAAATGATACCCTTCATCGCGACTAAAGTTATTGTGATGCTTCTCAATTTCGAGGGCTTCCCTAATGAACTGGCTAGAATGGAAAGGGGTGGGAGAAAGAATTTTGGATTTATCAAAGAAAATAAGATGGCTAGTGTTAGTATGAATTCTTCGTCGAAGTGTACGAAAAAGAACCACTTTAGCTACGCATAACTAATAGCCCTAACAACAATAAAGGCTGCCAAACATCTTCAGATCTGCGATTAGTAATTAAAATGCTGCAACAAACAGATCTATAAATGGAAAGACATTAAGCAGTAAAGTAAAGGGTTTGCTCCATGCATCCAACAGACAAGACAAGAACACAATTTTTTGAAAGAATTTTTATATTACAGGGCACCTGGGAGGAAAACAAGAAGGTGTATCCGGCTCTCCTCAATGGGATGGGTTCTTTGTAGTCCTCAGCACTTCAGATCTAAGCTTTCTCTCTCTTGTAGGTGTAGAAAACCCAATGCAAAAATGAAGCTCAATGGGAGCAAATGATGGAAAAATGAGACCAAGTGTATAGATCCAGAGTGATCTAATAGGCAACAAAAGGTGAAGAATGATGGGGAAAACCCTCCTATTTATAACAAAATATTGGGTCATTCTAGATCTTGGTGCATAATTAAAATAATGTTAACCAAATCTAGATCCACCTTTTATGGAATATTTTATTATATTTGTTGGAGGGAAAGGGTCTTTGACTTGGGTCAAATCCCTTGATTAGTCAAAAATAAATAAATAAATGATTTATTTATCTTTTAAAGGAAGTGGTTGGAGATAATCAAATAAATAATGATTTATTTAATTATTTGTGGGTGATTTGGTCATATTTAACAAGGAATATTATCTAAATAAGATTTAAATAATTATTCCTAGAAATTAATAAGATAAATAAAGGTTTATCTAATTAATTTCTTTGATTTTGGGTTAAACATGACTGGGAATAATAATTAAATTATGGTTTAATTAATTATTCCACGAGGAAAATCAAACAAATATGGGTTTGTTTAATATTTCCTTTTGGGGTTTCCTGTTTTAACATAGTGAAAGCATTTTTACTTAGGGTAAAACTGGTCTTACATGGTGTACTTGGGTCCATCTAATGATAAAAGGTTAGATGACCAAAAAATGGTGTAACAAATTGCCCCCCAGCGTGCGAGTGTCAGGAGCAAATCGTATGACCGAAGTACGTTGTAAGAATACAATCACTAGACAACAAAAAGGGATGTCGGAGAGAGAAATGTGAGGTGGATAGTGTGCTGAAGGACTAGACCCTGAGGAGACGAGACTCGCAGGTGCAACAAGTCTCTTTTTATGAGAGGGTACCTGTGCTGAAGGCGGCGGGGGAGGCATACCTATGCCCGCCGAGACAAAGTACAAAAGAATAGTGTGTCCAGTAAACAAGGGACCGAACTATAAGATACAGCTGGCATAATCAAGAGCCAGATAAAAATACAATAAGGAATCCCACATACATGGTGTGCCTGGGATAACAGCCAGGACTGGTGCAATAATATCTGAGTACATGAGATACAAATACAACCCAAATGCCCCCTGTGAATGGGGAAGGGCTCACAAAATCTGACTGATACATGCAAATCGAAAGAGGCGCTGCAAGTGGCGACGGCCAACATCATCAAATATATGGAGCGGCATCAAAGGCTGCAAGGAGGAGGTCATTCGGGCATGTGGGGGGCTACCTGCAGGGCCACCCCCTCATGAGGGCTGAGACATCTCACACACACCCGGGAATCATCAAGAGCTGCTGCTGGATCACTGAACCATCGAGTATACGGATCTCGATCATGCTGAAAGGAGCTAGAGAAACAATCAAGTCAAAGGGGAAGAAGAGATCCCTTTGCCTGATCCGAGGCACCGAACAATAGTGGAAGCTGGAACCAAGGTACACCGCCCTCTAGACCTAGCTTCTGGAATGAATGAGCTGATGTCGACAGAAGGAGGTCCGCCATAGGTGAGGCAATGAGAGATCCTCAACTAAGGCACGAGAGAAAATAGTAGAGCGACGGACAGACTGACACTAATGATGATGGAGGAATGGAAAGGATGGGGTGGCGAATGGACGACTTCCCTTGTTAGAGTATAAAGGGCATGAATGACATGGCAGCGACTGACACAATATCAGAAGGGATAGGGGACAGTGAGACTGAAGGTCAAAATGTGCGACACAAGAGAGAGACCAAGCAATGAAGGGTGGAGGGCTATAGTGGGGTGCAAAGGGACGTGGTATAGACTCCATGGATGCAATGATGACTCAACTTGGATGCTCTAAACAAGGGCGACTCGATGGTGCTGCCACACAGTAAGGGCCCTAATGGGGGACCCGGAAGCATGAGTACAAAGTGGGAACTCATGATGAAAATCAACACGAACGTGGACAAGTAAGGGAGCAATATGGTGCCCCAAGTACAAGTGTCGTAAGTGAGGAAATTCGATTTTAAGGAGCGGTGAAGTGACCCTTCTTGGACAAAATGTGCCCAGGTGAAGTATCAAATCACCAAAAACTAACAGAAACCCATTTGAGAGCTCGGTGAGAGCTTTCCAGCGGTGCTGACGGTTCGTCGAACAGGGCTACGATGTGGTCACAGCAGTCGAAAGAAGAAACAGTGGTTCTCTTTTAATAAGGTGAGGAATGATGGGGAAGAACCCTCCTATTTATAACAAAATATTGGGTCATTCTAGATCTTGGTGCATGATTAAAATAATGTTAACCAAATCTAGATCCACCTTTATGGAATATTTTATTATTATTTGTTGGAGGGAAAGGGTGTTTAACTTGGGTCAAATCCCTTGATTAGTGAAAAATAAATAAATAAATGATTTATTTATCTTTTTAAGGAAGTGGTTGGGAGATAATCAAATAAATAATGATTTATTTGATTAATGGTGAGTGATTTGGTCATATTTAACAAGGAATATTATCTAGATAAGATTTAAATAATTATTCCTAGAAAATAACAAGATAACTAAGGGTTTATCTCATTAATTTCTTTGTTTTTGGGTTAAACATGACTGGGAATAATAATTAAATTATGGTTTAATTAATTATTCCCTTAGGAAAATCAAACAAATATAGGTTTGTTTAATATTTCCTTTTGGGGTTTCCTATTTTAACATAGTGAAAGCAGTTTTACTTAGGGTAAAACTGGTCTTACATGGTGTACTTGGGTCCATCTAATGATAAAAGGTTAGATGACCAAAAAATGGTGTAACAGCTAGTAGAGAGAGAATGCTCAACTATGACCGATTTGGCGACACGACTATGGTAGGTGTCCACCATGTGTTCTTTCTATCGAGTTTTAAAGGATCTTCCAGTTTGTCCTATGTAGGACTTATCGCAAGAGCAGGGGATATCATATACAAAAGGACCTAACAAGGGTTCATTTTGTCTTTTTCATAGCTAAATATAAGGTTGAGGGTTCGATGGGGTTTAAATAAGGTTTTGATGTTCATTTTGGACAAAATTCTAGAAAGGTGATCAGTAACACCTTGAAAATAAGAAAGGGTTACCTTGGCTAAGGGAGGGGTAGAGGGACGGGTTTTGGGGTGGGGATGGAGGCAAGTGAAGAAGGCCTTATTGATTTTGGAGGAAGTGTAACCATTAGCTTTATGAGCTTTTGACAGATGAGCTTTTTCTTTGGGGAAGGATTCAACAGAGGAAATTCTGATAGCATGAGAGACAAGGGTCTTGAGAATGAATTTTTTTTGAGTTGGATGGTGGTGGGATTTGGTGTGAAGGTATCTATTGGTATTTTTCTTCTTCCTAAAGATTTGGTGGGTTAGGGAACCATCAGGGAGGCAAGAGATGAGGACGTCAAGAAAGGAGACAGAATGGTTTTCTTCTAATTCCATAGTGAATTGGATATGAGAGGAAATGTTATTAAGATGAGCAAGAAATTTACGGAGTGTAGGGATACCATGGGACCAAATCAACGAAAAGTTTCCATAATTTAGGCTTAAGGTGGAAGGTTTCAAAGGCTTTAGATTCAAATTTTTCCATAAAATTTTTGGCTACAACAGGAGAGAGGGAGGAGCCCATGGATGTGCCCTTATTTTTCTCATAACAAACACCTTTAAAGGAGAAAAAGGTAGTGGTGAGGAAAAGGTTAATAATATGAAGAGTTTCAGAGTCCACAACCTTGGAGATAAGATCTAGGGATTCAGGGACAGTAATTTTCCTCCCACTACCTTTTTCTCCTTTAACAATGTTTGTTACGAGAAAACTGAGGTAACAACCATGGGCTCCTCCCTCTCTCCCGTTGTAGCCAACATTTTTATGGAACACTTTGAATCCAAAGCGTTAGAAACCTTCCACCTTAAGACTAAATTCTGGAAATTTTTCTTTGACGACACCTTTGTGATTTTCTCCCATGGTATCCTTGTGCTCCGCAAATTTCTTGCGTACCTTAACATCATTTCCCCTCATATCTAGTTCACTATGGAATTAGAAGAAAACCATTCCCTCCCCTTTCTTGATATCCTCATCTCTCGCCTCCCTGATGGTTCCCTAACCCACCAAGTCTTTAGGAAGAAGACTCATACCAATAGATACCTTCACACCAACTCCCACCACCATCCAACTCAAAAACCTATTGTTCTCAAGACCCTTGTCTCTCGTGCTATCAGAATTTCCTTCGCTGAATCCTTCCCCAAAGAAAAATTTCATTTGTAAAAAGTTCTTAATGCTAATGGTTACACTTCTTCCCAGATCAATAAGGCCTTCCGCACTTTCCTCCATCCCCGCCCCAAACCCGTCCCTGTACCCCTCCCTTAGACAAGGTAATATATCCTTATATTCAAGGTGTCACTGATCACCTTTCTAGAATTATCTACAAAATGAACATCAAAACCTTCTTTAAACCCCATCGAATCCTCAACTAGCTCTTCAGGTTTTCCAAAGACAAAAATGACCCCTTATCAAGTCCTGGTGTATATGAGATCCCCTGCTCTTACGATAAGTCCTCCATAGGAAAAAAATGGCAGATCCTTTAAAACTTGATTGAAAGAACACATGGCAGATACCTACCATAACCGTGTCGCCAAATCGGCCATAGATGAGCATTCTCTCTCTACTAGCCATCTTATTTTCTTTGATAAATCCAAAATCCTTACTCTGCCTCCTTTCCATTCCAGCCTGATCATTAGGGAATCCCTCAAAATTGAGAAGCATCCCAATAACTTTAATCATGATGACGGGTCTCATTTAAGCCAATCATGGAAGCCCACCATCCATTTTCTGTTCTCTATAAACCCTATTGCTAATTCTAACCTATCCTAAATTCCTCCCCCGCCCTTACCGTCATGTCTTTTCCTCTCCTTTCATATCCCCTTTCATGTCTCTTCAATTTCCATCGTTTCCATTAATTCATTTCATTCTTAGGCTCCCTTTTGATATTTTCTTATTGGGCTTTTCTCCTTCTTAATTTTAAATTTGGTTAACCTTATTAATATTATTAGGCTTTCCCCCCCTTTAATTTATGGCTTATCCAATAATGTAACGCTTAATCATTGATAAGCCTGCCACATCTTCCACCCTCATCTCTTAAATTAATTAAATTTATGTATAAAATTTCTTTAATTCAAATCCCTCTTTCACTTTCAATTTACTTTATTATTTATTTAACACCCTATCCTTTTTCTATATTAATTCATTGAATACCCTAACCCTTTTTCTTTATTCATTCATTATATTATCCAAATAACTTTAATTATAAATTTTAATCTGAAATTTTTTAATTTTAAATTTTAAATTTAAATTAATTCTAATTTTAAATAAATAATTTAAATTCGTTAATTGATTTCCCTAATGGTCATTTATCATTTATTAATTTAAATTTGATTTTTAATAGTATAATTTGATAATAAATTTATAATTTCTATTTCTAATTTTGTTTCAATACTTTGACTCATTTAGTGCTCATATACCCTCTTAAGCCCCTTTTTCTAATGACTAATTTCTCGTTCCCTATAAAATATTGGTCCAACACTCTTCTCATCTTATGCTCTATCTTCCCGCCCCTGAAGATGGGTGAGTGTTCACTCGGAACGTCGGGCTCAATATGAAATATACACAGTTTTACAGAATCTCTCAAAATTATGTTTATGACTGTGGAAATGTCAATTCTCTATTTTATGAATTTCATATCTTTGTTTTCTATATTTTCAGAGATATGATCTGAGGAAGTTAGGGATTTTGCAGGCTCCAGAATTCAATAAAAAACATGTGACCTAGGGAAAATCATCATAGCTTTCTCTCCAAGAATCAGATTTTAATTTCATAAAAATTAAATGAAAGAAAACATAATTTGTTTTTTCATGTATCGTTTTCAGGTCCAAATGTCTAAAAAATGACACGTGAAACTTCGTACAAGTTCACTCCATTGAACTAGTGGATAATCAATTCATCGTGGGAGATTGGGAATAACTATTTCTTGAAGAATGAAATCTTAGTATGACTTGTGGGTTTGGATAGAAGACTTAGAGGGCCACCACAAGGAAAAATTTTAGACCTTGGAGACATGAAATTAGAGAGATGCAACAGTTTCAATATCAAGCTTTTAAAAAAACAAGAAAAAAGTGTGTAATTTGTTTTAAATTTTGCATAACTTTTGTTTGAAAAATAAATTTGAAGTGATTAAAATGGAATAGAGAAGCATAGATATAATTATTTATTCCAAAATACCTCAAAACAAAAAAATGGACATACCTAGTAAGAAACTAGAAAGCTCTTCTATGACACATGAAGAAGAGGAATAAATGCAGCATGATATATCAAAATTACGAGACCAAGTGCAAAAAATTTCACTTTCAAAAAGTGTAACCAAAAATGAATTGGAAGAGACAAAGAATATTAATATAGATAGTTTAAAAGGGAAAATGGATGCTTTAGAACAAAAAATGGAAGGTTTGAAAGATGGTTTAAAAGCATAAATGGAAGGTTTGAAGGAATGTTTGAAAAAGTTGCTACAAGAAATGCTCCCTAATTGTGAAAAGGTATTGCATGAAACTCACGATGAAAAAAAAAGGAATATTAATCATGATTTTAGAGACTCTAAGTTTGGGTTGAATACCTATCACATTCCAAAGATCGATATGAGGAAGTTTGATGGCAAGGATCTGGTAATATGGATACTACAGATGGAGCAATATTTTGATTTACATGATGTGAAAACCTCGCAAAAGATATATATTTGTTATAGGTCAATTTGGGCACCATTCCCAATGACTTGGTTAACTGGACATCATCTCTAGGACCAATGATCAAGGGTCTATCATTCCCTATCATTTCAGTTGCTACATGCCCTAAGACAAGAAACAAGACAAATCAAGCAAGACTTTCATCAAGCAAAGGTTTCCATGGTTTGAATATTATTATATAGCATATGAGAGCTCACCAATGCAGGCTCTAAGGGGCCTAAGGGCATTGCATATGAAGGTAGCCCCATGCAAGGCTGCTCTGTAAAGCACTTCCCGAAATTCACAGGTGCGTTGGTCACATTGGGAGCGAAATTCTCATTGTTCTGGAATCTCCACTTGGTCAGTGCCTTCTAGAAGAGTTCACATGTGTCAAGCTTCGGATCCAAGTGTCCATTTGACATATACATGACTAGAAACATGTCTTGCCTATTTTTGGAAAGTTATTGATTGCAAAACAACCTACAGTTCATTTATAAATTGAACAGAGATCTCAGTGTTTGAGAAGGAAGAATTTGAGTAGAGAGATGCTGGAGGATTTTCAATTGAGAGCTAGATTTGTGAAGTTGTTTCTAGAGAGATTTATAATGTGATGAGGCTTGGGAACTTTGCTGGAAGGTCACTTCAAATCAGTCACTAGGTTGTAACCTCTCCTTCTATCATCAATAAATAGTACTTCTTATTTTTCCCTACATGCATCTGTATTGGCTTTGATTTTCTATACTGTAAGATCTTGGTTGATGAATGTAGTTTATGATTTACTGATTTAGCTAACTAGCTTGAATATATATATCTATATTATTGCATCTTTTTCTGTTTCAGTGTTCTTTCTTGCAGGAAGCATTCAGCTCACAAACCGCTTGAATTGAAGCTGCAATAGAAGCGACAAAAGGAGCCATTTGGAAGCGACTGAACAAGTAAGCCTCCAATCCTCTTTGTATAACTGTTCTGAGTTAGGAGAAATAGTAGTATATTCTTTCACCTGTTGTTCTAGACTAGCACCTATCTAGGGAATCGTAATTTATCCGTAGATTACAATTTTGGCCTAACAAATTGGCGACCATACTGGGGAGAATTTCTCTTAGTTCTAGGTGTTTTAGCCTCTGATTTTATTTGTTTATCCACCCAGTAGTTGTTACACATAAATATTAAATTTTTTCAAAGCTTAATTTGCAAAGACAGTGAGTTAAACAGTATCATTTTTCTTTGTTTACTGTGCCCAACGCACCCTTAGACTGGACACAGTGCTTTGCAGAGAAATGTCTCCCTTCCTAGCCTACATTGCAGAGCACTGTCTCCCCTTGGAGACTGCATTGACTCTTGAAAGTGACCAAATTCCCTTGAATTTGACTTTGCAACTTACTTCAGTTTTGTTTGCTGCTGTGTTCTGAAAATTTTGATGCTCAATTGACCAGTGAATCTATATACTTCTTCCTCCTTTGGCTGAAAATTTGTTCAATGCTTGTTTACATTTTTTTTTCTTTATCATTGACAAGTTTATTTCAAAGTATTTTTATGGTCGCATTAAGAATCATTTTCTTTCAAAATAGGAAATTGTGGTAAAATCTTCATTTCCTTGATAGGAGAAATTGTTGTTGAAATCCTCATTTTTCCTTCAAAAGAGAAACTGTTGTTTGTATTCTTCGTTTCTCGAAAGTAAAAATCATTTGGATTATTGATCTAGTGCACCTAGTTTCTTTTCTGCATTCATAAAATTAAGGAAAATGAAAAGAAAAAATTGCATTTGCATGTAGGATTGTGTGTGTTTTGCAAAAGGAACATCAGGAAATCTACATTTAGTTTTTGATTCATTGATTTTGTTTTTGTTCATTGATTTGTTTGCTCACGAAATATTTTCTCTTTTCCCTTAGTAGCTAGGTTCTTCATTGAAAAGCTAAAAGTGAAAGTTTTTTTTATCATTCTTAGCTTGCATTTTAGGAATTTCATATACATCATCACTGTGAACCTGAAAGGCAAATTGTTAAGCAAGATCAACATAAAATAAATCTCAATTTACTTAACAATGCATTGGAACAATAACGATAACATTTAGAAGGTCTAGGATAGAGACGTGTTCCGGCGTCGTAAAACATAGCAGCTATCATTAACTTGTCTGCAAGACATTTCGAGTGTGATACCTCACTCCATGTACGTAAGTATATCGTATCTCGTCCACATACTTTCGGGTATATCAGACGGTGTTATAGTATGATAAGTATAAAGGGGTGCTCTCACTGTGCGGTTTCACATCAGACAATGCTAATACGGACTTGGGCCTCCACGTACCTTCGGGTATATTTGGGAGGACAAATTTTAGGTGTTATCCATCCATAGTGAACCAAGTCGGCCGCCTTGAAATTGTGATACACCGAACACAACATTCAGGGAGATTACCTACCTGTACTTCTTGGTTCACCAGGAGGTATTATGTAGTTCACAGTTTCTTGGTAAACCCTTTTGCCTAGCATTACCCTATTTTTGTTTACTTTTTTTTGGTTAAAATAAATAAATCATCATGGAAGAACAAAATACTTTCCCCAGTCATTCACATAGACATCGCTCTACCGAAACCAGTACCATCAGTACCTCTGGTGAAGCATCATCTTACCATATACCAGAGTTGGCAAAAGTTTTTTCTACAAATCCTGGTTTGTCTACTGTTGTCGAGACAGAGTCCTCACAGCTACCTGTGGTCATGATCCATCCAATATGTGAGACCATACCTCCCGAACCCAACGTTGTTCAACTGGAAGTTGATCCAGATCCCATTGTGCTTTAGGGGGCAATTGTTATTGGTCAAACTGGACATCATCCTTAGGACCAATGAAATTGGGTCTATCATCCCCTTATATTTATGTTGCTATATTCCCTAAGTGGAGAAAATCTTGATCCCAAAGTTGAACAACTGAAAGTTGTTTCTGTATTGGTCACTCCACAATCTATTGTAGCCATTGAGTCTCCCATATCATGCTGTCAACCACCTGAAATATACTTTGGGCCTGACGGTGAAGTTATTCCACCTGCTTTGATTTCGATTGAAGAAATATCACAAGACGAGACACCTTTAACTCCAACTCATTTTCGGTAGGAGCTTTACTTGTACAAGTATTTTCCTAAATCACCTTCCTCTGCTTTTGTTGATTCTGTTTCAATTTCAGTTCCCGTAGATTCTATAGGGTATACACTAGGTCATTTGACCATGGTTGAGATAACATCCCAGATTGAACCATCTATTTCAGCTACGACAACATCTTTTGTTGTTTCATCTTTGATGTTTTGTTCATTGACTTCACCCATGTCATCATCTGGAATCCTATCTGGTTCCTCCCTTATGAGTACTGAACAACTTGATCCTTTATTCACATCTTCAGTACAATATAAAGCTGGTCCCATCAGTTATTCTCCTTGGTGGCCAGTGATTTCATAGAAATTACCCTCTGAATTTCCAAAATTCAATGAAAACCATAGAGAAGACCCGTCAACACATTTTATAACTTATCATTTATGGTGCTCATCAAAATCATTAAATTATGACTCCGTTAGACTACGTATTTTCTAGAGCACACTCACTACTCCAACTGCACAACGAGGATGGTTCTTTTTACCGTGTCAAACTCGTTAAAAAATGAAGCAGGTTATGAGGACAGTTCTTTTTTCTTGTGTTAACCTCGTTTTAAAAATGAAACAAGTACCTATGAGGATAGTTCTTTTACTATGTAAACCTCGTTAAAAAATGAAACAGGTCATGAGCATAGTTCTTTTCCTGTGTCAAGCTCGTTAAAAAATGAAACAAATCCTCCCCTCTAATGAACCTTCATTCCAACTATCAGTAACTAATATTCTACTTAGGTGAATGAAATGAAGCTTTGGGGGCATCTTCTCTTGTAGGGGAGATTCGACATGTGCTCTTGCAGGGGGCATTCAAAACATTCTTACCAATTGCATGCAATCCACAGCTGAAGTTCATGGGAAAAAACAGGTTCAGAGCTCCAAAATGCAAATGGTAACTATGGAATGGTAAAAATGAATAGTGAAACTACTTTTTATTGTCATTTAATTGTTTGCAAGTTAAATTTATTGCTATGACTATAGTTTTATTATGTTTTTATCATGAAATAGGTATTTTTAATCCATTTTATGTTGTTCTGAACAAGAAATGCAACTGATGAACAAATTAGTCGTGCAGATTTATTTAAAGAATGACTTGACCACAAAGCATACTTTTTCTCCTTATTTTTCGAGCTTTGTTAAAAACGAAAAAGGATTTGAAGTGCACTTTTATCTCTTTTTTGAGCTTCTATAACAGCAAAAAATTAACCCTTGGAGTCATCTTTCAGCTCTTTTCAGACTCCAATAATATGAAAAGATTATCGAGCACTTGTCTTTTCGAGCTTGTTAAAGTAAATGAATCGATATCTGCTTAGTATAAGTTTAACCCTTTTCCAGACTGAGATGGATTATTTACGAAAAAAGGAATACCTTGGTTAAACATGACCAAAGAGGTTCTCTCAGATATTATTTTACACTTTTTCGGATCTGAGTGAAAAATTTACGAAAAAGTACTTTTTGGAGTTCTCTTTCGTCCTCTTTTTCAAACTCTCTAAATATGAAAAAAGACCAGGATATCACTATCGTTAAGCTCGTTAAAACATAAAATAGCGACAGGCTTGTCGATCATGGCAAGAATCGAGTTTCATTCATCACTAGACTCGTTAAATTATTAAATAGTGATACTTTATTCGCCCGAAGGTTGAATTATAGATCAAGAAAATGTTATCCTCCTCAAGCTTGTGAAAAAATAAAGAGGTATTGGTCGGCAAATGACTGAGGAAAATTTGGGGAAAGTAAGTAAAGTTTCTTTTTGGTAGCAAGTCACTCTTGAACATGACACTTCTTTCACTCCATGTCCGTGACTGTTTGGGTTGGGTAATCATCTTGACGGTTCATTCACACCTATGGTTAATCATACCTTCACGTCAGTTTTGGGTCAAAATTTCCAACTCATCATAGTGTCAACGATATGTTCAAGATAAGTCATCCAGTGATTAAAAACTCATCCATCTGCAATACTCGTAAACCTTCATTTTCATGACCATCATCCCTGAAAATTGCTATATCAAGTCATACCCTTGTCTCCGAAATCAGTAACTCCTGTTTTGCAATAAGGCGAATTCTTGTCAACAACAAATCAATACCTAGGAAGTTCACTTAGAAACATTAGATTCCAATACCATGAGGCTTGTTACAGCATCGACAAGATCCTCGATTCTGAACCTTTGACTGAAAGATTTTGTTTGGCGTTCGACATCAAATCATCTATTCACACCTTACGAAACGTGCTGCAGTACCTTGAGGGCCATTAACATTAATGGTGTTTCTATCGCATTTTTTAACAACACACATCATTGGCTGGTAATCAAACAATGTCTTTCTATGTTTGAAGACTAATCATATATTCGCATGGCTAGAATTGTACCCTAATGATCAAGTGAATGAGATAAGAAGACCCCAAATCTAGTTTCATCCATCTGGGCTGTGATTTCGGGATTTTTGTACACATCATCTGTATGATGACCTTACATACAGATTGTCATCCAAACACGGGCCTATATCTGTAAGCGTGTCTGCATCTGGGCAACATTCCAATGTAGACGACTTTCTGAATTATGTACATGTTATTAGATTGTTTTATGTGCTGAACATGGGAATTCCTACCCTCAACAATTATGATCTATAGATGATATATTATGATGAAATGTATTGTAATATTGATGCAGGTGACCACTCCGCTTCATTTCTAGACTCATCACAGTGTAAAGCACCTCAATCAAATGTTCTTATTATTTGGATCTCATGCTTTAGGGGGTAATTGTTATAGGTCAATTTGGGCACCATTCCGAATGACCTGGCTAACTGGACATCATCTCCAGGACCAATGATCAAGGGTCTATCATTCCCTATCATTTCAGTTGCTACATGCCCTAAGACAAGAAATAAGACAAATCAAGCAAGACTTTCATCAAGCAAAGGTTTCCATGGTTTGAAGCTTATTATATAGCATATGAGAGCTCACCAACGTAGGCTCTAAGGGGCCTAAGTGCATTGCATATGCAGGTAGCCCCATGAAAGGCTACTCTACAAATCACTTCCCGACATTCACAGGTGCGTTGGTCACATTGGGAGCGAAATTCTCATTGTTTCGGAATCTCCACTTGGCCAGTGCCTTCTAGAAGAGTTCACATGTGTCAAGATTCAGATCCAAGTGTCCATTTGACATCTACATGACTGGAAACATGTCTTGCCTATTTTTGGAAAGTTATTGATTGAAAAATAACCTACAGTTCATCTATAAATTGAACACAGATCTAAGTGTTTGAGAAGGAGGAATTAGAGTAGAGAAATGTTGGAGGGATTTCAATTGAGAGCTAGATTTGTGAAGCTACTCCTAGAGAGATTTATACTGTGATGAGGCTTGGGAAATTTGTTGGAAGATCACTTCAAATCAATCACTAGGTTGTAACCTCTCCTTCTATCATCAATAAAGAGTACTTATTATTTTTCCCTACATGCATCTGTATTGGATTTGATTTTCTATACTGTAAGATCTTGGTTGATCAATGTAGTTTATGCTTTACTGATTTATCTAACTAGCTTGAATAGATATCTATATTATTGCATCTTTTGCTGTTTCAGTGTTCTTTCTTGCAGGAAGCATTCAGCTCACAAACCGCTTGAATTTGAAGCTGAAACAGAAGCGACAGAAGGAGCCATTTGGAAGCGACTGAACAAGTAAGCTTCCAATCCTCTTTGTATATCTGTTATGAGTTAGGAGAAATAGTAGGATAGTCTTTCACTTGTTTTTCTAGACTAGCACCTGTCCAGGGAAGCGTAATTTATCCATAGATTGCAATTCTGGCTCAACAATATTGTATCTTTAAATTTAGAACCCAATCTGTTTGTATGGTATAGATTTATTTGTTCTCATAAACCACTTGTCATCTAGTAAATTTTTATGGAGGAAATGATAAAACATTACAAAGATAAAAGAGAAACACCTTCTTTGGCCAATTGATAAATCTCAAACAAAAGGGTTCAATCGCAAAGCACATTGAAGACTTCCAAAAATTGAATATTAGGGTAACTGATATTCTAGAGGAGCATAGGATTGATGTCTTCATAGGGAATTTAAAGGATAATGTACAATATAAGGATCACCTTTGGGAACTTGATTCATTGGAGAAGGCATTCAGGGTGGAAAGAAAATTTGAAAGAAAAATTATGGAAACAAGGAAGTATACCACTCCAAACTATAAAGATAGAATTGTTGATTCTCATAGTCTTCCACAACCTACAAGGTTGACACCACAACAATTGGAGGAAAAAAAATAAAAAGGGCTTTGTTACAATTGTGATAGAAAATACACTAAAGGTCATAAGGTTGCTAAGAAGAAATTATTATAGATATATTGCGAAGAGGATGAAGAAAATGAACATAAACATCAAAAGAGGAAGATATACACTAGGAACCAACCCCAGAGAAAGAAGAAATGAATCTAACCATATTTTGTAATGCATTGATAGGAATTACCACTCCCCAAACTCTCAAGATAGAAGGATATATCAAGAATAAAATGGTAAAAGTTCTGATTGATCTAGGTTGTTCCCATAATTTTATTCATTGTAAGATAGCCAAGGAATTGAATTGCTTCCTATATCCATCACTAGAGTGTCAAGTGATGGTTGCAAATGGAGGAACTATAAATGTCTCTAGAAAGTGACATAATATCAAGCTAACCATAGATTAATATGTCATTGAATATTCCAATGCTTTCAATTCCAATGGGTGGCGATGATGTTGTACTAGGAGTCCAATGGTTACAATCGCTGGGGACAATAACTTGTAATTTTCAAGAACTTTTCTTGATTTTTTTTGGGAAGGAAAGGAAGTTGAATTAAGGGATATCACAGGGAAACCAGGAAAGATAATCAACTCTAATGGGATGAAAATTTTTCCTAATAAATAACAACAAGGCATAATTGCACAATTATGCTCACTAGAGGTTCAAACATCAAAATTATCTATTTTTTCAAATCTCAAAAATTCTTAGACAATAATTCAAATGTATTAGAGACTCCCAAAGGCCTCCCACATATTTGTGATTAGGATCATGCTATTCATCTGATTCCAAGAAGTGTTCCTCCAAACATTAGACCTTACATATATCCTTATGCCCAAAAGAGTGAGATTGAACGTATGGTTGCAAAAATGCTAGAGGTTGGTATAATTCAACCTAGTCAAATTTCTTTCTTTGCTACAGTAGTATTGGTGCACAAGAAGGATGGACCATGGTGTATGTGTACATATTATAAGAAGATCAAAAAGCTTACTATTAAAGATAAATTTCCCATTCCTGTCATTGATGAATTGTTGGATGAACAACATGGAGCAATTTACTTCACTAAGTTGGATCTTTGTTTAGGATATCATCAAATTAGAATGAGGACTGAATTCATTTCAAAAATAACATTCAAAACTCATGAGGGTCATTATTAATTTTTTTTCATGCATTTTGGCCTTACTAATACACCTTCCACATTTCAAGGTTTGATGAATTCCATTTTCAAAACCTTCCTTAGAAAATTTGTGTTAGTATTTTTTGATAATATACTAATTTACAACAAGTCTTGGAAGGATAATGTTCAACATGTTGAAAGGGTTCTCAAACTATTGGAGGAGAAAAAATTATATGCAAAAACCTCCAAATGTTTCTTTGGAGTACAGGAGATGGAATATTTGGGTCATATTGTATCTCATGAGGGTGTTAAGCTAGACCCTGAAAAAATTAAATCCATTAAGGAATAGAAAATCCACCCAACCATAAAGCATATGCGAGGAATTCTCGGGTTGACAAGGTATTATCGCAAGTGTTAAGAATTAGGGGAGAATAGAAACACCTCTAACAACATTACTGAAGAAAGATGCATTTTCATAGAATACAGAAGAAACTAAGTTCTTTGAACATCTTAAAGAGGTAATGCGCCATGTTATAGGTCATATTGGTCGCCATCCCCAATGACCTAGTTAACTGGGCATCATCTCCAAGACCAATGATCAAGGGTCTATCATTCCCTATCATTTCAGTTGCTACATGCCCTAAGACAAGAAACAAGACAAATCAAGACTTTCACCAAGAAAAGGTTTCCATGGTTTGAAGCTTATTATATAGGATATGAGAGCTCACCAATGTAGGCTCTAAGGGGCATAAGTGCGTTGCATGTGCAAGTAGCCCCATGCAAGGTTGCTCTGCAAAGCACTTCTCGACATTCATAGGTGCGTTGGTCACATTGGGAGAAAAATTCTCATTATTCCAGAATCTCCACTTGGCCAGTGCCTTCTAGAAGAGTTCACATGTGTCTAGCTTCGGATCCAAGTGTCCATTTGACATCTACATGACTGGAAACATGTCTTGCCTATTATTGGAAAGTCATTGATTGCAAAACTACCTACAATTCATCTATAAATTGAGCACATATCTAAGTGCTTGAAGAGGAAGAATTTGGGTAGAGAAATGCTAGAGAATTTTCAATTGAGAGCTAGATTTGTGTAGCTGCTGTTGGAGAGATTTATACTGTGATGAGGCTTGGGAACGTTGCTAGAAGGTCACTTCAAATAAATCAATAGGTTGTCACCTCTCATTCTATCATCAATAAAGAGTACTGCTTATTTTTCCCTATATGAATCTATATTGGCTTTGATTTTCCATATTGCAAGATCTTAGTTGATGTATATGGTTTATGCTTTATTGATTTAGCTAACTAGCTTGAATAGATATCTATATTATTGCATCTTCTACTATTTCAGTGTTCTTTCTTGAAGGAAGCATTCAACCCACAAACCGCTTGAATTTGAAGCTGTAACAAAAGTGATAGAAGGATCCATTTGGAAGCGACTGAAAAACTAAGCCTCCAATCCTCTCTATGTATCTATTCGGAGTTAGGAAAAATATTCATATAGTCTTTGACTTGTTGTTCTAGACAAGCACCTGTCTAGGGAAGCGTGATTTATCCGTAATTCATAATTATGGCCCAACAAATTGGCAACCATAGTGGGGATAATTTATCTTATTTCTATGTGTTTAAGCATCTGATTTTCTTTGTTTATCCACCCAATAGTCGTTACACATAAATATTAGACCTTTTTAGAGCTTAATTTGCAAAGAAAATAAGTTAAAAAATAGTATTTTTCTTTGTATACTACTCCTAATGCACCCTTATACTGGACACAGTGCTTTGCAGAGCACTGTCTCCCTTCCTAGCCTGCGTTGCAGAGCACTGTCTCCCTTTGGAGACTGCGTTGACTCCTGAAAGTACCCAAATTCCCTAAATTTTCCTTCGAAATTTGCTTTAATTTTGTTTGCTGTTGTGTTCTAAAAAGTTTGATACTCAATTGACTAGTGACTCTATATACTTCTTCTCCTTTGACTGAAAATTTGTTCAATGTTGTTTTAAAAAAGTTTTTCTTTATCATTAACAAGTTGATTTCAAAGTACTTTTTATGGTCGCATTAAGAATCATTTTCTTTCGAAATAGGAAATCGTTGATCATCATAAAATATTCATTTCCTTGATAGGAGAAATTGTTGTTGAAATCCTCGTTTTTCCTTCAAAAGAGAAATTGTTGTTTGTATTCTTCATTTCTAGAAAGTAAAAAGCATTTGAATTATTGATTTAGTGGACCTAGTTTCTTTTCTGCATTCATAACATTAAGGAAACTGAAAAGAAAAACTTGAATTTGCATGTAGAATAATGTATGTTTTGCAAAAGGAACATTATGAAATCTGCATTTAGTTTGTGATTCATTGATTTGTTTGCTCACAAATTATTTTCTCTCTTCCCTTAGTATCTAGGTTCTTCATTGAAAAAGCTGAAAGTGAAAGTTTGTTTATCATTCTTAGCTTGCATTTTATAAATTTCATACACATCATCGCAATGAACCTTTGAAAGGAAAATTGTTAAGCAAGATCAACATAAAATTAATCTCAATTTACTTAACAACGCATTGGAACCATAACGATAACATTTTGAAGGTCTAGGCTAGAGATGTGTTTCGACATCGTAAAACATAGCAGCTGTCATTAACTTGTCTGCGATACATTCTGAGTGTGATACCTCACTACACGTACGTAAGTATATTGTAGCTCATCCACATAATTTCGGGTATATCAGGCAGTGTTACAGTATGATAAGTATAAAGGGGTGCTTTCACTATGCGGTTTCACAATAGACAACGCTAATATGGACTTGGGCCTCCACGTACCTTCCGGTATATTTTGGAGGAAAAATTTTAGGTGCTATCCATCCATAGTGAACCGAGTCGGTCGCCTTGAAATTGTGATACACTGAACACAACATTTGGGGAGATTACCTGCCTGTACTTCTTGGTTCGCCAGGAGGTATTCTTCACAGTTTCTTGGTAAACCCTTTTTCCTAGCATTACCCTCTTTTTGTTTTTTTTTTTTTTGGATAAAATAAATCTATAATCTTGGAAGAACAAAACCCTATCCTGAGTTATTTGTGTATATTAGCTTTAAAACCACCTTTAGCACCGGAGGTTACTTCTAGTAGGTGAAGGTGATCACGATCTGCTGAATCAAGTACAATTCATACATCTAGCGAAACATCATATTTTAACCCAGGGTTAGCTCAAATTGTTTCCACACATCCCGGTTCGTTTACTGTTGTCAAAACAGAGTCTTCATAGCTACCTGTGGTCACGATCCATTTAATCGCTGAGACCATACCTCTTGGACCCGATGTTGTTCAATCAAAAATTGATCCAGATCCTGTCTCTCTTTCCTAGAACATTTGAATACTGAAGTCGAACAACCAGGATTTGTTCCTACCTTGGTCATCCCACAAAGTTCTATAGCTATTGAAACTCCTATATCACACAGTCAACCATCTGAAATATATTTTGGGCCTAACGGTGAAGTTCTTCCTTCTGGTTTAATTGCGATTGAAGAAATCCCACAAGACGATACACCTTTAACTCCAAATCATTTTGGGGAGGACCTTTACCTGTACCGGTCTTTTCCTCAATATTTTCCATCTGCTTTTGTTTATCCTATTCCCATTCAATCTCCTATCGATTTTCAAGGGTATACATTTGGTCAAACAACCATGTATGAACCAACATCTTTGGTTGGGTCTGCTATTCCAATTATGTCAGCTCCTACCCTCGCTACTCCGTCAATGTTCACAACCTCACCAGAGTCATATTTGCATGGTGGCCCTTCGGTCCCAACAAGTTACAAATCATTGTCTCGCAATTTCTCTGGTGCATCTTCACGATCATGGTATTTTCCAATGTCATCATCTGGTATTTTAACTGGTATTCCTATCGTTAGTACTGAACAACTTGATTCATTACATACATCATGAAGGCAATATCAAGTTGGTCTTTTTGGGTCAATTCCTTTAAGTACCATATCAACTGGACTCCCAACATTTGGAGAAAATTAGTTTCCATCTTATTATCCTCCTTATGCTGGGGGAAACCTTTGGTCACCCAATATGACAGTACTCAGTCACTTTTTGGTCAAACTAATGTTGACATGAATGTTTGTCAATGGCAGCCCACTCTGCCTATCCAACCACAAATGGTTGTACACTTGTATCAACCTGTTCAACCTGTTACACCCACTTCATTACCACTTGTTAATACATCTATACTCCTATTACAGAATCAAAATATTGTACATCAACCTTATCAGGTGGGTTCTTCGACTCAATATCATCAAATGTTGGGTCCACAGACTCAAAATCCTTTGGTTAATTTACAACAACTTGTATCAGGAATCATTTATTCACAAGCTGGTGTACCATTTTATGGGATGTCACAAACCCAAACTGGTTATACATATCAACCGAATCCAAGTTATTCTAATTTGGGTTATAACGTTAGTGGACAGACCCCTTGGAAACCACAAGCACAAATTCCTCAAACTTCATTTCAACAAGTATCATATCTAGGTTTTGGTCAACAGAATCCTCAAGCAATTGCTATGCTAAACAACCCCTATCTGGGTTACTAGCAGTAAATTCCATATGCTGGTGCTCAAAGGCCTGTTGCCCAATCAATTCCATCTTACCTTGGCTATGCTCAACCTAACCTTAATCGACAATTTCCTTTTGTTGCAACTTTGGAATTACCAGATTTAAACCGGTTAACCAATGATCCTATAAATTATGCTCCTTGGTGGCTAGTGATACCTCATAAATTACCCTCCGATATTCCTAAATTCAATGGAAACCCTGGAGAATATCTGTCGACTCATGTCATGACTTATCTTTTATGGTGTTCATCAAATTCCCTAAATGATGATTCTGTTCGACTACATCTTTTCCAACGTACGCTTACAGGTCCGACTGCTAAATGGTACATTGAGTTACCTAGATCTTCTTTTGACAATTTCACTGCTTTAGCTACTATATTTTTGACCCATTTCCAGTTACCGATCAAATATGAAATTGGAGCATAACTCTTGATCAAATTCAAATAGAGTAATGCTACTCACATTTCTGATCATATTCATGAGTGGCGTCGCCATCGATGAATGGTTAAGACATTTGTTCTCGATCAGCTCCTTCCTTAATGGTTCATTAAGTCCCTGTTACCATCTATAACTGAGGATGTGGCTAAAGGTGGGGTCATCACAGAAGAGTAGTTATCGCTCGTGCCCAATATTTAGACTTGATTTATACACAGTCCAGCACGCTCTATGAAAAAATTTCTAATGCGTCGCGATCTAATTTCAATGTTCCTCCTTAAATAAAGGACTATCATGCCGAAGACGACTTGATAGAAACTGCAAACACACACCACGCTACTTCATATAATATTTCTACTACTTCCAAAATTAATGCTGTGTCATTTGAAAAAGGAAAAAGTGTCAGGAAACCAGGAGGTAAGAAAAAGGGGAAATCAAAGAAAAAGTAGGAAAGATCATCTGATCAACTGTCTGGACCATGGAAACCTCGTTATCCATGCATAATCTGTAACGAGGAACACTTTTTTAGGGATTTTCCTCACCATGTTGAAGTCTCAAAAATCATCAAGACTTCTCATGCATCAGCTGTGTTGACAAGCCCATTTCCAAATCGGGACACTAATTTGGTTGCTCCGGATCCAGCTCCTAGTTCCCAAGTGTTAATGTTATCCACCACAAAACCTTCACAAGATATTTTGGTGTCAATGTGGAATAAATAATATGGTATTACAGCCACTGATAAACCTACTACCTTGACAACAAATCCATATAATGAGTGAGTACCACCTACTGTTATTCCTGAATGGACAATTAAGCCACCGAAGGGAGTAATTCATAAATTGACATATAATCCTTGAGCAAGAGCTGCACAAAATTATAATATAGTTAAAGATTTAGATCAATCGCCTTCAACTATGTATGCTCTCCTGGTATTACAAAATTGTCCCTCCCAGAAGTAGGCTTTATTTTCGGCCATTGGTGGAATTGATCCGACTAATTTAGATCTTGTCATCTTTAATCATACAGGCTATGTGCCGCAATTACCAGCAGAATTGGCATTCTCCATACAAGTAAATGTTCTTAATCACCTTGTTCATCACAATATTATTAATGAGGGAGAATCTACGTGCATTATGTCTCTAAACTATTGGAAGTCACTTGGCTCACCGAGATTATCACAATCATCAACGATGTTGAAGGCCTTTTATGGACGTACATATAAACCTTGTGGTATTATCAATATCCTGCATGTTGAACTAGGGGGACAAATAGTGAATATTGATGTCGAGGTTGTTGATGAACCCCTTGAGTATAATATTTTACTTGGAAGACCATGGGTATATGAAATGACTACCATTGTTTCTACATACTTTAGAATGATTCCCTTTCCACATAAAGGTACAATCACAGTCATTAATAAATTATACTTTTTTTCTTCTGCTTCGCAGGTAACTGGAAGCGTTCTATTTGTTCACTTACCCCAACTAGAAATTCAGAACATTGGTGTAGGACTCTTAAAGTATTCCACTCTTATGGGAACCTTTTCATTATCGCCACCTGCGACGTCGACAGAAATTGCAAGTATAGAGACCTGCTACATGATCTCTTCCACTCTATCTGGCTTAAGGGAGAGTACGGGTGATTCTGATGTTTCTATGTTGGATGATGTTTTACCGCCCAACCCTATTGAGCTAGCATAGCAATCAATCTATATGGCTTGGGCGGCAAATCCGAAATCAGTGTCGCCGAGTGTTTGGGTTGATCATTCCTTATATTTTGGTACTCCATCTGATCCATTTTCCTCAAAGTTTTTGACAGATGAAAATATTTTGGAAGCTATGATGTTAGAAGGAGAACCATGGAAAGATTATCATCATCATTTCCATATTCCTGATTACGAAGAAAACAATCTCAGTGAACTATTTCACCCATCCATCAAAACTTTCTTTTCGAATTATTTATCGAATAATGCAATTGACTCTGAGCGAAACTTATCAAATATTGAAGAAATTATTTCTATCAATATTTTGACCAAACCTGGCATTGTAGAAAATATTCATGTCGGTGTATCTTGTTCTCCATCAGAACTTGATTCATATCGCTCTCTTTTTCATGAATTTTGTGACGTATTCGCTTGGTCTTACGAGGAAATGCCAGGCATAGATATTAGTATAGTTGAACACACTATTCATATGTATCATGATGTTAAACCGGTATGTCAATGGCTTCATCTTGTTCATCCAAAGAAATCCGCTGCCATCAACGCAAAAGTTGAAATTTTTTTGCGTGATGGTTTTATATACCCTGTTCTACTAACTGAGTGGGTTTCCAATATCATTCCTGTTATGAAAAAACAAGGAACCATTAGAGTGTGCATCGATTATCGGGATGTTAATCATGCTTTTCCAAAATACATCTATCCTACTCCCTTTATCAACCAGATTATTGACGATTGTGCTGGATGCAAAATTTGTTCGTTCATGGATGGATTTTACGGCTACAATAAAATCAATATCCACCCAGATGACTAACATAAGAAAGCATTCATCTGTCCCTGGGGAAAATTCGCATATAGGAAAATTCCATTTGGTTTAAAGAACACTGGGGCAACATGTCAAAGAGCAATGGATTATGCTTTCAATGGCATCAAGCACATTGTTCAACCATATCTAGATGATTTACCAGCGCATTCACAAAATTGGACTGATCACCTGATGCATTTGAGAGCCATTTTATTAAGCTGTTAACACTACAAGATACACCTCAATCCACATAAATGTGTGTTTTGTGTTGGTTCTAGTCAATTGCTTGGATTTGTAGTTTCAAAAGAAGGAATTCGAATAGACCCACTGAAGGTTTAGGCCATTCTTTATTTGCCCGCACCATCAAAATTACTTCAGATATATAAAATTCAAGGAAAGGCTAACTTCCTGATAAGGTTCATTCCAAACTACACCAAAATGGCTAAAGTATTTACTCGATTATTGAAAAAGGGGGTTACCCTCCATTGGGATCAAGTTGCGCAAGGTTCTTTTGATGTTGTCAAGGACACTCTTGTCCGAGCGTCATTAATGTATCCTCCTAATTATCAAAATGATTATTTCCTATATATCACCGTAGCTAAAATGACCATCGCTATGGTTTTGGTCCAAGTAGAAGATGGAATTGAACATTTGATCTATTATTTGAGTCGTAATATCAATGATACTAAAGTTAAGTACTCATACGTGGAAAAGCCTACCTTGTTAGTTGTTCAAGCTGTCCAAAGATTTCGCCATCATATCCTAGTCCAAAAAACAAAAATAGTTTCGGATTGCAACCCCTTGACTTATATCTTATCACGTCAATTGCTGGGGGGAAAATATTCAAAATGGATTGTCATTTTTCAGAAATTTGATTTGGAATTCATCAAATCCAAGTCAAAGAAGTCTTTAGTTTTGGCTGAGCTTCTCTGTGACCTTCCCTTTGATAGTACTGCTACTACATCGGAACCATCTATTCAAGACGTGTCTCGGTTTTTGATCGAATCATCTGATCCTTGGTATGGGGATTTCATAATCTATCTCCAAATCCAAACTTTTCGACCTAATACCTCTTGCTTTGATCAACGATGTATCCAATACCAAGCCAAATATTATCTGATCATCGACAATACACTTTATCGTCGTGGTGTCGATACCATTTTAAGGAGGTGCTTCACTCACGAGGAGGCTGAAAAAGTGTTAAATGATTGTCATGTTGGGGCTTGTGGTGGAAACTTATTTGGATATGCTACCACGTAGAAGATGCTCCGTGTTGGTTACTTTTGGCCTACTATTTTTCAAGATTTTATCCTTACAGTCAGAATTTGTCACACATGCCATATTTTTTTATTGTAAAATCCACAAACCACCAACGCCAATGCATCTTGTTGTCTCTACCAGACCATTTATGAAATGGGGTGTTTACTTCATGACTTGTAACCCTCATTTGTCGAGGGGGCATGGTTATATTATTGTCGCAGTCGACTATTTCACCAAATGGGCCGAAGCGATGCCTACATTCAATAACATAGGACAAACAACTGCATCATTTTTCTTCAAACATGTTATTGCATGGTTTGGGGTCCCACAGGATATAGTTACGGATCATGGGAAGAATTTTTGCAACCATATGATGTATGAATTGAATACCAAGTTAGGATTGTCGCATGATAATTCTACTCCTTATTACCCACAATCAAATGGACAAGTTGAGGCTATTAACAAAATTCTTAAACGAATGCTTGGATGAATGATAGGAATCCGTAAAAGGAACTGGCACTTGATTCTGTACTCTGCTTTGTGGGCATATCAAACCTCGGTGAGAAATGCAACCAGATTTACTCCTTTTCAATTGGTTTATGGTCTATAAGCTATCTTACCAATCCAATGCGAAATATCGTTGTTAAAACTCGCGATAGAATTGTTACCTGACACCTCAGAAGAAGAAGCACATCTTCTTAACCTCATCCATCTAGATGAAATGCGTCGTGAAGCCCAATTGGCCAACAAAGTGCATAAGAGACGTATAAATGTGCAACATGACAAAAATTCCAGCCTCGCATCTACTCATTGGGCGACTTGGTCCTTCTTTACGATCAAGAAGCCGATGTAATAGGTACAGGGAAATTCGAGCCATTATGGCATGGCCCCTATATTTTCAAAATAGTTCTTGCTAAGGGGGCCTACGATGTAGTTGATTACGATGGGATTCCATTGGCACAACCTAGAAATGGGTTGTATTTGAAACGTTACTATGCTTAATCATGAGCGTAGTAATTTTTTGTATTATATTGAATATATGTTGTTGATTTGCATTCACTATATTAATTTGTTTTTAGATTTTTATTGACGTTATTAATCCACTTTACATTTTATGGCAGATGTTTGAATCTTCGAAACCAATTGTTCGATATGCTGATGGTGCTAGTCGTAGTACGTAGAATCTATCCTCTGCAGCGTGGGCCATTTTTGCTCCGAACGACGAGTTTGTGAGTTTTCAAGGGATTTGTATTGGTAGATCGACGAACAATATCGCTGAGTATAGCACATTGATTGAAATTATCTATGATGCTATTTCATTTGGTATTAACTGCATAATCATAAGATTAGACTCACAACTTGTGGTATTACAACTTACTAGTGTTTATACTGTTAGAAATCCAACACTTCTTAGATTGTTCCTAAGAGTTCGAATTTTGGAAAGAAATTTTGATTTTGTTCAATATCAACACATTTCCATAAATTTTAACACTTTGAATGATTCATTAGCTAATCAAGTTTTAGATAGACATTTGCGACATAGGTAAATAAAACATTCACATCATTGAATAGGATTGCGCATTAAACATAGGAAAAACTATAAAATCATATAGATAGATAGTTATAGGTTTTTTAAAAATTTGTTCCCAAGACACATTGGTCATCTGACCTCAAAATGTATGCAAAATGTCACAAGTAAACTAGTGGTGCTCATGGTAACATGCTATAGATCTAGCAATCCTACGGAGAAACCACATCCAACGGTTAGGAACCCCAATAGTGTGTCGCTGCAGTCGCATGGGAAGCTCTTCGATCTGGCAATCCGGAATCCTGAAGGTCAACCCCTCTATGTGCTACTGAAGCTTAGCCAGAGTCTCAGCCATATCAAGGTCTTGAAGGACTGTTCTCCCGACAGCCCTCTCTGCTGGTGCATCTACTTTGCGCTCTGGTTCCTCTACTGGTTGAACTCGACCAATATATACATTACATTAAACATTTATTTTAGTATTGGAAAGAAATAAAAAACACAAAAACGTTGTATAAACATTAGAAAAATAAAAAAACATGGTCAAATAATTCTTACCTATTGCACCCCATTGAGTGCCTTCTAGTAATACTAAATCTGGATCTCCTCGGAGGTCGATGCCTGTGTATGCGTACTCATCGATGGCGATGATATGTTGCCGGAACCAGGCGAACAATGCAGTAGAGAACACAATGGTTGATTGGCCTACATGCCGACCCATGAGTTCTACCCATCTCTACATTCGAGGATCTCTAGGACTAGATATATCCAGTGTTACATGCTGTGGCTGAATCAATGGAATCCGTTCCAAAGCTAAGGAGATAAGGATTGAACCATAAATGAAAATTTTCTTCCTTCCTCCCTTTGATTTATTCAGTTGTTCCTTTATTTGAGATAGAACAACTTTAGACCAATTGAATACTCTTGGCTCTAAGCACTCTAGCACATACTGCATATACGATCTGTTCACTACATGTAATGTAACTGTGCCAACAAGTTTAGCGATCGTGAAAAGGATGGTTCTCAAAGGAAAATCCCTGACATCCCGGATGTTTGTTTTTCCATATTTGCTAGGTTCTACCCCTGGATAGCAATACTTCATAACATAATCCCTCACTGTCTCCCCTCCAATGGTAGACCCTGTGAGAGAAATGGGCAAACCTCTCCTCGAAAAACCTGTGAGAAAATACACATCTTCAACTGTTATTGGAACCACTTGATTTTTAATGTGGAATGCCTCTATCACCGGATCCCATGTTTTAACTAAGAACTCCAAGAGTTCTATTTGTTGCCTCATTCCTGACAATTTGAAGTACTTAAGTAGTCCACAATCTCTTAGGGCTCTTACAGTACTCGGATCATTCAAGGCAATCATATCCTTTTCTTCATGTTCTCTTTCCCTCCATGTAATCGTAATTATAATCCTATGTAAACCTAAAATACAATCATAAGATCCCTTAGATTCCATTCATTGAGAAAAACTAGGCAAATTTTGGGCACAACATGAAAACCAAAAAATTGAACTACACCCAACACACTCCCTAGGCTAAGACAGTGCATTGCACATGCAGGTACCCTTCACTGTACCTGCTATGCAATGCAGGTTTCGACATTCAGGGGTGTGTTGCCCTCATTTTGGGCAGAATTCACCCTAGGGGCCTTAAAACCATAAAAATCTACAAAGAATGGAAATTAAATGAATACCAAAGGGAAGAGGAGGTTCATGGTACTAACCTAGATCAAACGGTGATGAAATCCGTCCACAGAAACGACCGTAATCAACGACTGAAGTTTGGGGGAAAAATCAGGTTCAGAGCTCCAAAATGCAAATGGTAACTATGGAATGGTAAAAATGAATAGTGAAACTACTTTTTGTAGTCATTTAATTGTTTGGAAGTTAAATTTATTGCTATGACTATAGTTTTATTATGTTTTTATCATGAAACATGTATTTTTAATCCATTTGATGTTGCTCTAAACAGGAAATACAACTCATGAACAAATTAGTCGTGTAGATTTATTCAAAGAATGACTTGACCACAAAGCATACTTTTTCTCCTTATTTTTCAAGCTTTGTTAACAACAAAAAAGGATTTGAAGCGCACTTTTATCTCTTTTTCAAGCTTCGATAACAGTGAAAAAGGAACCCTTGGAGTCTTCTTTCAGCTCTTTTCAGTCTCCGATAATGTGAAAAGATTTCCGAGCACTTGTCTTTTAGAGCTCATTAAAGTAAATGAATTCATATAACTCAGTATAAGTTTAATCCTTTTCCAAACTGAGATAGATTATTTATGAAAAAGGAATACCTTGGTTAAACATGACCAAAGAGGTTCTCTCAGACATAATTTTACACTTTTTTGGGTCTGAGTGACAAATTTACAAAAAATTACTTTTGGAGTTCTCTCTCATCTTTTTTTTTCACTCTGTAAATATGAAAAAGGACTGGGCTATCACTATCGTTAAGCTTGTTAAAACATAAAATAGCGACGGGCTTGTCGATCATGGCAAGAATCGAGTTTCATTCATCGCTAGACTCATTAAATTATTAAATAGAGATACTTTATTCGCCCGAAGGGTTGAATTATAGATCAAGAAAATGTTATCCTCCTCAAGCTTGTTAAAAAATGAAGAGGTACTGGTCGACAAATGACTGGGGAAAATTTGGGAAAAGTGAGAAAACTTTGTTTCTGGTAGCAAGTCACTCCTGAACATGACACTTCTTCCACTCCATGTCCGTGACTGTTTGGGTTGGGTAATCATCTTGATGGTTCATTCACACCTATGGTTCATCATACCTTCACTTCGGTTTTGGGTCAACGCTGCCAACTCATCACAGTGTCACCGATATGTTCAAGAGAATTCATCCAGTGATTAAAAACTCGTCCTTCTGTAATACTCATAAAACTTCATTTTCATGACCGTCATCCCTGAAAATTTCTATATCAAGTCATACCCTTATCTTCGAAATTAGTAACTTCACTTTCGCAATAAGGTGACTTCCTGTTGACAACAAATCAATATCCAGGAAGTTCACTTAGAAACATCAGATTCCAGTACCATGAGGCTTGTTACATCATCGACAAGATCCTCACTTCCAAACTTTTGACTGATAGATTTTGTTTGGTATTCGACATCAAGTCATATATTCAAACCTTACGAAATGTATTGCAGTACCTTGAGGGCCATTGACATTAATGGTGGTTATCGTGCATTTGTTAACATCTCACATCATTGGCTGGTAATCAAACGATTTCTTTCCATGTTCGACTACAAATCATATATTCACATGGCTAGACTTGTACTCGAATGATCGAGTGAACGAGATAAGAAGACCCTGTATCTAGTTTTAGCCATCCGAGCCGCGATTTCAAGATTTTTGTACACATCATCTGTATGATGACCTTACATACAGATTGTCATCCAAACATGGGCATATATCTGTAGGCATGTATGCATCTGGGAAACATTCCAATAAAGATGACTTTTTGAATTATGTACATGTTATTAGATTGTTTATGTGCTGAACATGGGAATGCCTACCCTCAGAAATTATGATCAAATAGGATATATCATGATGTAATGTATTGTAAGATTGATGTAGGTGACCACTCTGCTTCATTTCCAGACTCATCACAGTGTAAAGCATCTCAATCAAATGTTATTATTATTTGGATATCATGCTTTAGGAGGAAATTGTTATAGGTCAATTTGGGTGCCATCCCCAATGACCTGGTTAACTGGGCATCATCTCCAGGACCAATGATAAAGGGTCTATCATTCCATATCATTTCAGTTGCTACATTCCCTAAGACAAGAAACAAGACAAATCAAGCAAGACTTTCATCAAGCAAAGGTTTCCATGGTTTGAAGCTTATTATATAGCATATGAGAGCTCACTAACGCAGGATCTAAGGGACATAAGTGAGTTTCATATGAAATTAGCCCCATGCGAGGCTGCTCTGCAAAGCACTTCCCAACATTCACAAGTGCATTGGTCACATTGGGAGCGAAATTCTCATTGTTCCGGAATCTCCACTTGGCCAGTGCCTTATAGAAGAGTTCACATGTGTCAAGCTTCGGATCCAAGTGTCCATTTGAAATTTACATGACTGGAAACATGTATTTCCTATTATTGGAAAGTCATTGATTGTAAAAGTACCTATAGTTCATATATAAATTGAGCACAAATCTAAGTGCTTGAAGAGGAAAAATTTGAGTAGAGAAATGCTGGATAATTTTCAATTGAGAGCTAGATTTGTGTAGCTACTGCTAGAGAGATTTATAATGTGATGAGGCTTGGGAAAGTTGCTGGAAGGTCACTTCAAATCATTCATTAGGTTGTAACATCTCATTCTATCATCAATAAAGAGTACTGCTTATTTTTCCCTATATGCATTTGTATTGGCTTTGATTTTCCATATTGCAAGATCTTAGTTTATGTATATGGTTTATGCTTTATTGATTTAGCTAATTAGCTTGAATATATATCTATATTATTGCATCTTCTATTGTTTTAGTGTTCTTTCTTGCATGAAATATTCAACCCACAAATTGCTTGAATTTGAAGCTGCAACGGAAGTGACAGAAGGAGCCATTTGGAAGTGACTGAAAAAGTAAGCCTCCAATCCTCTTTGTGTATATATTCTAAGTTATGAAAAATAGTCGTATAGTATTTCACCTGTTGTTATAGATTAGCACCTATCTAGGGAAGCGTGATTTATCTATAATTAACAATTCTGGCCCAACACGCCAAGTACCGGTATTAGCTACACCATAATTCACAAAAGCCTTTATTGTGAAATGTGATGCCTTAGGAAATGAAATTGGTGTTGTTTTAATGCATGAAGAAAGACCCGTTGCTTTTGGAATTCATCAAATCAAAGGAAGGTATTTACACAAACCTATTTATGATAAGGAAATGTTGGAAATACTACATGCACTCAAAAAATGATGACCTTACCTAATGGAAAGACAATTCAAGGTAAAAAAATATCATGATAGTCTTAAATATTTTCTCAAACAAAGATATATTCAAAAGAAAAACAAAAATGGGTCACAAAGATGTTGGGTTATGCCTTTGAAATCATCTACAAAAAAGGGAAGAGAAATGTTGCTGCATATGCACTCTCAAGAAAGGACGAGGATGTGTAAGCATTACTTTGTTCCATTTCTATTATCCAGCTTGATTGGATAACCAAAGCAAGGGATGAATGGAAGAATGATGAATAAGTGTGGACAATCATTCAAAAGTTGCAGAAATATCCAAATAAATTTGATACAATTAGCTGAAAAAATGATTCATTATGGTACAAATATTGCTTATATATTTGTAATAATTCCCAACACAAGAAAAATATTATTTTTGGATTTCACACCTCCCCTTTAGGAGGGCACTGAGGCTTTTTAAAAACTTACCACGGGGTCAAGAAGGAATTCTTTTCCGATGGCCTTAAATCTGATATTCAAAATTTGGTGGTATAATTTTTGGTTTTCCAACAAAATAAAGTTGAGACAATTAAGACCCTAGGTCTGTTACAAACTTTAGCCATTACAAGTCAGTGTTGGGAGGAGATCTCAATGGATTTTATCACAGGTTTACCCAATTATGAAGGAAAGAGTGTCATTATGGTGGTAGTTAATAGGATTACCAAGTATGCACACTTTTGCACATTATCTAATCCTTTTAAAGCTAGTATAGTTGCCAAAACATTTATGGAAGCAATTCAAAAGCTACACAGAAACCCAAATATTATTGTAAGTGACAGAGATCCCATATTCACTAGAAATTTTTGGGTGGAAGTATTTTCTTGTATTGGTACTCAATTAACTCATAGCTCATCTTATGATTCTAAATTTGAGGGGAGAAATGAGACAGTGAACAAATGTTTGGAAGTATATATTCATTTATTTGTATATGATAAACAAGCAGAATGGGTCAAGTGGTTACCTATATCTAAATGGTGGTATAACACTTCCTTCCATACTATAGAAAAAATGACCCCATTTATGGCACTTTATGGATATCATCCACCATCCATCACATCATATTTAAGATAAAATTATAAGGATCAAGCAAAGGAATATCACATCGAGCATCAACAACAAGTTCTCCAACTCTTAAAGGATGTTATCACTCTGGTGTAGAATTTAATGAAACAACAGGCATATCAACATCGCAGTGTTATAGTGAAAAATTCACTCTCGTGGACAGGAGTGATATCCATAAATTTAAAGAAAAATGTAGAAACAAAAAAACAAGTATATATTATATTTCCTTAATATATAACTGAAACATGATATATGAAACTTGAAAGAGTCTCTTACCTCTCTATGAAATTCTTGTAGATTTCATTTCGATGCCTTCAAAAGCTCTTCCTCAATGCTTTAAGAGAAAATCTACATAAACAAAAACAAGCGAGGGATAAAAGAATAATGTAGATAAAGGTAAAATATAACATGAATGGAAATCATGACATTTAATGTATCATAACATTAATCCAACATCAATTATAAAATATGCGAAATATCAAGGAGTTTTGCAAAAACATCATAAAAATTGCAAATAGGAAAGAAAAAACTACTTGTATTAATCTTGAATAAGAAGGAGCAATAAAACCTTAGCCTTGATGATGTAATCCTCTTCCCAATGATCTAAAATAATCCCCTTAGGTGACAATATTTCAAACCTAATCTTAAAACATAAGTTTACATTTAGAAGTCTCTTCTTTACCCTCTGGTCTATGTTTAATTTATAGGCCAAGAGGAGGAGTTTTGAGATCCCATTTTTAAGGGATGAGATCCATAAAGAGAGGGATTAGGGTTCCACAAAGAGAGGGAGTTTGATTAATGAACCAAGGGATGAGGCCCAAGTATGTAGGGGCTTGAGGCCTTTAGTTTGGAAATATTCCTCCAACAAGGCTTCTATAAATCACTTTTTATTTTTACCCACGTTAAGATATTTGCGCAGTTTTTAGTGGGAGACAAAGCACATATTTGTGTAGGCCAAAATGGTTAAAAATGTGCTTTCGTAGGTAATGGCTAGGAATATTTTGCAAGTGCTTAACAATGTGGTTTTTCAAGAAATGTAATCCAACTTTATTATTGTATTTGGGTTTTTTTGCTTTCAACATTGTTGGGGAATTATTGGAACACTTTATCAGATAGAAATAGATCCAGATTGGCAGTCATTTGCCTAATGTTGAGAAAATGACGTGTAACATGTAGTGAAATAATTTTTGATGTAGCCGACTAGGTATTTTTAAGGCTATAATCATACAAAAAAATGTACCTTAAGCATGCTAAGGAGGATAATAAATTATCACCCAAGCACTATGGTCCTTACAAGGTGTTACAAAATATTGGTACTGTGACATATGAATTGTATTTTCATGCATCTTCCCGAGTACACCAAATTTTCCATGTTTCGTGCTTAAATAAGGTTATCAGTGATAACATTTCAGTTCAAACAATGTTTCCAGAAATTGATGAAGAAGGAAAAATCATATTTGAGGCTGAAGCAGTCACGAAAACAATAACCTTACAACTACAAAATTGATTAATTTCAGAGTATATCATTAATTAGAAGAACTTACTTGTTGAATATTCCACATGGGAGGATGAGAATTTTATACAGAAGCATCTAGGACTACTTAAGCATTGAGGACACCACTTTTTTGAAGGAGAGGGGCATGTTAGGTCCATGCAATACTAGTATATTCCCCTTATTTTTATTGTTAGTGTAGCCCCCTATTGTTATTTTTGTGACCATGTATCCATCAGGTTGTTATTTTTGTGCCCCATAGAAACCCATTAATGCTATTGTTGTTCCCTTACATTATTATTTTTATGTAGGCCTGATTATATTGTTACCCCTTAGACTCCTATATATACTAAGGATGTCTTATCATTTGTATCATCCAAGAATGATTCATTTATATAATTTAAAGGATGTTTCCCCCTCGAAGAGGCTAATTTTTAAGTCATTGATATATATTTTCTTTTTTTTTGTGAGTTGATTGCATAACAACATATTTTTCCCAATGGCATGTGAACGTGATTTTATTCCAATATTCTAAGGATATTTTAATCTAATTATAGCCACTAAATTCATCGAGGAAATAAAAGAACTTATTTTTGGCTAATGTATCCAACACTTCGTCAACAAAAGGTAAAGAAAAATGACCTTTTATAGTTTCTTTATTTAATTCTTGATAATATACACATTTTCACCATTTACCATTCTTTTAAGGTGCTAACATGTTGACAGTGTTGGATACTACCAACATACACGGGGTGTCCCCAATGTAATGTCCCAATAAGGCCTTACACCATTTGGAGTGGGAGACCCATCCAGAGTATCTTCAAGACCACCATAACATAAAGGCTCATCTTGGTTTCAACAAATAACATAAGAGATTATACACATAGACCTTGAACAAGAAAGTAAATTGACATTGTGAAACACAAATTGCAATTTTTAAAAGGATACCCTCACGAGGGGAGGAGAAAAAAGTGAGCCTCTATAAGAAAGTAATAGTACTAACCTAAGAGATACATGTTATCACTCAGAAAAAGTGAAACATCATTTGACATGGTCTTAGAGTTCTTTTGTCAAAGGTATGGTCATAGAGTTCATTTTTCACAAGTTGGTAAAGGAAAAATTTTGATTTTTCATATTAACCTATCCTAAGGTCCAAACCCACCCCTATTCATGTCATATCATGTCCCATCAGTCATCAATGCTGACATATTTAATTTCCCAAGCTTTTGAATTCTAAAAGGTCACTTTAGCCAATTTTTCTTGTTTTTGTAGTGATTTACACTGTAAAAAGGTAGTTTTTGCTACAAAAATTCCTAATATTTTCATAGCAAAACTGCCAGGAAATGAACTAACCACGCTACGAAAAGTGGTATTTCTATCTGTCTTGTCAAATCTGTTGCAAGGTGTCAGCCCATGATTAGAAATTTTAGGGTGGATGTCATTTGAATCAGTTAGGCTCATTTCCAAGGTACGAAGGTCATGGTTGAGGTCATTATTAATGTTTTTAGCATGCATGAGTCATGATTAAGCCATGGGTTATCATCAAAACTTTAAAACATTAGTGTTGTCCAGGTAAATCCCCTCTGTAGGCAGAGGTGATCCCTCTAGCCCTAGGGTGGGTCTAGCAACTACGGGAACATACTAACATCTACCGTCCTAGATTGTAAATGAAATTCAGAGCAAGGAAGATGTCCTACCTTGTTCTGATGCTATGTTGTCGTCTTCCGTCGAATCTACTTGATCCGTCGCTCTTCTCCAGCTCGATACACACTGCTATCAACATTCGATTACCTGTACAGATAGTCAAGACAACACGACAAGCGTAACACCACGACAAACATAAAACAATTACAACCTATCTAACTAATCAAGGAATGCTAGAAATCTCATTATAGATTTAAACAATAATGGAAGATAAACATCAGATGCATTTTATTATGATAAATACAAGGGGAGTTTACAACCAAGCCTTGATGTTGAGGCTCTCCTTTGGAAGGTCTATATCCATGCACGTTTGTCACACCCTCATGAAAAAAGGTCCAAGATATCACTATGTTCTCAACACACAAAAAAAATCACACTCTGCACTGTTCTCCCGAAGCTATGATTGCTTCTTCTCTATGCTAAATTTTTCAGCTATCTGTTCAACTAGCACATCAATGGAATATGGCTATATTTATAGAGGAGATGAGGAGGTTGAGATCCCTAAAATAGTGGAAAAGAGGCCTTATCCCTTGGGAGGTTTCCCCATAAGGTGGATACAAGAGTCCAAAGGAGGGAGGCCATGGTTATTCAGTCGAACCACTCCCTATGACTCATCCACGAAGTTTTTGTGATCAAAACTTCGCCTCTTTTTTAAAAAAAATTTCCATAAACAGATTGGCGCGGGTGCTTAACTGGGACAAAGCACCAATTGGCATGGGCTCAATGTTAATTTTCCTCATTGGCATGAGGGCATAACGGGCTACCAGCACCAAGGAAAAAATAGGTGTTTTTAGTGGTCTGCTTAAGAAATGGTCAACAGAGGGAATGTTGTACTCATGACAAGGGATGCAATGATGGTATTTTTAAGGCATGACACTACTTATTGGTCACAGAAATGACCCTCCAATGGGCGAGATGGGGATTGCAGGGAAAGTGACAAATTACTGTGTAATAGATGCCCCCTAAAGTATGATGTCCGAAAATGAGTGAGGGGTGAAATGATTTACAAGTACGCGCAAGGAACCAGACACTGCTGTCGGGAGACCTGCAAATCAATCATATACATAACTAAAATCTCTGATGAAAATACATGAATCCATGGTATAGTCGCAACTATTCATCAAAGGATCATGTGCATGGATCCTCAGCATGGACACAACCATCCGAATGAAGGGATCATATGAAATGGATCCACGGTATGGGTACAACCATCTGTATAGAGAGGATCAAAAAAAGAGAACCCACGGTATGGTCACAGCCATCTGTCTAAAGAATCATGTATATAATCATGAATGACTCATCACTCCTTGAAACCTGGACTTTTGTGATCGAAGCCCAGGGTCTTGTGCTCCAACACCACCCGATCAAAGTAAAAATTCCAACATGTGAATAGACGTGTTGAAGTTGAACATGCTAGAAAGTCACTTGATTACTGGTAAATGATATGAACCATTAACAAGTGCGAGAGAAACCACCCATAATGTCAATGGCTCTCAAGGTACTACTAGTACAATCCACGGAATGTGAATAGTGAGCTGAAGTCGAGCACTTGTGAAATCACCTGATCAAAGGCCAATGATGTGAACCTGTCATCGAATGCGTAGAACTTGCCATTAGGGCATGCAAGCTCTAAGGTACCAGAAAGGAGTCTCTAGATCAGCTTCCTGGATAATGAGCTGAAGTCGACGTGAAGCGATCCGTCGAAGGAGGGTCATAATGAATCCCACATCATCGACATGAAACTGAGAAGGTAATATGAGTGTGAATCAAGACTGAAACAGAGGATCAAGGAATGCACAAACTGCAGAAGGATTTGCTCTTGAACATATCAGCGCCACGACTCTGGAATTTGGCAGCATTTGACTCAAATAGGATTAGAGGTCATGTTGAAAATATTTGTAATCAAATGAGAGGCAAATGGATTTCCCAAACCCATGGAGGAAAAGTGACAGAATGAAGATATCCCAACCTGAAACGAAATGCAGACAAGTGTCATGTTCAAGAGTGACATACTACCGACAGAACTGACGAATAACTTCCATTTTCCCCCACCATTTCTGGCGAGTACCTCTTTATTTTTACACAAGCTTGAAGAGGATAGAATATGCTTGTCATATAAGTTTTTCCTTCGAATAAATCCAACCTAGTACATTTTACGAGCCCTAGGAAGGAGGAACTCGGGTAACATCATGATTGACAATTTCCGATGTCATTTAGGTTTAACAAGTCTGACAAAGGGATAACTCATCATATTTTCATGTTTAGAGAGTTTGAAAAGAAGGCATAAAAGAAAACTCCAGCAATACCTTTTCGTAGGTAGTCTCACAGATCGAAAAAGGTAGAAAACTATGTCTGAGAGAACCTCTTAGTTGCGATAGGCTAAGGTATTCATTTTTTGTAAATAATCTATCCCAGCCCGAAAAAGGGGTAAACGTATACTGGGTAGATATCACTTCGCAGCCATTTAACAAGTTCAAAATGAGAAGAGTCTCGACAATCTTTTCAATTTTTGAGAGTCAAAAAAGAGCTGAAAGATGACTCCTCCCAGAGGAACGAGTGGTATAAAGGGTAGCTACTGGTTCCAGTAATGGTGGAACTACTCAGAACAAGTAAAGGTTAAGAGGTTGGATAACAAGACCACTCATTGCAACGGTTCCTTAGGAATGGGTGAAACAACCAAGTGAAGGCATATGTTCGGTTGAGAAGATAGTGATGATGGAGTGAGAAAACCAAGGCTCATCTGGCAAAAACAGACTGATAAAATGGAAATCACAAGAGGTAAAATGGGAATGGTTTCATTTTTACATAAGCTTGAAATCAAGAAACTTTGCTTGAAGTTGGTTTCATTTTTACACAAGCTTGAAACAAAGATAAAATATGCTTGAAACCAGTTTCATTTTTACACAAGCTTGAAACGGAAACAAACTATGCTTGAAAAAGTAACCATGCCCCCAACATGGTGACTCAATTCGAGATACATGCCCCCCAAGCTTCAATCCATATGAAAGGTATATGGAGTGAAGGTTCAAAGCATGAGATTTGAGAAAGACTCGACTAGGATTTTACGAGATCTGATCAAAGACTCGAATTGAACAGGAAAGTGTTTCATTGTTTTAACGAGGTTGACACATTAAAAGAACGATCCTCAGATGACCTTGTTTCATTTTTTAACGAGGTTGATACAGAAGACAAACTATCCTCGAAACACCTTGTTTCATTTTTTAACGAGCTTGACACAAGAAAATGAACTATGCTTCAGACACCTTGTTTCATGGTTTAAGGAGCTTGACACAAGCAGATGAACCATGCTCCAAAGACCTTGTTTCATTTTTTAAGGAGCTTGACACAAGAAAATGAACCTTGCTCCGATGACAACTCATAATAATGGATAAGAAGTCATGGCTTCCAAGAGTTTCTCGTCTGATGGAAGGAAAACATCTTGGAAGTCTTGACCCAATGCCCCCAGCACATGATGTACAATGGCACTATCACTGAATACGGGCATAGGAAAAGTAGCCACATAATTGACATGCGAAATGAATGACACAATCGGCGGATAAAGATCTTGCAGGGATGATGGTGGACTAGCTGCCATATTCGGACCAAAGAACGCAAGCTGATCAATGGTCACGATCCGACCTTGGTGCGGAAAACACATCACATGAAAAAGGGAGGAGACAAGTGCTCCCATGTCATAAGTATAATCGCCGCCCAAGAGTAAATTAAAGTCCAAGGGGCCAGGAACAACCATCACATCCATATGGATAGTTTTCCCTCCCAAAGTAACAGGCAACTTCGGAAGGATCCCTAATGGTTGACTAGTTCCTCTGTTAAATGCCAACAGATTCTACGTAACAGGCACAAACGGCGGCGAACTGAAAGCTTGCCAAGTAGTTGAGGATAAAATACTAACAGACACGCCTTCATCTATAATGGTGTTGGGTACGACCAGATGGGAGGCATGTACCGTGATCTCAAAGGGCACATAAGAAGGAAGGCGATAACCTGTGAATCGATTCCAATCAATGGAAGTGACCAAACTACTTGGAGGGGATACCATTGAACTGATATGGTCTTCCCCTGGTGTTACGGGAGAAGAAGGAGCATCCCCCACCACCTCCATCATGGAGGCAAAAGGAGTATCCTCCGGTACCTCCATCATGGGAGGCAGAGGAGTAGCTTCCTGAGATATAGGGATAGGAGAATCTTTCCCTTAGTCTTAGGAATCTAAAGAAACAAGAAGAACCTGAGGGATGTGAGATTCACGCTCAATGGAAAATACTGGTGCACTGTAGATAGGGCCAGCTCAACCAATCCCACGACCAATGGTTGGTCAGGGATGGATTCACGATGATGAATTTCTGGGGGAGTGGGATCAAGAAAGGATGACTCTTGACTAATCATTGAATCAACTGGTGAAGGACTCAAAGAAAGCTGTTTGTAACCAATGAGAAGGCATGGTGTAGAAACAGTCGAGTTGTCTAAAAATCTCTTGGCTTCATCCATATAAGGACAAAGGTGAATGGCATGATGCCCTTTACACAAATTACAGGGATTGGTGAGCTTACCCTGCCTCTTAGGAGCTTTACCAGTAGTAGCTGAAGACGTGCCCCCAACCTGACTCCTGGAAGCCAAAGACAACAGCGGATGACCATTGGACCATACTTTGAGCACCTTGGGAATGCTAGGGCAATCTCGAAGAAGATGGTTTCCCTAGCACAACATGCAAGGGAACTTAACTTTTTGCGGAGGGTTGGGAGGTTAATCGAGAGAAGATTTTTTAGGGGAAGTAGCTGCATCCTTAACCTCTCACTTATCTGACTTCTTCTTCTTAGTCATCTTGTTCTTCTTCTTAGCCACCTCGGTACTAGAATCCAAAATTTCACCAGATGAAGTAGAAGATGAGGACAAAGAAATAGGCGAAGAAGGGGAGAGGTCCACCTTCGAATCAACATGGCATTTCTCAAGTGGAGGAGTGGATGTTACGGTAGCCGGGACATTTGGGATCACTGAGGTTGAAAAAAACCAAACAGGAAACCCAACAGTTAACCCCAGGAGGGACAACGTGGCCATATAAGAAGCACCAATATTTCCTAAAGCAAGAAAAGGACTAGGACTCCCTTCAGAGGGGACTCCTTGATTGGAAAACTATGGAAAAGTTACCATGGGAAATGACCTTGAAATAAAACACTAAGGACACAAATTATAACCAAGAATATTTTGTGGGAAATTAATTTCTAAGACACTGAAACCAGACTCTGTTGTTTCATATTTTAAGAGTTGGGAAACGAGCAAAAGGTGACTCTATCGCTTTCAGGTTGGACACGAGCTTGAAAGGACAAGAGCTCGATGATATTTTCAATTAAAAGAGTCAGTAAAGATCAAAGTGAATACTCTGGTAATATAGGTAAATGGGTGTACCAGATATCTGTGAATTGCCATATACACCTTGGTAAAAATGAAAAATAAATCAACCAATGACTTAACGTACGTGTAGGTAATCTCTCTGAATGCTGTGTTCGGTGTATCATGGGTAAAAGGCGGCAGAATTTACTTCCTATGGATAAAGTATTTGCAACCTAATGGCGTCTCCCTTTATATACGCGATGGTACGGGGAGCACAAGTCCGTACTAGTGTTGTCTGAAGCCAAATGGCGAGCAACAGCTGCTAGGCTTAATGACACAGGAACATGTCTCTACCTTAGACTACTAGATGTTCCGTTAAATTTCAATGTTGCCTTAGGTTAATTCAGTAAATTTTAAAGTTGATATTCAATTTACGTTTCGATTTCAAGGCCCTACCGCATGTCATCTGAAAATATCCTATATGCAACTATATGAGAAAACAAATCCTTCAATTCAATGAATGCTATCTAGTTAAGGGAAGAGTTCCAAACAATGATGCAACAAATAGCAATACTGAAAACGAAAATTTTTCCAAAATAGATGACTTTCACTATCCAAAAGTAATCTAAAATATTCAATGATGTGAATTATGCAATGTAATCTATGCAAAATCCTCTTTTTTGAAAACTATGCAATTGTAATCTATGCATAATTTCCTTTTTCTTTTGAAATGATAAGAATGCACTCAATGCATTTTTCGATGAAATGAGAATCTACTTAATGCACGCTTTTAATGAAAGAGAATGCACTCAATGTGATTTTTAGCTTTCAATCATTAAACAATGTAATCTAAGTTCAATGATAAATCTCAAAAAATACTCTTCAATGTAACGTGGTCTAATGCATTTTAACAAAAATCAAGCTCTAAGACGAAAACTAAATGAACGCAAATTTTCTTAATAAAGGATGAATGCAAAAGAGATGTAAACAAAAACTAAGAATGCAATCGTTTTTTTAAACACTTTATAATGAAATTCCTATAAAGGCTACAAGACATATGAGGTTAAGCACAAAAAGGAGTTCCAAAGCATGAGCTCAAAACAAGGCATTCATTCCCTTTTACATCAAGCAATCAAAGAAAGAAGACTTTTCAATTGAACAATGAGCAATGTAATCTATGCTCACAAGCAAAAAATTAAAGGGGATAACGTGTACATCATACAGAGAAAAGGACCGGAAGGGCAAGACACACTGGTGAAGGATTTAGGGAAACAACCTCAATTTTTCATACACCCTGAAATTGGCACGACTTTGGTGGGTGAAATTAGCACCAACTGGCACAACTTGCTCATTGACAACTAGCACCAATGGTCAATTTGCGTGGGTTGCTAACTGAAAACTAGCACCAATCGGCGTGACTGTCAGAAAAATAAAAGTGCCAATGCCTGAATAGGAAAAAACAAAGAATTTCTCCCAACCAAGACTAGACTCACCACTTCAAGCAAAAACTAAAAGATCGTAAGTGATGAAAAACATAGGAACAAACAGGGAAATGGTCATTCGACTAAATCCATCGAATGACTAAGACCTCAAAGAGTGACAAACTCAAAGGAAAATCCCCAGCGGAGTCGCCAATTTTTTTTTCCAGGTAAATCCCCTCTACGGATAGAGGCGATCCCTCTAGCCCTAGGGTGGGTATAGCAACTACGGGAACATACTAACATCTACCTTCCTAGATTGTAAATGAAATTCAGAGCAAGGAAGATGTCCTACCTCGTTCTGATGCTATATTGTCATCTTCCATCGAAGGTACTTGATCCGTTGCTCTTCTCCAGCTCGATACACGCTTGTTGCACTAAAAATTGTCATCCTGACATTCTGCTCTGTGTATGAGCTCATTATCACTCATACTTCCTCCTTTGTAGGTCTAACATATCAGTTTCTCATGTCAAGCCTTGAAAATAAGAGAAAAGTTCCTAAAAATATCCTTAACTTTGGTATCGCACTTTCTCTGTATCTTGCCTGCGGTCCCGCACCTAATCTTCATGAATCCCGTGTACTTGAACTCACTTTCTCTGTGTTATGGGTGCGGACCCCTGTAAATATTAAAAAGGGGCAAGTAAACTCAAAAAATATCACTATTAGTAAATTCTAGAAGCCTCCAGAAAGAATCTTGCGGTGGCATAACCGCTCTTTTGAGGTTCATGTATCCCTTACCTTATGGAGCTAACCCCTTGATGTGAGGAGCTTATCCCTTTGAAGGAGGATTATATCCCTTCATAGTTGGAACTGAAACCTCCTCTTTTCCACTATAAAAAGAGGCATTGGGTAGCCTCAAAGGGACTTCAAGCTTTAGAATTATTTGAGGTTAAGTGTTGTTGGGATTCAGACTCATTTGACTGAGATTTTTGTGAGGAGAGATCACATACCTCTATCTGTCTCAGTTGGAGAAGTGCAGAGCTTATCAAAGTAGAGGAGATTCATATTTCGGACCCTGGGAAGGCTTGTTCAACATCAAGGCTAAGGTTGTAGGGTTTTCCTTCTTTCAAAGTTAATACAAATGAATTCATTTTTCTCAATAAGCTGTTAGTTAACTGTTTATTTAATGGATTCCTTGATCACCATGATAAGCATGATTTATGATGTTTACTATACAGGTGCTATTTAATGTTTGCTTGTTTGTGACAGTAGATTTACAAAGATAAATCCTTCAAGTGCACGAAGGACAACTACTTCGAACAAGCATCGGATCTACGGTAAGTTCTTAAAACAACTTTATAGTATTATTTTATAAATCATATATGTTTAGAGAAAGATAGGTTTATTTGGCTGTTTTTTGCTAGATTACCTTTTGGTACTTGGGAGATCGATCTTGTCCGCAAGATTGATTAATCCACCCAACAAATTGGCGACTCCACTGGGGAAAGAACTTGTTGTTTTTGGTTCTTTTTTATTTTGATTTGAGGAAAAGTTTTTCCTGGTTTTTGATTGATGGATATCTGTCTAGGTAGCTTAGATTTTCTCTGTTTTTGAAATTTTTTGAAATCTTTTACGTTTTTCTTGAACTTTTTTGGGGACCGCACTTTGTTCTTTTGCACAGTGCGGGCAGTTTCGCACTTTCCTTAAGTAAACAGTGCAGGACTGCACCTGTTACTTCTGGAAGCCTGTGGGCCCTGTTTAAATTTTGGAAAAACTTCAGATTTATTTTTTCAGTTTATCTTTATTTTGATTTAGAGTTTTTATTATCTGCCCAGATTGACATCATTTCTGTCAAAAGCCTTTTGTGAATGAGTTCCAACGGTATTTTTGTTTTGATGATTTTCTAGAAGTTTTGCATTTTGGATTGCTTTTCACTTGGTCTTTGTAGTGATTCGAAGCATTGGCAGTTTGAAATACCTCAGATTACATTGGTATTTTTGCCTTTTTCCTGAGTCTGACCTAATTGTGAAATCCATCCTTTATTGAGAAATAGATCTATTTGTTTCTTTGCAAATCTTCGAAAAAAATTTGTTATAGGTTTTGAATTTCATTTTTATAAAGAAAACATATCTGAGTGTTTTTGATTTGTTTGTTATTTTAGAAAAATAGATCCTTAGTTTGCTGAACAACTAAGTAAAACATTCTTCAAAAATATTAAAGCTTTTATTCAATTAGACTTTTAAAGTTTGTAGATCTCAAGATTAGTTTTTGTAATTTTGAGTGTCTTTTAAAATTTGTAGATTTCTTTTGAAGGAAAGTTGTTTTTGTAGTTTCAAGTTTTGAAAACAAAAGGATTTTATTGTGAGCTTTGATAATTTTTCTCGTTTTGAGTTATTTTTGGAAAAGACAAAAATATTTTCTTTTAGTTATTCTTTATGTTCGAAGAAATACTTGTCTCTTAAAAGAATTGCATTCTCGAACTCTTTCTTTAGCTAGAATTTCATTGAAAGAAAAACGAATTGATTATCATTTTTAGGTGCATTTTTAGTGTTTTTGGAAGTCGAGTCTTCACACCATCAAAGTTTCATTTCCATACCTATTGACTTAAAGAACAGCTCGTAAAAGCAATGCTTAATTAAAATTCATCTAGTAATCTTTTTATTTCTAGGGCTCTTATCACCAACATAGCTTAGGATAGTATCTTGGAGTAGGGAGTAATTAACTCTCCAAGATAGTAAAAACAAACAAGTAGATAAATCTTGCGGTAGGAAATAAATCCAATTGTAATTGGTACAATCTGGGAAGCTTCTCTTAAAGGAGTTAATCATGAGATCATGTCCGAACCTTTGAGACAATCAATTCTATTTCATTGGGGAAGATAGAAGATTCTGCGCGCATTAAAAATGGTAAACCTCAGATTAATCATTGTCGAGGAGCCTGGGGTCACTTGTCGGTAAACCTTGGATTGACCATGTTGAGGAGCCTTCAAGGGGATTGAGCTTAGTTACTCTTCCCTTGCGCGTGGGATCGGATTGTAGACTGATCCCCCAGTTGTATTTGTTACTGTTGGTAACCTTAGTGTCCATAAGCTTAAGATTATTTCCTAAGGTGATGGTGAAGGAAAGATCTCACTGTACCTAGAGCAGACCTCGACTAGACTCACTTGGACTCTCTGGGGGGTTCTCTTCACACGAGATGGTTTTGTGAAGAAACTTGTGCCAGTTTGTTTCATTAAGCAGGTTGTCGGGGTAACTATTCCAACCGCCCTTTCTGTATTAAACTTCTACTAAGTTGGATTTTATCACCAACTAGTGTTTTTAGTATGGGAAGTTTACTGTTTGTGTGTGGTTTGAACTCTTAGATTTTTAAGTGTGTGATTCAGCTGTTTGTTTCTTTAGAGACTTTAGGTGTTTTTATTGAAATCTTCTTTGTTTTCATGTGATTGATTTAATATTTAATCGTGGCAGAATTACCGAGAAAATCCCGGAGACTTCAAGGGAAACCCCCTGAATATACACCAAGTCAAATTGAAGGGCTGCATGCTCTAGTATCATCTAGTAGCGGTAGAATTATATCAACATAAATTGGAACTTCATCTATAGTTGTTCATACTAATCATAAAATACCCACGACAGAACATATTTCTGAACCAATTTCAGTTTCCGAAGTTACTGGTGGTATTTCTCCTTCCAGTGAACTAGCTGACGAACCTGAAATTTCCGAGCCTGAAACTGAACCTTCTGTTTTGGAAACATCCTCAGGATTTATTACACCAACTTCTAGCGATCTTGGTTCACCTAGGGTAAGAAATATTGTTACTGAAGATCTTCCATCTGGCCTCATTTCTATTAAAGAGCTTACTAGTTTAGACGAAGAGTTATCTCTTCCCGAATCCCCTCAGTATTTAAATCTTAGGGAGCGTGAATCTATTTTCTACAACCCTATTCGAACTGACGCTTGGTATCTATCTTTGACAAACTTTTTAGAGAACCGGGTCTTGCTTTTTCTCCACCTCGAATTCCATTTCATCCTACGCCCAGAAGTTACTATCCTTCAGCCATCATGGCAGGAGACTCATCTATGTTTTCCCAGACACCGGAAGCATTTTTACACGGTGGTTCTTCTGTTCCTTCGAGATATTAGGTTATGTATGGTACTTTCTCTGGAGCAGCTCCTCGACCAATTGAACATGTATTATCATCTGGTCTTAATGGAATTAAAACTGAAACGTCGAACGCAGAGAAAATATTTATGATGTATGGTAATATTCTGAATCCACAACCTCAAGGTAGTCAGTTACCGCCTGGAGGACAATTTCAGGGAAGTCAGTTATCGTCTGGGGGGCAACCTCAAGGTAGTCAATTACCGCCTGGGGGGCAACCTCAAGGTAGCTTTTTCCCAGGACAAACTGTGGAATCATATTATTTTGGAGGACAACCTCAAGGACAGTACATACCTCAAGGTTACCAACCTCAAGGACAGTACATACCCCAAGGTCAACCCCAAACTCAATATGCTCCTCAGGGTCCTTATCAACCCCAGCTTCAGTACGCGCCTCAGTATTATCAACCTCAGGGTCAGTACCCAATTCAAGGTTTCCAACCACCTTCTGGTCAATCATCTGTACAAGGAGCCAGAAATTTACCACTTACTTATCAACCCTACATTCAACTAGCCTATGGTCCTTACGTTCAACCTTCTACGGGACAATAACCCAGAATGAACATGGTGTGGGATCCATCCCAATATCAACAGCCTATGCAGCCTAATGTGTAGTTATCTTCTCAACCTGAACAACCTTTGGTTTCTAGTCCAACCCAGCAACCTGTTCAGCCTACTATTCAAACTCCTGCACCTAGTTCTATTCAGCAGTCTGGGCCTAGTACACCTCAGACTCCACCTCAAACTGCTGCAACTGCTGCAACGTCTGTTCAACCTATAAAACCTATTTCTAGAGTATCTGTAGCTCCGAGTTCTTCTATCCCTGCATCCATGAAAATCCCTCAAGTCTTTGTACCCCAGTCAGGATCTTTAGTTCAGACTTCAGTTCAGATGCCTGTGGGACAAGCTGGTACAAGTACGGTGGTCACAAGTCAACCACAATTCATGTACCAACCATACCAGGGACAACCTCAATTCAGTCCCGTTTCACAAAATCCAAATTATTAGTATCAACCGTACCCTCGCTATACTTATCAACAGCCTCAACAACCCCAGTTTGGTCCGGTTAATCCTAGTTACCTGGGCGGTTACACAATTACTAATGAAAATCCGATTCCCAGTTATCCTGGGTATCCTCCTCCCGAAACTGCTTTTGCTACTCAAGGTTTTTGCGACCATAACCATCAGTTACCATTTATTGCAACTTTGGATTTACCTGATTTGACGCGCCTTACGAATGATCCAATTTTGATATTATCCGTACTGGCCGCCAATGCCGCATAAGTTACCCAGTGATATACCGAAATGATAAGGTAAGTCAGGAGAGGATCCATCAAATCACGTTATGACTTATCACCTCTGGTGTGCGTCTAATTCAATAATTGATGATTCAATTCGCTTACGTCTTTTCCAAAGAAATATTATTGGTCTTGCCACCAAATGGTACATTGACTTACCACGAGGCTATTTTAATAATTTCAGTTAGTTAGCAACTGCCTTCTTGACTCATTTTCAGTTGCCTGTCAGATACGACAATGGCACGGAACTATTAAATTCACTAAAGCAATCCACGTCCACATATATTTCTGATCATATTCATGAATGGTGACGTAGAAGGCATTTGGTGAAAGTTTACATTCTGGATCAAATTTTAGTGGAATGGTTTGTTAAATCATTATTACCCAAAATCACTGAAGATTTAGCTAAGGCCGAAGTTGTTACTAAGGAGCAAGTGATTGCTCAAGCTCAGTACCTTGACCTCGTCTATACGCAGTTAGGTACTTTACATGAAAAAATCCCTAATCTTCCAAAACAAGGTCAAATAACTGCAGCTCCTTCAGGGTCTCATGCCGTTGATGGTATGATTGGTACAGTCAATACTAAAAGCAAGAAGAAATATTCAAAGAATTCTTCTCCTATTATAACTTTACCTGATTCCCCAAAAGGAGATTCTTCCCCTGAAATTTCTGCCGACATTCATGTCGTAGAGACATCTACAGCCAAATATAAATCTGGCAGTAAAAATAAAGGGAAGAATAAAAACAAAAAGAATTCAAAAGAGAAAGCTGATAAAAATGAATCTAATGAAAAAAAATTCAAACCTTGCTATCCTTGTTACATTTGTGACGAGGATCATTTTACTAAGGAATGCCCACATTGAGCAGAGGTTTCGAAATTCGTTAAAGGTTCACAACAACCTGTTGTCTTGAAGGATCCTTTTCCTACTTAAGATAGTAAGATGATTGGTTCTACCTCGAATGCCTTAGAAGAACCTATTCTGATGACGTCTCATGTCAGGATTGCGACGCGATCGCAAGGTTATGGTACTAAGAATCCTATTGATGGTAAAGAAGCAGAATCTTCTAGTGCAAACACATCAACTACACCTCCTCCTGTTTCTGGTCCGCTACAGGTCGAGAAACCCAATCTAGACTTAGTAATCAAACTGCCTGCTAAATGTGTTCTTCGTAAATAATCTTTCAATCCACATGCGAGAGCTGCTCAGAATTACAACATTGTTGAGGACTTAGCTATTTCCCCTTCAGCAATGTTGGATTTGGAAGTACTGCAATCATGCCCAACACAGCGTAAATTACTTTTGTCTGCCATAGGAGCTGTCGATATTCAGGATTCGAACCTAATAATCTTCGATTTAGAGAATAGTACACCTCATCTACCTCACCAAATGGCTTTCCAAATTCCAGTGTTAGTAAAAAATAGACCGATCTTCCAGACTGTGATTGATGAGGGAGCTTCAACGTGTATTATGTCGATCCAGTGTTGGAAATCGCTTGGTTCTCCTACACTCAATCAGTCTCAGACAATTATAAAGGCTTTTGATGGCCGAGGTTTCCACCCTTTTGGTATTTTGCTGGATTTACCCATAGGGGTCGAAGGTAAAAACGTAAATCTAGATGTGGAAGTGGTTGATGCCCCTCTAGATTACAACCTTCTTCTGGGTCGTAGTTTGTCTTATGCTATGAATGTTGTTGTTTCTTCGGTCTTAAGGCTTATAAAATTCCCACATCAAGGAAAGATCGTTACAATATATCAGTTAACTTATTTTTCTTCTGACCTAGCCTCTACAGAAACAATCTAGCACGTCGGTAAAGCGGCTATCCCTTACAAGGATGTTGGAGTAGGTTTGATTAAAGATTTTGGTTTACTAGGAAATTTTTCCTTTCCTCCTCCTAACGTATCACCCTCTATCGCAACTATTCATATGATTTCATCAAATACTATTATGTTTGATGATCCATGGATCATACCTTCTGACTCTGAGTTAGATTCATTTGATGGCATGATGCCTTTGAGTCCATTTGAAATTTCATATCAGGCTGTATAGTCACTTTCCGACCCTTCTTCAACCAAAACTGATCCAATGAATGGGATCCATGAGGAATCACTTTCTATATCTAGTTCAGCCACAACGACATTTCCCGATCTTGTTCATATTGATGAGCGGATTTGTGAACTTTTGTCTGTTGACGATTTACCATGGGAAGATCTTCATCACAGATCTTCGTTTTTACCTGAGCTAGATCATTTTAAAAATTATTTCGCTTCTATTTTTACTGCTGAATATGTCAAAGAACCGCAGAATCCATTGCGAAATCCTGATTCTGAGTTAAATTTGGAAAATATCTCTCGAATGATTCCAATTGACATTTCAGTGAAGCCAGGAATAATTAAAAACATTCATATAGGTGCTTGCTGTATAGAAGATGAAATTCAAACTTATAAAGCCCTATTTCAAGAATTATGTGATGTGTTTGCCTGTTCATATGAAGAAATGCCAGGAATCGATCCGTCAATTGTTGTACATGAAATCAAGACTTACCCATATGCCAAACCTGTCCGTCAACGTTTACGTCAAATACATCCTAGAAAAGTTGCTGCTATCAAAGCCAAAGTTGAAAAATTACTTCGTGCAGGTTTCATTTATCAAATTTCGTTAACGGATTGGGTATCGAATATTGTTCCTGTTAACAAAAACAAGGAATGATAAGAGTATGTATCGAATATAGGGATATTAATCGATCTTGTCCTAAAGACAATTATCCAACCCCCTATATCGATCAAATAATTGATGATTGTGCCGACAGTGAAATGTTCTCCTATATGGACGGTTTTTCTGGTTACAATCAAATAAACATACTCCCTGCAGATCAGCCAAAAACAACTTTCATTTGTCCATGGGGAACAATTGCCTATTGCAAACTACCCTTTGGATTAAAGAATGCTGGGGAAACTTTTCAAAGTGCTATGTCTTACGCATTTCATGACCTTAAGCACATTGTGCAGCCTTGTCTTGATGATTTACCTGCTCATTCATCGTACCATCTCACTCATTTACGAGCTATCTTTATGAGATGTAGGCATTATCGAATTCGGCTGAATCCACACAAATATGTTTTTTGTGTAGAATTAGGTCGCTTACTAGGATTTGTTGTTTCAAAAGCAGGCATTCGCGTTGATCCGTCAAAGGCTGAAGCTATTGTCAATTTACCTCCTCCTTCGACTCTGCGCCAACTCCAAAGTTTGCAGGGGAAAGCAAAATTTTTACGTCGTTTCATTCCTAACTACGCCGAGCTAACAAAGTGTTTTACCAGGTTGTTGAAACATAACATTCCATTCTTTTGGGATGAGATCGCTGATCGATATTTTAATGCACTTAAACACGCGTTGACCCATGCACCGTTATTGCATCCTCCCAATTACAACCGGGACTACATTTTGTACCTCACCGCCTCTCATTCACCAATTGGGATGGTGTTAGTTCAGGAAGACGAATTCAACAATGAACATGTCATTTACTATCTTATTCAAAATTTGCATCCGACTGAGATCAAATATACACATGTGGAGAAATTGGCCTTGGAAGTTGTTCAAGCTGTCCAAAGATTTAGACACTACATCTTATTACGCAAAACCACAATAATTTCTAACTGTAACCCTATGATGTACATTTTAACCAAACAATTGCTAGGGGGCAAGTATTCCAAATGGATAGTTATCCTGCAAGAATTTGACTTGGAATTTGAAAAATCCAAGGCAAAGAATATTTGGTTTTTTCCTAACTGATGTGTGATTTCCCCTCTACTGATACTGAAATTGTGGCGGCGCAACCCATTGCGGATGAATCCTTTTTTCTTATCAGTACACTTGATCCATGGTATGGGGATATTATCATTTATCTCCAAACCCAATCTTTTCGGCTTGAAATCTCACGGTGTGAGTGACAAAAAATACGTTTCCAATCCCAACAATACAATATTATTGGTGATACACTCTATCGTCGTGGAGCGGATTCCGTTTTCTAACGTTGTATTACTCATGAAGAAGCTGAGAAGGTTTTAAATGACTGCCATTCTGGAGCATGTGGCGGTCATATGTCTGGGTATGCCACAGCCCAAAAGATATTGCGCGTTGGTTATTTCTGGCCTTCGTTATTAAAAGATTGTATCTATGCAGTCCGAAAATGCCATAATTGTCAAGTTTTTTATCGTAAAATGCGTGCGCCACCCGCTCCTCTTCACCCTATAATTGCTGTCAGTCCATTCGCAAAATGGGGTATTGAATTTATTACATGTAACCCTCACTCAGGCGGGGGGCATGCGTATATCATCTTAGCGGTAGATTATTTCACTAAGTGGGCCGAGGCGATGCATACATTTTCGGTAGACGGCAAGACTGCTACAACTTTCGTATTAAATCATATAGTTGCTAGATTCGGTGTTCCTCAAGCCATTATTACAGATCACGGAAGCCATTTTCTAAATATCATGATGACTAAACTGACAGATCAACTTGGCCTGTGCCATGATAGTTCCACTCCATATTATCCGTAGGCTAATGGTCTGGTTGAAGTTACCAATAAATTTTTAGTCACTATGATCAGACGAATTATTGGTATTCATAAGTTGAATTGGAATTTATGTTATTTTCAGCACTTTGGGCATATCAGACCTCAATAAAAACGTCAACTGGTTTCACTCCCTTTCAACTGGTTTACGGTTTAGAAGTTATGTTTCCTATTGAATGCGAAATTACGTCATTGAAATTAGCCATAGCATTACTCCCAGCTACATCTGAAGAGGAGAAACATTTTTTGTACTTGGCTCAGCTAGATGAGAATCGAAGTAACGCTGCAATAGCAAACGAGGCTCATGTCAAACTAATAAAAGCTCAGTATGATAGAAGTGTTACCCTCGTAATTTTTCAGAAGGAGACCTAGTCTTAGTGTACGAGCAAGCCAACCATAAGCTAGGAACTGGAAAATTTGTGCCCATGTGGCATGGTCCTTTCATTTTTAAGCGAAAGCTAGAAAAAGGGGCCTATGAGCTGATAGATTTCGATGGTGTCTCTTTAGATAAACCCAGAAATGGGCTTTATCTAAAAAGATATTATGCTTAAATTTGGAGTGGAGATTTTTTAGATTAGATTTCTTTACTGCTAGTGTGTTTTAGATTAGAAAAGCATGCCTAGTTTAGATTGTGTTTTTATCACTATTCCTGCTTATCTAAGTTCTACTCTTGATATTGCATATGTCAACGCCTCTTCAAACCTACATTGGTTTTGCTGATGGTGCTTGTTGTAGTACACGGAACATTTCTTCCACAGCTTGGGTTATCTATTCACCCTCTGACGAGTTAGTATCCATGCATGGGGTAAGCCTCGGTCAAACAATGAATAACATTGCAGAATATAGTACAGTGATTGAATTATTATCTGAATCCATATCGTTCAGAATTCAGAGTTTGATTGTTAGGTTGGATTCTGAACTTGTTGTATTACAGCTTAACAGGGTTTATGCCATTAGAAATCCAGTGTTATTACAGTTATTTTTAAGAGTTTGTCTCTTGGAACGTGAATTTGATTACATTGAATATCAACATATTCCAAGAAATTTAAATTCATTATAAGATGCATTTTTTTCTAGTATGATAAATTGACATTTGCAATAATCAAAATAGTAAATTAAACAACATTCATAACATGTACACAGATAGTCAGTAATAGTGATATATCATAGCATAGAAGTTTGTTTTAAAAAAAAATATACATCGTCTTCGATCATAGGTTGGAAACACCTTATGATTGACAAAAATGATAATACAAAAGGTCAAAAATATGAGTCTACGACACGATCATCCTATCACTGATGATGATCACGATAAGAGACCACTGCCCGGGCCACCCTACATAGGAACCTCCTAAAAGGTCCTGGGACACCAATCACATATCTCTGTAATCTGAGCGGAATATCATCTATGTCCATCTCTGGAACATCTAGAGTCAGGTGCTCTAGGTGATGCTCTAAATCAGACAGGATCTCTGCTGATTGGCCTGCTGGGGCTGGTGCGGCTGCAGCTGATTGCCTCCCTTCATAAGGCTAGAGATGGGCTGGTCGCCGTGGGCCTGCATCTGAATTTAAAACTTTTGATTATCAGTTTTGAGACGATTAAAATACAAAAAAATTAGAACTTAGAAATTGTTGAAAATGATTTTTACCTGATTCATCCCACTGTTCCCCTGCTGGGAGAGCCATCTCTCAGTCACCGTGGAAATCTATCCTGGCGTATGGAAAGTCTTCTATAACAAAAATTTGGCGTTATAGCCAATGAAAATATGAAGGAGGAAATTGAACAATCTCAACGCCCTCAACAACGTGACGGGCCATCAATGCAACCCAACGAACCATCCTAGGTTCTCAAGGTGGATCGACATCAATAGGAATGTTCTGCGGAGATAACATGGGGATCCTCTCTAGAGAAAAGGTGAATACAATGGATCCATATCCAAATTTATTTAGCTTTCCATTATTTTCTCTGGTTAGTTGGCCTTTTACATTGGCCAACACAGCTTTGCACCAGTTGAAAATGGTGCCTCGAAAACAGTCTACAGCAATGTGCATCTGGGAACTGGTAGCCACATGCAACACTGCACTCCCACATAGTCTGGTGACAGTAAATGCAATAAATTTTAGCTCAGGACGGATGATAGTTTTTATGTCAATCTGTTTGTCCCGGGGGTCTACCTGATCATCACATAACTCTTGTTGAAGACTAGCGACAGTCTGGCCACCTGGCCTAGTCCCAAACAGAGAAATTTGTTCGCCCCTCTTAGACAAACCAATCAAAAAATATATATCCTCCAGGTCAATTTCGAGCTAGTGGCTGCTAATAATGAAACACTAGTCCTGTACATTCCATCTGTTCACCAGCCACGTCAGGAGGTCTACCTATGCCCTCATGCCCTGAATGGCCCATAATTTATACAAACTGCATGCTCTTAATGCCTGCATTGTAGGAAAATGGAGCATTGTGGCGTCATCCACGTCTTCATGCTCGTGTTCTCTCCAAATAAGCATCTTTTATGTCCTACATTGCATAAAAAGACATATTAGAACAAGATTTTTTGAAAATTTTTAGGCGGGAATTGATAAAATCGAGTTCAAAATTTAATTGCGTGGGGTCCGCACCTGAACTTCATACACAGTGCGTAGATATGCACTGGAACTGTGGAACAGGTGCAGACCCAAGACTTTTTCCCATATAGAAAAAATTCAGGGTCCGCAGGGCCCGTGTGTTGCACCTGCGGACCCTCGCAGGCGATTTTTTCCACATATTTTTGCTTAAAAAATGAAATCTAAAACCTAAAAACGAAATGCAAACAGATGAAATGCAAGATTAAGAGGTCATGGATTACCTGGAGCTGACGATTATCGATTTCGTCGGACGGATTTTCCAGAATCTTTGCAGGAACTTTTTTACCCAAAGCTCTTACTTTTCACTCTGAACACAAATGGAAAAAATGAGGTTAGAAAAGTCCTTTTTATAAGTTTTTTCGAATAAATGAGTTTTTAATTTGTTTATTTTTCACTTTAAAAAGGTTATTTTTGAAAACATTTTTACTTATCTTAAGCGGGTATGTGTAATGTTTCGAGTTTTTGTGCAGAAATTGGATTTTTCAGGAAAATTGACCATTTTCAACAAAGAGCATACTTTTATCACTTTTTTGGACTCTTTCAAAAATTCACGGAAAAGCGAAAACTTGGAGTTCTCTTTTAGGACATTTTTATGTTCTCTAAACATGAAAAGATTGCTGAGCACTTGATTATTTGAACTTGTTAAAATAAATGAATGATCATCCCTTCAGTATAAATTTACCCCTTTTACAGACTGAAATGGACTATTTACGAAAAAGATATACGTTGAATAATTACAATCAATAGAGTTCTCTCCCGCATTATTTTATCCTTTTTCGAGCTCGAGAGACTAAATTTATGAAAAATTACACCCATTGAGTTTTCTTAAGTTTTTTCTTCTGACTCCCTAAAATTGAAAAACACCAAGTTTCGCCTATACTGGACTCGTTAAAACTTAACAGTAAAGGACCTGTTCAATTCTAAACAGGAACAAACCACTCCTTCTTAGGGTTTGAATATTAAACTAAGTTGGACTCATCCAAAGGATGAGCTTATAAACAAGAAAATGTTATCCTCCTCAAGCTTGTCAAAAATAAAGAGGTAATTGCCAGAAATGGTGGAGGAAAAGAGAGAAAAATGGACTTGTTTGTTGTATTTTGATTTTTCGAAAAGCCAGTTAACCACTCTTGAACACGACACTTTTTTTTCACTTGGGTTGGGAAATCATTTTCCTAACAGTTAATCAAACCACATTGAAAGTCTTCAGCCGATTTCTGGGTATCAGCTTTGGGTCAATTGTCACCAAGCCATCTGCAGTGTCATTATGTGTTCAAGAGGACAGTTCAAATAAACCATTCATTTGAAAAATATCTGTCATCCATTTTGACCATCCCTGAGTCAGTCCTTGCCAAAATATTTCTTCAAAACTTGATCTATGATTTCTTTTTGTGGGCTTGCCTATGACAGATCACTTTCTATTGACGATAGCTCATTATCTAGGAATTTGATCTAGAAATCATCAATACCTTGAAATCTGCATGCCTCAATGGCAGGTTTCTTGCCTTCGATGACAGGTTGCATCATTGACTTTCGATCGAATGATTCCATGACGTGTTCAACTTCAGCTTATTCATTCACATTTCATGGATTGTACTAAGTACTTTGAGAGCCATTGACATGAATGGTGGTTACTCTCACACTTGTTAACAGTTTACATCATTGACTGGTAATCAGGTGGTTTCTACCATGTTGACTTTGACACATTCATTCACATGGATAGAATCGTACTAGTTCGAAATGTAGAAATCAAGACCCTGGATCTAGTTTCTACCATCCAGGCTACGAGGAATTTTGTTATCATTTATACAGTGGACTATTCATAAACAGATGGATGCGTCCATACTGTGTCTACACATGTCTATATTGTTGATGTATTCAAAATCATTCCTGTATCAGAACAGTTTGAATAAGTTTCTAGTTAGTTTTGATCTAAGTATGGGAATGCCTACCTCAGTGACGATATGTATACATATATATTTTTCATTGAATGTTTTTATAGGTTCCGATTGGGGTGTCCACAGGATGATCCTTGAAATGATAAAGTATTGCACTCTTCATATATGATAGACTTCAGCTTCATCTATTCCAGTCTTTGCACTTTAGGGGGCAATCTATTGCAGTGAAAATTGTCATCCTGACATTCTGCTATGTGTATGAGTTCATTATCACTCATACTTCCTCCTTTGAAAGTCTAACATATCAGTTTCTCATGTCAAGCCTTGAAAATAAGAGAAAATCTCCTAAAAATCACCTTAACTTTGGTATCACACTTTCTCTGTATCTTGCCTGTTGTCCCGCACCTAATGTTCATGACCCCTGCGTACCTGAACGCACTTTCTCTGTGTTATGGGTGCGAACCCCTGTAAAGATTAAAAAGGTGCAAGTAAAGTAAAAAAAGCTCACTATCAGTAAATTCTAGAAGCCTCTAGAAATAATATTGCAGTGGTAGAACTGCTCTTTTGAGGTTCATGTATCCCTTACCTTATGGAGCTAAGCCCTTGATGTGAGGAGCTTATCCCTTTGAAGGAGGATTATATCCCTTCATAGTTGGAACTGAAACCTCCTCTTTTCCACTATAAAAAGAGGCATTGGGTAGCCTCAAAGGGACTTCAAGCTTTAGAATTATTTGAGGTTAATTTCTGTTGGGATTCAGACTCATTTGTCTGAGATTTTTGTGAGGAGAGATCACATACCTCTATCTTTCTCGGTTGGAGGAGTGCAGAGCTTATTAGAGTAGAGGAGATTCCTATTTCAAACCCTAGGAAGGCCTGTTCAACATCAAGGCTAAGGTTGTAAGGTTTTCCTTCTTTCAAAGTTAATACAAATGAATTCATTTTTCTCAATAAGTTGTTAGTTAACTGTTTATTTCATGGATTCCTTGATCACCATGATAAGCATGATTTATGATGTTTACTATACAGGTGTTATTTAATGTTTGCTTGTTTGTGACTGTAGGTTTACAAAGATAACTCCTTCAAGTGCACGAGGGACAACTACTTTGAACAAGCATCGGATCTATGGTAAGTTCTTAAAACACCTTTATAGTATTATTTTATAAATCATATATGTTTAGAGAAAGATAGGTTTATTTGGCCATTTTTTGCTAGATTACCTTTTGGTACTTGGGAGATCGATCTTGTCCGCAAGATTGATTAATCCACCCAATAACGTTGCTATCAACGTTCGATTACCTGTACAGACAATCAAGACAACATGACAAGCGTAATGCCATGACAAACATAAAACAATTACAACCTATCTAATTGATCATGGAATTCTAGAAATCTCATTATAGATGTAAACAATAATGGAAGATAAACATCATATGCATTTTATTATGATAAAGACAAGGGGAGTTTACAACCAAGCCTTGATGTTGAGGCTCTCCTTTGGTAGGTCTGTATCCAAGCACGTTTGGCACACCCTCATTAACAAAGGTCCAAGATCTCACTATGTTCTCAACACACAAAAATAATCACACTCTGCACTGTTCTCCCGAAGCTATGATTGCTTCTTCTCTATGCTAACTTTTTCAGCTATCTATTCAACTAGAACATGTTCAACTAGCACATCAATGTAAGATGGATATATTTATAGAGGAGAGGAGGAGGTTGGGATCCATACAATAGTGGAAGGGAGGCCTTATCCCTTGGGAGGTTTCCCCATAAGGTGGAAACAAGAGGCCAAAGGAGGGAGGCTGTGGTTATTCAGTCGAACCACTCCATATGACTCATCCATGAAGTTGTTGTGATTGAAACTTCGCATATTTTTTTAAAAAACTTTCCATAAACAGATTGGTGCGGGTGCTTAACTAGGTCAGAGCACCAACTGGCACAGGCTCAGTGTTAATTTTCCTCATTGGCACGAGGGAATAATGGGCTAACATCGCCATGGCAAAAACAGGTGTTTTTAGTGATTTGCTCAGGAAATGGTCAATAGAGGGAATGTTGTACTCATGACAAGGGATGTAATGATGGTATTTGCAAGGCATGACACTGCTTATTGGTCACAAAAATGACCCTCCAATGGGTGAGATGGGGATTCCAAGGACAATGACAAATTACTGTGTAACAATTACCCAATTGAGTATTTTGTCATTCTTCGCTTCGTCTTTGCATGCTACTAAGTTCTAGAGAGTTGTTTCACCAAGCCAAGCTGGTTGCTAGTATTTTCAAAAGTTGCAGGTGTCACTAATCAAGTGAGGAAGAGAAGGTATAAAATCACCATGGCTGCAAAGAGGAATACCAGAAAAGGTGGCCACTACCTCAAATAATAGCCATCAGACATGAATTTGTTAAATGAAGACCCAACTGCATTAGAATTTTTCAGAGGAACAGGGTGTTTTCAGTTTTACCAAAAATTGCAAGGGTGCCATGTGCAAGTTTCTAAGGAGTATGCTATCAGTTTCAATGGGACAACTTCAAAGGTGGGAATGTTAAACCTCACAGTAACACCAGAGACCATTGCAACAACAACAAGAATCCCTAGAGGAGGAGAACAATGGTTTAAAGGCTTCAAGTTCACCATTCAGGACTGTAAGGAATTTATCAAGCCAGAGCATAGTGAGATTGATCTCACAAATTCCATCCCAAGGAGCTACATGAAAGACAACTTATCAAAGTTGTTGCTTATCATTCAGAAGCACTTCACTTGTGAAGGGATATACCACATGGTTTATTCCTACCACCTTAGGCTTCTATTGAATTTTGTGGGGAATAGGTCTCTTGATTTACCTTTTTACTTATACAGAAACTTAGCTAAAATTTCAGATAAGGTCCAAGTTAAAAAAGAAGGAAATGAAACCTCACTTTTTCATGATGGTTTGATCAAGTTGCTGGTATTAGAGGAGTTAAAAATATTAGGTAGAGACTGGTCATATTTTCTATTCATCAGTGGTTTTTAAGTAAATTATATCACTCCTAAAAGGACTTCAAAACCTAGAGATATCCCATCACCTTCAGTTGAAAAGAAAGTTGAGCCAGTGATCATGGAGACAGAGCCTTTGCAGAAGGCTGACAAACCCAAAGTTACACCGAAAAAAAAATCCAACAGTGAGAAAAAATGGCAGCAAGAGGGTTACAAGGAGCCAAACAGTGGCTAAGGGTAACTTAGAGGACATCTTACATGCTATTGAGATTGAAGAAACTCCCATAGTCCAAGCTGAAGAAATATACGAGGGAGGAAGAAAGCTCAAGAAATCCAAAACAACTAAAAAGTTAGAGTTTGCAGGTGAAGATACAGGATTCATGTTTTAGGCTAGAAAACCAATGACAAGACATGCTAGAAAAGTCTTGGAAAGCAGCAAAGAAACGCATAAGGTCAATGAAACCACTCAGCCACCACCAAGCATCATTGACCTCCTCACCTGCAAAATAAGAATTTGTCATCAAACAGAAGAAGGGCAAAGAGAAAATCAATGAGAAAACATAGATTAAAATCCTTAAGGAGTAGTTGAAGCTGGAAAATGATGAAATATCAGCCTTGAAGAAAGAGCCAAGGAAACACAGGGTTCAGAAGGAACAGTTTGAAAAAAAGAAAGAGATTTGGGAGGATCAAGTCACAAGTGTCTCTAAGACCTTGGAAAACACAGAAAAAATAATAAAGTGGAATCAACCACTAAGAAAGGAGGTCAAACATATAAAAGGTAAACCTGCACTTACAATCTAAGAACATGACACTAAAGGATGAAGTCAAATACCTATAAGAACAACTAGAACTGATTCATGAAGAGCTGGAAAAGAAAGGCTTAAATATGACTGTGGTTGAGGAGCCCATAGCTCAACTAATCATTAATGAAGAGGAAACACCACAGGAGGTCTTAATTTGAGATTGAATATGTTTTAGAAGGTTCATGGCATGCTGAAGATCAAGTTTTTACAGCTGGAGGTCAATTTTTGGAAATAGTCTTGAAATCTGGAAATTCTGCACTTTTACACAATTTTGTAGCATGTCCTAGGCTTAAAGCCAGGAAAATGCTATGAAAAAACATGTAGCAACATTTTTGCCTCTAAATTCACTTTTTGCAATTTTCAAGGAGGGAGAATGATTCTGGTGATGTGTCATGATTAGGTTGACACCATGAAACATCAAAGGAGCAGAGTTTTTGGGTGCAGAAGCAACTGTTTAGATGCTACTAAAGCTCACTACGAAACAATCATGTTTTCCTAGTGAGCTATTTTTGAAGGTTTTGGAGTAGCTTAATGGGAGTTTTGGATAGCTGGACTCCTCCAACATGTCAAGGTACCTTAAAATCAAACATTTATGACTTGAAGGAAGTGTTGTGGAGACAATTCATTAGCTAAAGCTCTCGTTGAAGGTAAGGATTATGCATTCTTATGCATTCATGAAAAATAATGTTTTGTTCCACATGTCTAGGAGGGTTTTTAATATGTAAAGGTGGTAATGAACCTATCATCTATCATTCGAGCATGTGATGATTATTTTTAATTGACATGTAATTGTTTCACAAATATAAGGTAGAATATGTAATAAATAGGAGTTACACTTCTATTAGGAGATGTATTCTTTAATGTATAGTTGTCAGTTTCTTGTTAGAAGTCATTTTTTTTCAGTTATATGATGTGTCATAGGAGAATTCGATGAATCTAACCACTAGACAGATCATCCTTGTTGTAATAATTTCTATTAAAAGACGAAGTATCAAAGTAGTGAAGGGTTGGAGATTTTTTGCATCAAACTGTTGCTTTATGTATTTTGACTTATATCAGTAATACAAAATGACATTCTTCTTGATAGACCTCGGATTATCTTGGGGTTTTTAATTTCTTATTGATCTACATCTTATTTTTTACCACTTGCAGTAGATTTCATTCCTATTAGTCAGAATTCATAACTCTATGCTTTGACTTCCTTTAGTAATGAAATCACTGTGTTTTCCTATGTTTTATGAGTGAATTTCTTTTATTAAAGACCCCTATCTGCCTCAGCTTCCATGTTAAGAAACCTTTTCATTGAAAATACTGATTGTTGACTCCATAAACTCAATGGTAGCAAGCTTGTATTATTTCAACCTGCAATCATAAAAAACAAGATACAAATTCTATAGAGTTAGCCATTTATCATTATCATTATCAAATATCATAAACCCCCTTGAGAGAGCCCTCTCAGACTGAAGAGGCTAAGATTCATTCAAAAGCTGGTTTGAAACAGTTACATAGGATTGTCTAATCAGAAACCAATCAAGTAAAATTTTGTGATAATAATATACATGAGAAAATAAATATTCGTTAGTTATATAGTGAAATAGTTCACATATACATAACGATCATTAACCTAACACTACACACCTTCAACAAGGTAAGTACTGAGGACACTGAAATAGTTCAATTTCCTTAGTACATATGAAAATTACATATATAAAAAAACATATAATAAATATTCCTAAGACATTCATGATACATGCATGAAAATGTGTCAGTTCATTGAGCTTCAATATTAGGTGAAATATCCAAGTACACAATTACAATGGCAAGGCACTAGTTCTAATAGTGGAACATTAAGTCACTCCTTGATTCTACAAAGAATAGTTTTCTCTCATATGCCAATTAGAGAAGCCAAGACTAGCTCTCCAAGGCTTAAGTCTCCAAAATAATTTTTCTTGAATTATGAGGGTACTTTTATAATAAGGGGAATGACCTCTTATATCCCCATGACTCTTGAATGATCCTCATGACTCTTATACTTCTAATGTGTCCTTTGGAATTCTAAACAACTCTTGTAATTCTAATGAAATTTGGACTTCTCCTAAGGAAATTTTGTCCATATATGACTAAGGGGATTTTCATATTCCACATATGGCTCTTTGACTTCCACATATCACATTTTGTTTTTTTCTTGAGAGTAAATCATTACATTCCACATGTTGATGTGGAATGACACATGGACACACATTGACCACCATGATGACACTGGTACAAGTTATAACTTAACCATGATGACATGGAATTCATGATGAGGTGGAAATGACAAGTTGTCTTCCTTGATGCTTCATCTTGCATTTTTGATGATAAATATGATCTATGCTTTATATTCATGAAAGATACACTTTTTTTCTCATATTCACCCTTCAAATGGTATTTTATTAGTATCAAAATCCTCCGAGTCATCATGCAATGTATTAATTCTATCTTGGTCCATGATCTTCTTCATGTTGAAGGTCAACAAGAAATTGCAGCACACACACTAGTGTGGGACCACAAGTCCTAGCAATACATTAGTGTGAAAGCCAATTTAATTTAATAAATTTGTGTAGTGTCTAATTTAATTTTCCCTTAATTAAATTGGACAATAAAATGTAATCTTATCTCATAATCACTTGTAATAGTTAACTCAGTGTGATAAACTTAGTTAGCTCATGTATTTCGAGTTGAGGGTGGTTGGTGAGGCATGCAGAGTAATTCTATTAGTTATGGAGTTCGAATTGCAGTTGGTGCATTAGTTTAATGCATGAGTAATTAGTTAACTCAATGAGGTGAGTTAAAGTCAGTTGAATTAGTTGTAACTGTTTGTTGCACTAGTAAGAGATCAAGTGAAGTAAATCATATTTAATTCACAATCAGTGATCTTCCATGCAACTGATGATTTACTATTAATAGCTGCATGCATGTCAGTTCCAGTGGAGACCCAATTGAGAAAAAGGTTAAAGGGATGTTAACTATCATTTGTATCACTAGTAGGTTGCCCGCATGCATCCAAACATCCATAAGACTTACCACGATCCTTGTGAAGTTTTGGAAGGCTGAAATTCCTAAAGGATAGGGATTGCATTCCACATGAATTTCACAAGCAAGGTAGGCTCATTAGAGGCTGAGAATTGGATAAGTGTTGTTCGATTTTGTTCGGGTCAGTGTGAGACAGTTGTGAGAGTGCAGGAGGCTCTTGTGAGAAGAGCGCATTGTAATTTTTCCATGATTCCATGGTGAATATAAAATAGAAGATAGAGGAGTTTTGAGCAGTAATTTTTCCCCAGGAAAATATCTAGGTTGTGCTTTGATTTGTTTCTTCCTGAACTTTTTGTGATTGAAAATCGTGTTTATTTTTTGCAATTCATTTGTAGAAGGATTCAATATATAGCTTTAGTACATTTCTTGATAGGATTGAATCCATTGATTTACATATGTTTGTATAAATTATACATCATATCATAGCACATGAAATCACTATAGTGGAGAAGCTGAGTTTGTTACTGAATAGAATTTGAATTTGCAAAAGTATTCTTGGTGTGACAGGGGAATCAAGATCGAAATGGATTTCAATGGCTTGAGATTGGAGTATGCACTCGAGGGAAACTCTAACTATATTGCGTAGAAAGATAGGATAGAGGAAGTAATGGAGGACATGTAGAAATTATATGCACTAAGCATGCATATGTCCAAGATCCACCTGATATCACACTATTTAAATTCATGCAAGATACTGAATCTATTCCACTTGTTAATATTTTGCAAAAAAATTAATTGCACACACATGTGAAGTATAAAAAAAATATTCAATCGCACATAACACAGTTTTTAACCGGGAAAGCCTGAAGCTGAAAACCCAACTATATATTATGTAACATGGATACCATATGAAAATCTCATACAAACATAAAAAGCTTATCACAAGCTCTCAGTACAGTACAATCGCCATACACTAATCAGGCCTAATCTTGCAAATCCATGCACTGATCTTTGCCACCTGCTAGCCTACCTCCACTGTGCAATCTATGCTGAAGAATAGCTCTGAATGAATTCAAACTACTCCATCCTTGACTGTGAAATCCTCATTAGCATCACCACTGAGTGTTTGATGAAATCAATGCATCACTAATAGTCACAACAGATAGTATATCTTGCCCTTTCACCTATCTCTCCATTGGTATCCACTGAAACTGCCATGCACTGTAGTTAACTGATGTATTATTTAGTTGATTAATGAGTTATTATTTATGAATTAATTAACTAATTAATTCACTCCACTCTCACTAGTGTATCAATCAGTTAGACTAGATACAACTAGCTCAACTGAGTCTAACTGAGTTAAACTGAATACAACTCCATAACTACTTCTTCCAACTATGTCATAACTCTACCACTTGAGTTATAATTGAGTTCTCCATGCAATAGCTCCAGTAAACCCTTAGGAATAGTGTAATTACTTCTTTCAGCTGATGTGCCACATCTGTGCACTGAACTGAAGTGCTCCAAGAGAATAAGTTTCTGTTTAGAGTCTAATTATTATTAAGAGCTAATAATAATCGACATGCATATATTTTTAGATTGACGATCTATAAATAGACTTCGCCCAATATTCTAAAAATATAATTTCATCTATTTTTCCAACTTGATCAACCATCCACAAATAGCATCTTGCAATTTCTGAAATATGATCGACATGTCTAAAAATAGACATAGTCTAAAAATAGATTTGCGCCAAAAATAGCCTGTGGGCCCACTTAGTGAAGGCGACTCTTTTTACTAAGCTCATCATCTTGTTCAATCTCAACAGGACAATGGGTTGAAATAATTCATTGATAATGATATCCCAAAACCTACTGTAGTAGATGCCGCAAATCTTAATTCTTGGCAAAAGAAGGTTGCAAAGGTGAGGAGGATCTTATTGGAGGGAGTATGAGACCACATTGTCTCAAGTATCCATGGAAAAGAAACACCATATGGAATGTGGAATTCTTTGACAGATCTATTTCGGAGAAATAGGGATCATAGAATATTTTCACTGAAGGACAAGCTCAGGAAAATCAAAATGGAGAAAGGTGACACCATTCTGAAATATTTAAAAAAGTTTTTCCAATGTCGAGATGAGGTTGGGAGTGTTAGAATTACTGTCGTGGATGATGAATTGGTGAGCCAATCTCTTCTAGGACTTCCCAAGAGTTGTCATAGTTATCAAGACTTTGTCAATGGGAGGGAGAAGCTTCTATATTGGGAACAAATTTGGTCCGATTTGGTGCAAGAAGAATTCAGGCGGAATACCATTGATGGATATTCATCTAAGAGATATCATGAAGAAAATTTTGCTTTGGCTACCAAGGCAAAGAAGGGGAAAGGAAATAAATTCCATTCCAAATCTGAGTCCGACAAAGATGGCAAGAAGCGAAACATGTCTAGAGTGAAGTGTTTTCACTGTCACGAGCATGGAAATTATGCCACTAATTGTCCACAAAAGAAGAATAAAAAGAAGGCTTAAGGATCTGCAGCTGGTGAGGCTTTGACCTCACAATTCAAGCTTGACTTCTCGCTCATTTCATGCATGGTTTCAAGTGGAATGGTATCGGTGTGGTACTTGGATATTGGTGCATCTTTCCACATGACTAGAGATAAATAAATTTTCAGTAGCTTCGAGGAGAAGGACCTATAGATGCATATCAAAATGGGTGATGACGGGAGGTACAGTACTACCAGGATTGGTACAGTTACCTTCCAGAGACAGTCAGGTAAACCCTTCTTATTAAAATATGTAATGCATGTAGCATGCTTGAAGAAAAATTTAGTTCCAGTAAGAGTGTTGGAGGATAGAAGCTATGCTGTGGTTTTCAGTGAAGGTTTTGTTTAGTAACCTCACCTATCAAATAAAAGGCGCGGCCAAGTAAAAGAACGGAGAAGCTAAGAAGGACGGTGGATAGTATAAATGGTGAAGATCATGGAGAGAGGGCCCTTGAAGAACTAGCGTGATGACCTCATATATCAAGACTATTACACGGTGAGAAGGGAGCGCTCATGGTTTTGAAGCGGAAAAATGAACCAAAGAGTGTGTGGTTAATCTCTTTCCGTCGGCATCAAACAAGTCTTGCAAAGGCTGAAGTTGAGCCCCCGCAGAAGGTGGCATCACCTTCCTCCTGGCCAATCACAAGAGTTCCACGGGGTTAAAAAATGGGCAAGGAGACTCCTATGCACCCTACCGAAACTCAAGAAGGGTCCACCGAGAATGACAGTTGGCGTCGATAAATGAAAAGGTAAAGTAAGTTTAGGAGGCAATACGAAGGCTGGTACCTGCTTTGTTCGGCACGTGGCCTCAACCTACCCAGATGCTGCCATCCAATCACCCATCACCGCGTGTCTCATTGTCGGCGTCCTTACGATGTCAGCCCTACAAGTGTCACCCAGTCTTGTACTCAGTAAAATCCAGTTGGATATAAGCATGTTTTACCCTCGATTGCGAAAAGTTACTGGTTATTAACTATTTTTTCACGCAGAAAAAGTTAAAACTTGAGTACAGGTTGCTTTCACTCCTGCGTCATTTCCCCTTGGCTACCTCACCGCTTTTAGGTATTTCATTGTTTTTCCTATTTCACTATTTCCTTCCTATTTTTATTTTCTAATTTTCATGGAGAAAATGAAACGGTATGTGCTTGAAACCCCACAAACCTGTGAGGTCAGGACTGCTCCTGGACCCGAGCCTTTCACTGACACTCATGCTCGAATCTGTGACCTAGTCTACCCCTTTGGTGTAGCCCGCACTAAAGCTGAGTTTTTCTACTGCCAGCGAAGAGGTGAGGACATATTTAGGGTTTTCAAGTCGGGTCTATATTACTAAATCGCCCCAACCACACACCCTTTTCCCAAATTCTTTAGCTAGCTTGGGGAGGCCTATGATGAGCGTAGAGACATTTTACTTTCTACCCAGGGCAACGAGATCCTTCGCATTACTCCCCAACTGATAAGGAAAGCCCTTTTCTACCCTCCCAACCAGGATTATGTTGAATTCTTCGATGTCTCCCTCTCCTGTCCTTTTTCAAAGTATCCCTGGGAGAAACAAAGCGGTTTCCTCAGTCTCCTTACCGATTAGCGCTTGTCATCTTTCCCGCTCACAGACTCTATCCCGCTGTCAACTTTTCGAACCAATGCACATCCCATCCTAGCAGTCATCTTAGGGTTGTTAGGGTATGAGGAGGTTGATCAGGTGACTAAAGAGAGCATAGATTTCCTATGGATCATGATGCAGGTGGATATCCTTTTGGATATCCCCTCTTTCTTAGCTTCGACTATCAAGACTCAGTTTCAAGAAATTTCCTCTTCTGAATATTTTAAGTATTATTCCCTTGTTTTTTACTTGTTCCTATTCGAAAACGCAGGTAGATTTGAAAGTCTAGGCCTAAACGTATTCTCGAGGAGAAATGCCCAACCCAGATCCGTGTTTGAGTGGACTATGACAGTTCGCTAGCAGCCAGAGGTGATGGGGTAAGCAAATTTTTCTAATGAGTTCATGTCTATAGCCTATGCCATTATACATGACAACCCTCCACCTAGAATATTTCCTAAGCAGAAGTACTGGCTACAGTTCAATGAGGTGGATTGCACAGGTGACTGGTATATGTTTGATGACCATACCGAGATCATAGTCTACGGTGTAGAGGTGCCTAGCTACCACATGTCGGTGTTTCCATATATGCGAGTTTTGGCCCTTGAATTCATCCAAAAGGTCTTGAAGGCCAACCAGGTACACTTCATACCTGCAAATAAGGGATACATCCTCAAAATCCCAGCTTCAATTGGCCCTTTCACCATTAGTTCAAGACATGTCCTCTCAATCATGGAAAAAATGCTACAAGAGATGAACCTCCCTCAGGGAGACGTCTGGCACTATGACCCTAAGGGATTCCTCACTAGTAGGAAGAAGAAAATAAAATCAACAGCTTATACGCATGAACCTAGACCCTTCATTGAATGGATATCTAACCTTGATGCATGGCCTTTGGATGCACAGATGGAGGCCGAGTCCTTAGATGCCGAAGGGAAAGGAGACAATGCGTTAGTTGAGACAAAAGAGTAGGAACAGGAGGGCCCCTCGGGAAGCTAGGATGTCATGGATGTTGACGAAGAAGCTCACCCTAATAAAAAAAAGAGGACTCAAGGGTGAGATGACATAGAGGTAGAGCTATCTGATGATGAGATTCCTATGCTAAAGGGTCCTGACAAAGACAAGCTAGGTTTTCTAGTTTCCTTTGATGCTGCCTCCTCTTCAGCCCCCTCATAAATTTCGTAGGCAGTCATAGTGGACAAGCAGGAGGAAAGGGATGATATCAATACTAGAAACAAGTTCACAAGGGAAAGACTGAGGGACGAACTAGAAAATTTCGTGGAAAAGCACCATTGTAGGCTTTCTTCTGTGCTAGATATGGATAAGGAGCATCTCATATTAGCCATTCAGCACTCAGCGTTTCAGCCCTCCAGTTCTGAAGCCCAATACAGAGCTTTGGAAGTAATCTTTAACCTAGGAAACATTCCCCTGATAGACAAGCTAGATTTACACCAATGTATTGGGGATATACTACGGACCGAGGTGGTGAAACATACAGTTGCCTTAAAGAAGCTCGAACATAAGGTAAAGATAATAGAAGAGAACCAAAAAAGAGAGAATATTAGCACCAATGCCACCACTACCCAGCTGGAGAACATCAAGAAAATTATAAGAGGAAAGGGGGTTGATAATAACACTGCACTGCAAGGTCTTCTTGCCAAGACAGAAGTGGAAATATAGGAACTGAGATGAAAGTTGAACATGTCTTGTGAGGAACATGTATAGACAGAGGAACTCGTCCTGGTAGAGAAGGAGAAAAACGTTCTCGTTGACTCACTTGCTCAAGAACATGAAGATAATGTGCAAAAGGACAAAGAGATTTCCGGACTTAAAGAGAGGTTGTCAGAATGGCAAGTCAAATGGGATGAGCATACATGCATGGTTCCTATATGAGGTGATCTTGAGACTTTCCCTGAATAGCTCACCAAGGCCTTATCTGATTTAAGGGTGTCAGAAGACGATACCCGCTCAATTCGCTGGCTCCTAGAAGAATCTGAGGCCTCCTAAGCAGCAAGGGCCAAAAGATGATTTCATCCCTACAAAAAGAGGTTGAAAACCTCCGCAAGGAAGCCCAAGATCAGGATAATTCCATCAAATAATTAAAAGGGTAGATCAAAGGTAACATGTCAATCGTGGAATCAAGGCGATTGGTTTGGGAAGAAATCATAGCAGAGGTTAAGCAGCTTTGGGACCTCCTTGTATTGGTAAATGAAAAAAATATTTTGATTCACGAGTTCAAGACTCAATTACAGGTTGGACGTAGGGAAGGGAAATAAAATGCAATAATAGCAAAGAAGTATATTAGGTATCTCAATGAACTCTCCCCTAAAGAATTGCAGGCACAGGTAGTTCCTGACCATTTTAGGAAAGTTATGGAGGTCATAAGAACAATTGAAAGAGAAAATGCACACGTGAATACACTAGGGTGTTTAGTGCTGGTGTCAAATGGTGTGGAGAAGTTCGACCAAGAGTGGATCAAGCTGGTAGAAGCTAGCCTCCCACTATGCTAGGATCCATAGTCAGGTGCACTATCTAATTTAACAACCTATGATCAGAAAATGCCAGAAATCATGTGTAGTGCAGACATATCATTGGAGAAAACGTCCCGACTAAAGACATAGATCATAATAGCTGTGTTACACAAGGAATTTTTCCTTCTCTACCAGGTTTAGAAATTATTTTCCATCCGTGGGGATTATACGGAGTTGACTCAGATGCAGTCTATGTTCGAGACCTACAACACAGTGCCATCAACTGGGGAAACTTTGTGGCAAAAGTGTTGTGAGTATGTGAATCCTCCAGTCTCTTCTACTTCACAGCAGCTGCTACCCCCTCTGCCTCGTCCACATGGGTTCTCTTCATCTTCAGTCTGCCCTTGCCATCCAGAAGGCTCAGGCACTCGTCGACGTACCAAATGATGGATATCATAACTTGGCCCACGCGGCCCATTTTTAAATTTTGTTTTTCTCATCTTCTGTGTAATGTAAAAATGGGTGAAATATTGATTTCACCCTATGCAATCTCTATATTTCATATTTTTTTTGTTATGTTCTTGTTACAGTCTGTGTTAGACCATATTTCTTTAGATGAGATGTCGTTATGCCTCATCATTTTTTATTGGGATTTGAAAATTCATGTCACGAGGGAATATTTTGTATCAAAAATATCTAGTTTGAATGTCCATGTAAAACACTATAAAATACCATACCGCAAACTAAGTAAAGGTTTTGAATTTTCTAGCAGCATAAGTGTGTAGTCTGCGTAACATATTTTGTAATTTCGGGGTTTTTCTCTCAATGTATATCTGAAGATCCATTTTGAAGAATAATATAACATTTGTTTGTTGCGATAATGGATTCCTACTGAAATGGATGAACAATATGTATGTCCTCGATGTGTTTGTTCATTTTAATGTTCATTTCACTTATATTTTCTTTCTTGTTATCGTCGCTTTTAGAATGTGGGTGGTCTATGAATTATGTATGAATATATATTCCAATGGTACTCATATCATGATTTATAGTAGAACCTTAAATATAACTCAAGGCACGATTTTCGTTCCAAGTTCTCTTTCCATATCGTTTTCCTCTAAGGTCTTTTAAAGGGTGGATTCTTATACTTGTTTAAGCCCACCTCACTTTGACTTTCCATACTCATTCCACATAGTTTCATCTTGTTTAACTTTTATAACTATTCATTAGCTTCACATTCAACCTTATTTGCAACAGATTTTTATTTAATGACTGCTTCAAGCCCATTCTGAGCAGGCCTTTCTCCTTAAAATCAAAGCTCCCAGCTACTACTCCTCTCTCGTTGAGATCCATGACCACCTTTCAAATATTTCAATCCATTTGTTATCAAGAGTTTCCCTTACAAGCATGCAAAATAAACTAAACAATATATTATCCTAAGATGTCCTAGGCACTGGTCTTTTGCAACTCGAGGTTATCTATAAGAGTGATAACAAAAGGGAAAGCTTTCTTTCTACATAAAGACACAGGACACGCCAAGAATATTGGGATTTTTGTGAAGAATCTCTATAAACTTGATGTAGATGGTTGCACAGCATTGATGGGTAAGGTAGACAAAGTGGTAAGATGGGATGAGGGTGAGTTATGGCACAGGAGATTGGGCCATCTACACTGCGGAGCCTTGAAGGTCATACAACATATTTATACGAGTCTTCCCAAGGGTACTCTTACGCAAATAGATACATGCAAGGGATGTACTATGGGGAAGTATGAAAAGACCACTTTTCACGAGAAGGAGAACCAAGTTTGGAAATCCTTGATAGAGTTCACTCAGACGTGTGTGGACCATTCTCTACTGATTCGATAACAAAGCATAAGTACTATGTGATATTTTTTTATGATTTTTCTAGAAAGTGTTGGATCTACTTTAGGCAGAAGAAAGATCAGACGTTCTAAAAATTTCTTGAGTTAAATGCACTGGCGGAGAAAGATATAGGGAAGCATGTGAAGGATATTAGGAGCAAAAATGGTGGTGAGTACATCTCCAATGAATTCAAGAAATTTTTTAGCAAAGAAGAAATTCAAATAGAGTTGATTGCACCTCATAACCCATAGAAAAATGGGGTTGCATAAAGAAATAATAGAACAATTGTGGGTGCATCATGAGAAATGTTGCATGATCAGGGCCTACCATTTCATCTGTGGGCGGAGGCATGCAACAAAATGGTATTTGTGCAAAAATATAGTCCTCATCAGATACTTAGCATGAGTACACCAGAGGAGCCTTTTTCTGGTAAGAGACATAATGTTTCATATTTTAAAATTTTTGGCTCATCTGTTTATTTACATGTGACAAAAGACACCAGAAAGAAGCTCAAACCAACAACTGAGATTGGGATATTGGTGGGGTACACTGATAATCCCCACAACTATCGGGTGTATTTTCCAAATAGAAGGATGACTATTGTGAGACGGGATAAAAATTTGATGAGGATAAAGCCATTCGATTGTCCCTTGAGAGGGAGATGGATTTGCATGCAAATGAGGAACTCTTGGTTCCAAAGAATGAACCTCAAGATGTGCAATAGCCACATGCGGAGGATCATGGAGTGGCAGAAAACACTCATGCAGAGCCATCCACCAGAAATGGTAGAGGGAAAAACACGAAAGATGATAGATTGAGACTTGATGCGGTAGAGCATGTAGGAGCACCTACTTCACTGCGCAGACAGAGATAGTCTCCCGACATTTTTACTAGATACATGGATCTTATGAGCAAGTGTATTGTGACAGAACCATCCTCCTTTGATGAAGTAGTGCAACAACCAATTTGGATTGATGGTATGGTTGATGAGTATGGCTCCATTGTCAAGAACAATGAATGGGAAGTTGTCCCAAGACTAGTTGGAAAATCAGTGGTTGGATCTAGATGGATCTATAAGGTGAAGTGGGTGGAAGATGGGAGTGTAGAGAAGTACAAGGCCAAATTTATGGCCTGGGTACTCTCACAAGTAGAGGGGATTGAATATTAGGAGAATTTTGCACCAGTGATTAGATACTCTTCCATTAGATCTATCCTTGCACTTTCAGCGCAGATGGGGTGGCACATTCAACAGATGGATGTAAAAAATGCGTTTCTCAATGGAGTTATTGGGGAGGAATTGTACGTAGAGTAGCCAAAAAGTTTTGAGATATTTGACAGTGAGTTGCATGTGTGCCGACTCAAGAGAAAATTGTATGGGCTGAAGAAAGCACCTCGTGCTTCACACACTCAGATTGACAACTATTTCACCGGGTTGGGCTTCACCAAAAGTGAAGCGGATGCAAACTTGTACCAGATTGTGGTTGATGGTAAGCTATTGATTATTGTACTTTATGTTGATGATGTAATTTTGACAGGTGATGAGAAACTGATAAATTATTGCAAGGAGGATCTTTCAAGAGAGTTTGAAATGAAGGACATGGGACTCCTTCACTATTTCCTTGGTTTGGAAATATGGTAGCGGGATGGTCAAATATTTGTTTCTCAAGGAAAGTATGCCAAAGAGATTCTGGGTAAGTTTCACATGGAGAGCTGTAAACCCATGGATACTCCTCTTCCACGAAATTGGAGGAAAGAAGATGCCACTTCAGGAGAAGTATTGGACACTACTATCTATAGGCAACTAGTGGGTTCACTGATATACTTAGTGAACATTAAACCAGACATTTGCTACAAAGTTAACCAGCTGAGTCAAGCTATAGCTAAGCCGACCAAGCTCTTTTGGAAGGCGGGGAAGCATGTCTTGAGATATCTCGAGGGAACTACAGAGTATGGATTATGGTACAGACAGACAGAGGGAGTGAAGCTTCAAGGCTTCACAGATGCATATTGGGCAGACAGTCCATCAGACAGAGAGAGAACATCAAGAGGGGTCTTCAACATAGGGTCGACAAAATTTTCTTGGTACAAAAGGAAGAAAAAATCTGTGTCACTCAGTTCAGCTGAGGTAGAGTACATGGAAACAAGTCAAGCTGCATGTGAGGCCATTTGGATGAGAAATATCCTGGTTGATTTGTTTAGTTCTCAGATGGATCTGACGGTGATACATTGTGATAGCCATAGTTGCATTAAACTCTTGGTTAATATGGTATTCCATGGTAGGTCCAAGCACATATAAATATGGTACCACCATCTCAGATATTGTGTTTAGAGGCACATTATGTTATTTCAGTACATTCCCATGGAAGATCAAGATACAGATATTTTGACGAAGGTGCTTGCCAGGAGAAAATTCGAATACCATAGAGGCAGGATCTGGGTGGCAGATGATCCCTTTCTTGTTGAGGGGGAGTTTTGAAGGTCAACAAGAAATTGCAACACACACACTAGTGTGGGACCATAGGTCCTAGCGATACATTAGTGTGAAAGCCAATTTAATTTAATAAATTGGTGCAATTTCTAATTTAATTTTCCTTTAATTAAATTGGACAATAAAATGTAATCTTATCTCATAATCACTTGTAATAGTTAACTCAGTGTGATAAACTTAGTTAGCTCATGTATTTCGAGTTGAGGGTGGTTGGTGAGGCATGAAAAGTAATTCTATTAGTTATGGAGTTTGAATTGCAGTTGGTGCATTAGTTTAATGCATGAGTAATTAGTTAACTCAGTTAGGTGATTTAAAGTCAGTTGAACTAGTTGTAACTATTTTTTGCACTAGTAAGATATCAAGTGAATTAAATCATATTTAATTCACAATCAATGATCTTCCATGCAACTGATGATTTATTAATAGCTGCATGCATTTCAGTTACAATGGAGACCTAGTTGAGACAAAGGTTAAAGGGATGTTAACTATAATTTGTACCATTAGTAGGTTTCCCGCATGCAACCAGACATCCATTGGATTTCCCATGATCCTTGCGCAGTTTTGGAAGGCTGAAATTCCTAAATAATAGGGATTTCATTCCACATGAATTGCTCAAGCAAGGCATACTAATTAGAGGCTGAGAATTGGCTAAGTGTGTAGAAATTTGAATAGCTGTTATATTATTCACTGAGATTATCCTGATCACACACTATTTGAGCTTCATGCATAATACATAACCTCTTCTACTATTGATCATCAATTTGCGGAAATATAAACAATCGCATGCGCACATTAAAACCACAAACAATCACATATATAAACACAGTATTTATGGGAAAGCTTAAAGCTGAAAACCCCCAACTATCTGTATATTATAATGATAGATATCATGTAAAAATAATTGTACAAACTCCTCACAAGCTCTCAGTACAGTCTCCAATTTTTACACACTACACAAGCTCAGATCATACAAAACACATGCTCCAATCTGCTCCACTTGTTAGCCTGCCTCTACTGCGCAATCCAAGATGAATAATTGCACATCCTGAGTTCAAATCCCTCTGGTATGTATTGTGCAATCCTCATTTGAATCCCCATCAATGTGTGGTGCAAACTCATGCACCAGTATAGTCACAACTGATAGTCACGCTGCTCTTTCACCTACCTATTCACTGGTCTCCACTGAAACTGTCCATGCACTGAAGTTAACTGATGTATTCTTTAGTTTATTAATGAGTTTATAATTAGTGAATTAATTAATAATTAATTCACACCACTCTCACTAGTGTATCAATCAGTTAGACTAGATACAACTAGCTCAAATATGTTTAACTGAGTTAAACTGAATAAAACTCCACTAACTTCCTCAATCAACTCCACCAAACTCTGTCACATGAGTTCTAACTGAAGTCAACATGCAATAGCTCCACTAAACACTAGGAATAGCATAATTCCTTCTGTCAGCTGCATGTGCCACTTCTGTGCACTCAAATGAAGTTCTCTAAGAGGATAAGATAATGTTTAGAGTCCAAATATTATTAAGAGCTAATAATATTCGACATATCTATTTTTAGACTGGCAATCTAAAAATAGATTCCGCCCAGTATGTCTAAAAATAGAAGTCCATCTATTTTTCTCGACTTGACCAACCATCCACAAATAACATCCTGCAACTCATAGAACATGATCCATATGTCTAAAAATAGACATAGTCTAACAATAGACTTTGCGCCAAAAATACCTTGCGGGCCCACTTAGTGAAGGCAACTCCTTTCCACTAAGCTCATCATCTTGTTGCAATCTCAAAAAAGTGTTGGTTGATTTTTTCCGGTTCAGTGCAGGAGACTCTTATGAGAAGAGTGAATTGTAATTGTTTCAAGATTCCATGGTGAATATACAATAGAAGATAGAGGGGTTTTGAGTAGTAAGCTTTCCCTGGGAAAATATCTGTGTTGTGGTTTGATTTGTTTTTTCTGCACTTGTTGTGATTGGAAACTATGCTTAATTTCTGTAATTGATTTGTATAAGGAGTCAGTATCTAGCTTTAGTACATTTTTTGATCGGATTGAATCCATTGATATAAATATGTTTGTATAATTTCTACACTTCATGTCCTCATGATATCTCTCTTAGTGTTTATTCTCTCCAGGTGTTTCTTCATGCTTTATTCTTGCTATTTTCTCTTAAGAACCACCTTTTCATGCTTGGAACGTAATCCTGCCAATGAAAAAAATTGATGATGAGGCAATATCAATCTTAAAATATCTATTTTATCACTACCTATCTCATGAAATGATATGCTTGTGATAGGGGCGTGAGAAGGTTAAAAGGAGAAGGCTTGATTAAGAGGGTATAGTCAAACTCATTAGTGGATTAGGAGGGATTGAATATTAATTTTTTCTACACCATGCACTATGAGGAAGAGATATCCTTGGTCCAACACAGTGAGAGAATTCAAAGGGGCAAGGTTGAAATCTTCAAGCTTCAAGGTTGCACCATGCACTCCAAAGAAACGAGGGGAGATATTAAAAGCACAGTTCAACTAGTCAAGGATGACAGGAGGAAACCTTTAGCCTTCCCTAGTGTTCCATGCACTAAAATTAAGGGTAAAAGTAAGGCTTAGGGCACATGATCACATTGGGAAGGAGGGAAGGTGAAAATTTCGACCTTTAGGACTATGCTATGTGATCAAAGAGAAAGGATACTTCAAGGAGAGATAATTTTGACTAGTCAAAGGAAGGGAGGAAAATTCCTTCAGCCTTGCCTACCATGCCATGCATTATATAGGAATATGTTAAGCCAAGATTGGGTGAAAAGCGCATTGGGGAAGGGGTAAGGGTGAGGCTTGAACCTTCAGGAGTGCGGCATGCGCTCAAAGGAAGAGGAAGCTTGAGATAAAGTGAAATTTACTTCCATAGGGTTCAGTGTTGATTTTTAGTGCACTTTTCATCCTAGTATAGTGTAATTTGACCCAAGAGTGGGATATTTACCATTTGGAGTGCACTTTTCAATGAGGGATTCCATAGGGATGAAGCCAATTTTCCTAGGAGGTTTTTCACTACACCAGGAGGATAGGAGGATCTTTAAATTACATGTTTTTCCTCTGCAAAAAGGGTGAAATAGGTCCATTATTATATATAGGAATTTTATATGTGTCATGTAAGGTAGAGGTGATTAAAACTCAGTGAAGTGAGTCAGTATGAGAAGGAAGGGTCAAGTGACTACCCTTGTGAGGATTATAATGTGCAACATATTTGGGGTAATATTGAGAGGGACTTATTGTACCAATAATTGGGAGTGGGATTACATCATTGAGGTCTATGGATAGGTTAAGATCCAAAATCGATAAGATGGAAAAATGATTCACAAATTGCATTGGGATAAAGGACCAAAAGGGCTCTAAAGTGGCTGAGTGTGGGATTGACAAAGTAAAAGAGGGAAAATGAATCAAGACATGAATCAATATTGGATAAAACACATAAAAACATAAAAAAATCTATAATAATACACAAGACTCATGAATGACAATCACACCTTGAAACAATAAGAAAACGACAGTTGAAATGACACATTATGATACTTAGAATACAAGTTACGAAATCTATGATGGCTATGACCAAATGATGTGATAAGCTATAGGTATGTGTCGAAACCATATTATAATGATATGTAAGACCATATAATGTAGAATAGTGTGCCATGAATAGCTTTGGTGATATGAAAAGGTGTGACACATGCAAGAGTGAAAATCACAAAAGTGACACCTGCAACATGAGGGAAACATAATATGACACTTGAAAAATGTGAATGACCTTGAAAGAAACACATGCCAGAAAAAAGGTCACATGAAAAAAACACTTATTAAAGTGAAAAAAAGAGAAAATTACAACCGCAAATTTGAAAGCGACACTCATTAAATCGAAAGTGAAGATGACAGTTGAAAAACTCACTGAAGTATAAGTACAATGGAAACCAAAGTAGGGGACATTGTCAATGAAAGTGAGAATTGAATGTCAATATGAGTTTAAAAACACACAAGAATTGTCTCGATGAATGGTACTATGCTTATTCAAGCTTGCATAAAGTAAGTGTTCTCATGAACTCATCGAGGACATTTTAAAACTGAGAAGAAGATTTAAATGCATATAAAAACATAAATTGACCATGGAATAACCATAGAGAAATATATTGTGAGATCCTCATTAGGCTCCAAAATTCAATTATGAGAAAACATTTGGAGGGTGTTAATCGCAACGAAAACACTTTACGAGACATTGGTAGAACTCCAACTTCTTTGTTTAGGTTTATTTATCCAAGTGCAAGTTATCAATATTTCACGAAGTATTTATTCATATTGTGGATTAACTTGGCTTCCCTACTTAACTCGGTTAGAAAAATAGTTACCCTCATTCACTTGGTTAAAACATACAAAATATACACCATATCACAATTGTTTCAATCTAGGAAAGGGTAATATGCATGATTATTTGAAGATATTCAGAGTATGGGTTTCATCTCTAGTGTTGCTCTGCTACCAGCAGGCCTAGAAAGTACCTCGATGGAGTCACTATACTGGCACAAGCATTGCTTTTCTACCATCAAGCCTAGAAATTACCCCGAAGGAGTCACTACAGGGGCACAAGCGTTGCTTCACTACCAACGAGCCTAGAAATTACCCAGCAAAGTCACCTTCTTCACCTCCCTACGCGAGAAGCTTTTATCTTCTTTCACCTTTTATTTATTTATTAAGACCATGCTTCGACACTTTATATTTTCAACGGGTGGAAGAGGTATCCCAACTTATTAAGAGCATAGGAGGGTTCTCCTTTATAGAAGTATTTATATTACCTTTGATTTTGGTTTGATTTCTTTATATTTTCCCCTTATCATTTCTCTACTTGACTAGGTCAACAAGAAAAACATTATTCGCTTACAATACTAAGTTGAGGAATGAGGATCCTAAAATAGATACGAGATTTATGGTTTGATCAAAGGATTTCCATTGAAGTGGATCTTACATCATTGAAATAATTATATGCCCCAATATAGATAAAAGGTAACAGATTATCCAAGAATTTTTCATCATCACAATTTCCCTTTTCAAGTTTTTCCAAATTTTATTTTGAGCCAAATTGGAGCATATTTCATGAAAATTATTATTGTAAAAAAAAACAAAAAAACAAAAAAACCAAAAGAACAAAGCAAATGGAGGCAGGATGTAAACCAACATGAAAGCTATACAATAAGAAAACAAACAAATGAAAAGACTTGCTAGAGAGCATGATAGAGGATAGATGCAATGCAAGGGAAACTAAATGCAGTTAAGCCTACTCCTAAAGTAACCATCTAGAAGGTCAGGGCTAAGTGTAATGATACTTCCAATGTATTCATCGTCATTCCAGACATGCAATCACAAAGATACAAATAATTAAAAGAAATATAAAATAATATGCAATAGATAAGATACAAATTTTGAAATCTTGCACAGCTAACTGAAGATATGGATTATTACCAAAATAATTTTTCATACTAACTGGTTTGATCCAGTTTTGAACTTACCTTGTTGTTTGAAATGTTGATTATACAAACCTCATAGGTTACTTGTGAATACAATTAATTTTCACTCTCAGTTCTTGCAAACGTTATAAATGATCTAAATTTTTTATTTTCATTAGCTATTAGCACATAATATTGCTCTAACCGTTCAATGTTTGGATCTTGAAATTCAATACAACCAATTTGAAAACCCTAGGACATATGGGAAAATGGATTTCCAATTAATGCATTCAATTCACAACTAAAATATTTGGTATCATGATTAGAGTGGTCAATTAACATATAATGTTATTTATTATATATTGGTTCCCTTTGTATCCAATTGCATGAAAAGTCAAAAATAAGAAAGCTCAGGGAATTCAGGACAATTGTTGACATTGTGAATCCAGGAAACCAATCAAGATACTAAACTGACAAAATACTAGATACATATGAAAAATAAAACCAAATACTAACACAAGGGTTTTTGTCGGCTGGATGATTGAAGCAATTACAGTTATTCCATAGGAGAAAATGTTCCATGGAGATTATTATCTTCATAATATGCAAAAAAGAGATAATAAGATGATCAAATTCAGAAGAGTTTAACAGAGAAAAAATCTTAAGCATAGAATGACCTTTATCTCGATCACTAAAATGGCACGCCTTCGAATCGTATAGATCCTATGAAATATGTGCTCTCCAACCATCGGTATAGCTCAAGAGGTTGACATGAAAAGGAAGTAACCGAATAAGAACCTTTCATATGATAAAAAATTATATCTTAGAAATCATGATAATAAACTTGAAAATATTGAGATTCCTTTAACAATGAACTCATAACTAGTGAATGAATGTCAAGGAAAAAATTATGCGTGAAAATATGGATCCAACTTAGTTCAAATATCTTGAAAGGATTGCAAGAACGTAATGTTTGGTAAATTAATTTTATTTAATTTACTTCATTAAATGTCAACCAAGATTAGTGTACTTGTGAAATGTATGTGCACTATATATGCTTTTCCTTTGTAAATTAAGTGAATTCTAAGAAGAAGGCTAATTACCAAAATGAATAAAACCAATTTCAAAACGAACTGCAAATTAGAAACTAATGATGCACATATTCTTTCAATCCAAAGTACTAACTAACTAAATTGAGCTTTTCGAAGTAAATATCTATCTAATATTGCAAGAATCCACACTTAAAATACCAAAAGGAAATTCTTGAAAATCAAAACATGGAAGGAAAATAACTTAGTTATACTACTACGGAATTAAACTTATTATGCATTAATTACTAAAAATAAATCTTTAAAATAAATTGAAATTGGAACAAAATTAATCTAATTTCTATGAGAAACTGATGATAAAATCTAATCTATGAAAGGTAAATTGCTTTGAAAAGAAATGGAAATGGAATATAATAACATAAATGAAAATCTAACTTAAGAGAGATTACTAGTGTGTCCAATTAACTTCTAAACTATATTCTAAGTCTAACATAACAAAACTTGAAAATAAAAAACAGAACTAGAATTTAAAGAATAAAACAACTAAATAAGACTAACATGAAACAATAAAACACTAGGTACATGTAATCAAAGATGCATTGAATAATTAACTCTTTTTGGTGTTTTCTCTTTTATGAGTACTCTATGATAAGAATAAAATAACCAAAAATGAAATCTGTAACAAAAATGAACTTCTAGGGAAAATGAACTAAACTAGTTTGAAACTTAAAATGAAAACCTCACAGCTCGCAGAGGGCCCTCCTAGAGTGCAGGATCGACTATCAATCAAGACTTCACGCACAAATTGAAAATGTAATAATAACTTATATTAAAGGAGTTGAGTATCAATATGTCACCAAAAGGATTATAAAATTAATAAAAGTAATCACCACCACTTCATAACTATGTTCCTTTCCTTGGTCACTGTTCTTTATACAAATAATAAAAACAACTTTAAAAGAGTTTTAAGCTGCTAAATCATAAACAAAATTGACACTTTGAGATCGATATCTAAGAATATAAATATTTTTATGACTTTCTATTGGAAAATAAAGTTATAGGATATTTTGTGTTTTAACAGCCAAGTGCCTCGCTCGCTTTGTAATATTCCCAATTAGCTATAAGCTAGATTGAATATTAATTTTTGTTTTTTCTTCTTAATTTGCTGAATAAGAGGGTATGGAGACCCATAAATCTCCTTAGTAGGAATAAAATCACTCCTAATGTGAAAGGAGATCATTTTAGTAGCTTAATTGAGCACCCTTGTGTGTGAAAAGGGGTTGGAGCATGTAGAATGGGTCAAATTTGACCAAATCAATAGTGCTGTCATGGAGGAGTGGGCATTCATTGTGGGAAAACGCAGTTTTGGAGGGAGACTCCATGCATGGAAGTAGTGGCTTTAATGAGTGGTGCCAAGGGTGAGGAATATCACCACTTATATAAGGAAGGGGATGGAAGCCATAAAGGATACATTTTAGATTATTATTTTGATATGGTCTGTATGACTGTTTGATCTCTTTAGCTGTTTAGCTAAGACTACAACGTTGTTTAGAACAGGGTGTTCCCGAGCGAGAATCCCACCTTAATCCTCGGGGGACTTAGAGTGCCTACTTAGGAGAAGTTCTAGAGGATTATTTCCAAATTCTGGCATTTGGCCAAGCTACAAATTTCTTCTACATCGCAAATTCATTTTAGATATGTGATGAGTTGCAGGGTGCAACAGTGGAGGGTTTCTTTGGATCATTTCTGAGCTTGTCTTCAGTGGAAGAAGCTTTCTTTCCATTGGGAGATCAGTAAAGAAGGTCCCTGTGCTTCATATCATATTTTTTCATTATGCCAATGGAGTATCATCCCCTACAGCATAGTTCCAGTCCCTGACTGTGTTATTTTAGTGAGTTGTTGTAGGGATAAGTTCAGTGCTCCATTTGGAGTGTTGCTTTTCAATGGAGGGATCAACTCTACACTTGAAGAGTCCATTGGAGGAGTTCCTTTCAGATCCATATAAGATTAAGCCACCTCCTTTTAGGTGCGCAGTTGCAGATTTTATTCAGCCCTAGGTCTATATTCCGGCATTCTGATATTTTGTGTATTTCTGGAAACCCTTCCTAGGTTGTCTAGGAAAAGTGTGTGGGAGCTTAGATCCTCATTTTTTGGCCTTTTTTAAGCATGTAATATCAGATCTATTTATTTATATTTTCCAGCTGTATTATTATTCATTAAAACTGCACTGTATGAACTTCAGTATTTTGTGTAGCAGATGTATTCATGTTTTGGTGCTTTCAGGCATTGGAGGCTTCTCTTGCCTAGCTTGCGAGACTTGATCCCCATGATATTGTACTTATTTATTTTTGTTCTACATAATACCATGGATCTATCTTCGGCTCATATTTAATGTGATAAAATTTGTTACTATTTCCACTTTTATGTGCTATATTGTTGCTTTCCCCATTTGGGAATATTACACACTTGATTCTCCGCTTCCTGTGCTCAACTGCAACACACAGTTTCCATGTTTGACCCAAACTTTGACTTCAATATCTCTCATTTCTCTTAGCTTTCCAAGTAATTAAATTCGGTGCTTATCCATCTGGAGGCCAAATTTCATCTTTTGACATTCTTCTTCCTTCTTCTAAAGCGCTGCAACCTATCTAACAAGAGATTCTGCTGCAGAAACACATATCAGTTGCACAATTTACAAAATTTAGTAATTGCAAGATACTTTTGTCATAATTTCATTAAAAACAAAGAAATTAAATATGGATGATTTAATAACTTGTAGGATTTGATATTGACCTTAATATGTTGATGTTTTACAGAAAAATAATAGAAAGGTGGAATATGATGGAAAAAAGGATGGTAAAAAAAGACATTCTTAAACTTCAACATTCTCCAACACTGAAGGTTTTGCAGTTCCTCATGCACCAAAATTTCAAAATTTATTCCTGTCCTCTCCTTTAATTTAATGATTTCTTATGCTTGTGCAAGTACCTCCAATATAGTACTTCTTTTCTTATTTTTCATGATAAACATGGCCCTTGGTTTCTTTATAAAAACTCTCCCTTGTAATCCTCTGACCTTGTTTTTAAGAAACTTATTTTGTTATTTAAGCTTCTTATTCATTTTGTACCAATGATAGAGGTGTAGCAATATGTTGTCATTCTGAGTCCTTAGTATCTCATTTTTAACCTTAGCCTCTTCTATCTCCTGAATCAAATGTTTTTTAAGGATTTCCAATTCATAAACATGTTGCTTCATATTTTCTTCAATGTTTTTTTCCCTATTCTACACTTGGTTTTGTTGTTCAGGTCTCACCTGTTTCAAATTGAGATGAATTTGATTTCTACTATGCCTTATTATCTAGATATTCTACATAATCATAGATCTCTTGTTGAATTAGATCAATTTTTGGGGTCTTCCTTGTTGGACTACCTATTAGACTGCTTGTTGGACTGACTGTACAACGAGGTGTATTGAACCCTTACTGTTCAAAATAAATCATCTCTAGTGATTGATAATTTGTTGATAATTTTGAAATTATCCTACTCCTCCTTACATTCATTCCTGAAATTTTCATGCTTTTATTTATTTATTTAATTTTAATTTTAATTTATTTATTTTTAAATTTTAAATTTTTATTTTTTTTTTAATTTTAAATTTAAATTTAAATTTTATTTATTTATTTATTTTAATTCAATTTATTATTATTATTATTATCATTATTATTTTACTAATTTTTGTTTTCTTCTTTAATTCAAACATGGCTGGCTTGGGATGGCTTTCTTCCTTCTAAGCTCTTATTTTCCACTTTTCAAATTTCTTTTTTCAAGGAATATGGACAATGTAGTATTGTCCTCAAATGGGCCTTTTGGAATTTCAGTCGCATTTTCTTTTTGAAATTATTCTTGGATTCTCTCTTTTTTAGGACTAGGGTTTAATTTCTCCTACTTCTTTTGACTTTGCTATTTGGTTCTTTATCTGGAGCTTCCACAAAATGTTTTCTTACGAAGAAATGCGGCCAATTATCCCCTTTTGATTGAAAATGTGCTTCTAACAAAATCTTAATGAGTCCATGATGGTACAAAGAACTATCTATAGGCCTAGATTCTCTTGGAATAATAAATTCCATTTTCTTCAATATTTGTAGTAAAAATTAGGGTAAATTGACTTCAACCCCATCAAAAAAGTGCATCATAAGCCTAGCATGATCAGAAAACATTGTTCCAAATTCCCCCTCGCATGTTATGAATTTTTGAATTACTAATATAAGATTTCTCCATTTTCCTTTTAATGCTGTGACCGGAATACCTTTCTTGAAAATGGATAAGTACATACCTGGTTCCTTTAAGAAGTGTACCCTATCAATCTCCTTAATTTTCTTGTTTTTAAACCAACTTTCTCCATTCCTTGGGAGTCCCATTGCTTCTGCTATAACTGACTCTGTGAGAATAAATTTGATGTCACCAATTTTAGCCTCTACTCCATCAAAGGCCCAAGAAAATTCTTGAGTAACCTGTGGTTCATATCCATTGAACTTCTAGAAGAACTGGATCCAATCCACATGTTGTAACTACTCCTTAACCTTGGAATAATCCTGGAGAAATTTATCACCATTTGGTTCATACTGAACAAGCGTACCCATAGTGTGGAGAAGGTTTCGGTCTATAATGCTCCCTTCAATTGTGAAATGGAAGAAAAATGAAGAGTGAAGGCTTTGGAATGAGAAATGAATATGGAGTGTGTTATCACTTAGATTTAACCTCAGGCTGAGAGAGGCAATTATAAGGTAACCTCAAACCACGCTTAGCCAAGTAGCTAGCCCTAATAGGAAAAGAGAGGGCTCTCTCCATATGAATCGCAACCAAAATGACTAAGGAAAGAAGATATTAGGCTATTTACAGTAACTCAGGATTTTTGATTTTTGATTGTGTAGGGTTTTGCTTGATCAAGAGGAGTCAAATAGCCAGGGCAAGGAAATTAGGTCAAAATTTGTAGGGTGTTCTAAGGGGAAAGGTAGGTAGAAGGTTTGAAAATTAATAATGAGTATGGTGAGGTGAATAGACTTGTGAGGAGTTAGGAAGAGCATCTGAAATGAATTCTCCCTAAAATGAAGAAAATAAACAAATTATGAAAAATTTCCCAAAACAGAGCATGAAACATGAATTCTTCCTTTCAACTTGAAATTAAGCATATAATAGACATGGAAATGGTTTATGAGCTTACAATACATTCATACAAATTATCACAAATAAAAAACTATGTCAAACATTTCATACCACATGGATCCCAAAGAAATAGTTGCAAATTTATCATTAATGTCCAAGCCAAATTGATACAAATATGTCTCTTGAGATGCCAAAGCTCCAAGTGAGTCCAAAAATTACAATGGCTGATAAAATACATCATATAGACCTCAAAACCACTATTCCTAGCCTCAGGGAGTTGAAACCATGAGATAGGGATCGATTTCACCTACTCCTAAACAAGAATCTGAAGACTAGGAAAACTCAACAATTTTCCTCTAAAAGAGAGGAAACTAATTCATTTGACCTCTAGAGGACTTATCTAATGTATCTACCCCAGATAACAATAAAAACATGTAATTTACATTTATATTGACCTTTTAAATCGATAATTTATCATTTACCAAGATAAAAAGTCAAAAAGTCAAAATATGCTGAAGATGGTGAAAATGACAATTTCCTGGAAAAATCATAGTGCCATGCCAAACAATAGCCTCTCTTGAAAGCCACTTTGGGAGGCCTTATTGGTGTCCAAATCAGCTCCATGAAAGCTCATTGGAAATATCTTTGATTCTAGTTTCCAAATATGCTTCCATATTCCAAAATGGTGCCCATTTTACATGTCAAAAATCATTTCTCCCAAGACTGGTATTAGCGTAGCGCCTAGGCAAAAACAAGGGCATAAGCATGTTCTTTTGGTGGTTTTTTGCCTTTTTGAAGGACCAGTTCTCCTCAAAATCTTATGAAACTTTCTGGAGTTGATGTGCTAATAATTTTTAACATGATGGTGGTGACCAGTTTTCCATTAGATGCTCCAAGAAAAAGCACAATGCCCTTGGTAGTGTGACTATGTGTCAAAATTGCCCAAAAATCCAAAAAATTCACCACAATGCCAAATGTGCCAAAATTTGTAAAAATTGTGAGGTTACTTTGTTGATCAAGGGTTAGAGGCATGAAGATACACCTTAGCAGGTATGTCTAGCCTCTCCTTCTCCTTTTTCTCGGTCAAAGCTTGAATCTTTGCATGGGCTCGTTTGAGCTTGGCCCTTGCAATTTTGTTTCTCATGGCATAGCACTTTGCCATTTTTGTTGTGAAACCAGCTCCAAAAATAGAAGAGAAGAGATATCAACGCCTTATAAATAAGCCACTTCGAGGGGGAAACCTCCAATACATTACATTAGTGAACAATTCTTGGATGATACAAATTACAAAACCTCCTTTCTATATATAGGAGTCCATGGGGCCACAATGTAATCCTAGTGGGCCACAATGTAATCATAGCCGACCTAACAATAATAATTTAAGGGCACAATAATAAAAATATGGGGGTTACAGGGGTAGAATAATAAGGGGGTTACACTAACAATAATAAGGGACTATACTAGTAATATAGGAACCTAACATGCCCCTCCCCTTCAAAAATTGTTGCCCTCAACGCTTGAGTAGCTCTGGGTGCTTTTATATAAAAATCTCATCCTCCCATGTAGAATTTTCAGTGGGTAAGTTCTTCCACTTGATGAGATACTCTGAAATTGATCGATTTCGTAGCTATCGAGTTCTTGTTTTTGTGACTGCTTCAGGTTCCAATATGATTTTTCCTTCCTCATCAAGTTCAGGAAATATTGTGTGAACTGGAATATATTCACCTATAACCTTCTTTAAGTATGAAACATGGAAAATTGGATGCACTCGTGAAGAATCAGGAAGCTCCAATTTGTATGCCATAGTACCAATATTTTGCAACAAATTGTAAGGACCATAGTACTTTGGCGATAATTTATTATCCTTCTTAGCTTGCTTGAGAGACATTTGTTTGTATGGTTGTAGCCATAAAAATACCCAGTCTCCTACATCAAAAATTCTCTCGCTGCGATGTTGATCTGCCTGTTGTTTCATTCGATTTTGTGCCAAATTTAGGTTGTCCTTTAAGATTTGGAGAACTTCTTGTTGATGCTCGATGTGATCTTCCACTGCTTGAACCTTAGAATTTTCTCTTAAATATGATGTGATGGATGGTGGATGATATCCATAAAGTGCCATAAATGGGGTGATTTTTGCTGCAGTATGGAAGGAAGTGTTATACCACCATTCAGTGAGAGGTAACCACTTGACCCATTGTGTTTGTTTATCGGATACAAAACAACGAAGATATCCTTCCAAACATTTATTTACTATCTCAGTTTGACCATCAGATTGAGGATGATAAGATGAGCTATGAGCTAATTGAGTACCCAAACAAGAAAATAACTCCGTCCAAAAATTTCCGGTAAAAATGGGATCTCTGTCGCTCACAATAACCCTTGGGCTTCCATGTAGCTTTTGAATTCTGTCCATAAATGTAGTAGCAACTGTACTTGCTTTAAATGGATGAGATAAAGCACAAAGGTGTGCATACTTGGTAAGTCTATCAACTACCACCATGATGACACTCTTTCCTTCGGACTTAGGTAAACCTGTGATAAAATCCATTGAAATATCCTCCCAACGTTGGCTTGGAATGGATAAAGGTTGTAGAAGTCCTGGGGTCTTAATTGTTTCCACTTTATTCTGCTGGCAAACCAAACATTCCGCCACAAACTTTTGAATATCAGATTTAAGGCCATCCCAAAAAAATTCTTTCTTCACCATGTGGTAAGTTTTTAAAAATCCTGAGTGTCCTCCTAAAGGAGAAGTGTGCAATTCCAGAAGAATCTTTTGTTTTAGTTGGGAATTCTTACAAAGATATAAGAAATATTTGTACCATAAGGAATCATTTTTCCAACTAAATGTATCAGATGTACTAGGATATTGCTGCAACTTTTGAATGAGTGTCCACACTTCTTCGTCCTTCTTCCATTCATCCCTTGCTTCGGTTATCCAATCTAGTTGGATAATAGAAATGGCATAAAGAAATGCTTCCACCTCTTCATTCTTTCTTGAGAGTGCATCTGCAACAACATTTAGCTTCCCTTTTTTGTAGATTATTTTAAAGTCATTGTTATGGCCCAAATCTACCTCAGGCTGAGAAAGGAAGAGTCTAGAGTAACATCAAACCATGCTTAATCTGGTAGCTAGCCCTACCAGATCGGGAGAGGGCTCTCTCCTGGTCAATCTCAGAAAAAAATGATCAGTGAGGCTTGAGATGACTTGAATAAAGGCTAATTTTAGGCTAGGTATATATGTAAAATAGTTTGATTTGATTTATAGAGTGTTTGTGGATCAAAGGGAAGGGCAGATTCTGGGTATGGGGAATGAGACCTAGTTTTTGCAGAGTTATGAATGGGACAAGGTAGGTAACTGTTTTGATGCTTCAAATTTGAATGAAATGGATAGCTCATATCGGTGAGGAGTTTGAAGAGGGCAAGATACTTTCAAGAATCCTCTTCAGAAAGTTGAAAACATAGAAAATTAAACAAAAATCAAGGTAGAGCACTGCAAATCTAATGAATTCCACCATTATCCTTGTTTGTTTAACTTAAGAAGAAATAAGAGGGAAGATGATACACATAAAGCACCAGTAAACTTAAATTAATAGAGAGAAACACATCATCAAAACAAAGAGCCACATGAATCCCAAGGAGTTCTGCAAACCTTGGTCTATTCCTTTGCCAAACTGCAGAGATGAAATGTATAATGAAGCTCAAAGCAATCCCAAGTGTCCAACCAGGAAAATGATTGAAAAACTACAAGATATATAAAAGCATAACTCATACCCAGCCTCTAGGGGTTTATCTCACTAGTTTAGGAGCTTTTTCAACAAGATCTAAACTAAGAATTGGAAAATAGGCAGTGGAACAACTTGCCTCTATAAGATAGGAAACTCGTTCATTCAATTGCAATTCACCTTTTGATGGATGAATCTAATTCCATGAGTAAAAATTGGAAAAAATTACATCAAAAACCATAAAATTACATCAAATTACATCAATATTTTTACATTTGGAAGTAAGAAAGTCAAACTGGCCAAAACTAGGCGAAAAACAGAGTTATTGAGTAAAAAATGAGCCAAAATCCCCAATGCGTCGCGCCTGATTTCTCTTTGCATTGCGCCAGTTTGGAGCTGATTTTGGAGGCCTTCCCATGATCCAAATTGGCTCCAAGTGGTCTTGTTGGAAAGGTATACCTGTCTACTTTCCAACCCAAGTGGAATTTTAGAATTTTGTTGCCATTTTCCCCTCCAAAAATTATTTTTCCCAACACTGCTTCCTGTGTGTCCAAAAAGGGCAGAAAGGTCATTTTTAGGGTGTTTTTGACCCTTATGGAAGCCCAAAAATTGTCAAAATATCTTTTCCATATGTAGGCATGCATAAATTTTTATGAAAAATCAAAAAACACAAAGTTTTACCCAAGAGGAGCTCCAAATCATAAGCGCGCACCAAGTGGTGCGACGCGTTGAGCTGAAAAATCTGTGTTTAGGCCAAAAAAATCAAAATTTGAAAAATGTGTCCCAAATTTCTTGAAATTTGGGCTGAGTGTCCTCCATCATGCACTATTCTGGGCCAAGGAAGCTTTGGCCAAAATCTGAAGTCTATCTTGCCTTTTCCGACGCCTTAATGCCCTCTTCAACTTAGCCTTCAGGATCTTGATTCGTGCCTTGCAAACATGATTTCTTGCCCAATAATGATTCTTCATGTGCCTCAACATGTTATTTTCCTTGTTGGCCTTCTAAAATAGATTTTCCAAATGAATATCGACCCTTTCAAGCCAAGTTTCTCGATTAGCCTCAATCTCTTGCTCAATGGATGTCATCTCGGTTTGGCTCCTTTGAGTAGCTTGCCGGTTCTCACGTATATTTTGCAACTCCATGATAGTTTGTTGATCTTCCAACTGTTTGTTTCTCTTCTCAAGGTAGTTGATTATCCATTGGGCTCTTTGCAACTTGACGGACAAAGTGTTTATTTCTACCTTCTGCTCTTGAACAACCTCTCTTAGCTTTGAGCTAGGAGAGCCCAACTCATCATCAATGAGTATGAAATGTGTATCCTGGCCTCCTGAAGGCCCCTCATCATGTATTGGCCTCTTACCCTTGTCCTGTATCTGTACTGCCGATGAAGGAAGCGAGACCCCTTCCACCCCTGGTGGAGATAATACTCGCCTAGATGCTGCAAATAACCCTCTAGTGCCTCTCTGATAAGTGACAAACACCGGCATACTAGTGGCCTGTGTCTCATGACCTTCATGCTGATATGAAGGTTCACCTGCCTCATGAAAAACCTCCAAAGGTGGCTGAGAAGCTGTGCAGAAATCATTAGAAATGAAATCATCCCATGAAATACCCTGCAAATCGAGCTGATGTGTAACCACAATTTTGATGAGTGCAAAGTGATAGATACTGCTATACTGCTGCTTAGGAGTTTTCCTTTGCACGAGAGTGGTCATCTTCTTAATATTCTGGCACATGAAATAAGGGAGTTTCATCATCCTCACCCTGGTGAAATGCATTAGCAACCTGATATGATAGGCATAAAGACATGAAAACTGGCCTTCACAACTGAAATATTTTATAATAAGTTTCATCAGAGGAGCATATGAATCCTTTAGGAACCGGAAGGGAAAAACTCTGCTGAGTTGTCTCACAAAACTAGGCTTGATATATGGCTCATAGTGTACCCTGTCAACCTGCTGCCTTTTGTTCCATTGTTCTCCAAAATTTGGAATTCCGGTTGCTTGAGAAATAGTTTCAGGTGTTAAATTGAATGTCACACCTGAAAGGGTGACTTGGTTATCATGTAAATGCAACACAAACAATCGGGCTAGCTCTTGATGGTGGTGGACCCTAGCAACCATTTCACAAAATTGATAACAAGATTGTTGTTGAAAACATGCCATAGCAAGTGGAAAAGCCTACAGCTCATCCAACGAAGTGGGATCCTCCCTCACATGTCTGCCACTCTTGTGAGGTCTTCTAGGTGCATGCAATTTAGTTGTGGAGTCACTGTCTCGTTCATAAGAAGTATCCGTCTCCATGATTTCCAAAGTATATGTTGTCTTGGATGAATATGAGGAATTTGGTGTCTTTGGTTTTGTTTCCAAATATGTAATAATAAGTGAGGGACTATGGAGGGAAAGGGTAGAGGAAATGATAGGATATTGCTAATTGAAATCTGTCAATTAAAGAGTTTAGGGATAGTCAATAGGTTTTTTGGGATATCATTGGGGTTTGGGAAATTTATAATTGGGATGTGGGATAATGGACATGGGATGGGAAATGAGTGATTTAAGGATATGAGGGAATAGGGAGATGGAACAAGAATAATAGTAATGAGGGAATACAAGGTGGGGAAATAGGAGTGATAGGCACAAAACCAATTTCTAAACCCTAAGGGAAAAATCCTTGAACAAGAAATATAGGGTTTGAATTTTTTGTATTTAAATCCTCATAAATATCACCAAACACATTTTCATTGGCAATGGAGAGGTTGCTTGACTTACTTGAACAGAGAGTGACCGAGCAGATTTGGAGTTTTGAATGGAATGGCAATGAAACTGCTTGCGGCCCTATGTGTCACGCAAAAAACCCAGTGAATTACGTAGCTTCAATGCGTCACGCAAGAGAAAATTCAACACAGTGGGGGCCAACCCAATGCGTCGCGCCTACCCAATGCATCGCGACACCAAACCAATGCGTCACGCTACTGAACTTGCAAAAATTTCGCCTTCAAACTGTTTGCTTTGCTCTTCACAAATTCTCCTTTTCTCACCACTGTCTTCTTGACATACAAATGAACTTTGGAAAGATGAAAATGTTTTATATGCCAAGGATTTTGATTCTTCTTTTTCAAAAAACCCACTTTGCAATGTTTCAAACTTTGACATTTAAAAAAAAAAACTATGTTTTGCTTCATTTGGATTTTTAACTGAATGATGAGATTTTTATTTGTCCTGCAGGGAATGGATGGCTGGAGCTTTGAAAAAGGCGACTAGGGTTGCCAGTGAAAGTATTATTACAACTGAAAAAACTTGAAATCACATTACATTTATACATAAAGATGAAAAACTCTATTTTTCTTCAAAACAAAGTTTTGAAGAAAAATACATTATTAAGTATATGATGATGAGGTTTTTAGTACTGAAACCTTATATCAAATTTCCTCATGTGCCTGCTGACCATTATTGAGAATTCTGAAGACCTCATTAATGAAACCCTAGACCTAATGACACTAACACTCTAAAAATGACTCTTTGCAAACTATGAGACCAAAAGTGACTGCAAATGATTTTAATGAACAGAAATAGGCCAGCAGGTAAAGGACATGAGGGACATGAGCAACAAGCCACTACCATCAGATGATCCATGCTCCTAATGGAATGCAGCTGACTGAATGAGACACCTAATATGCAATGCAACAAGAGAAATTTGATCACTGATGGAGGGATGAAGATATCGACACTAACAGTCATAACCCAACATCTTTGTGACCCATTTTTTCTTCTCTTATGAAGATATTCTTTTTTCCAAAAAGTGTTTAAGACTATCATGATCAGTTTTTACCTTGAAGTGCCTTCCCATTAGGTAAGGTTTCCATTTCTTTAGTGCATGTAGTATTGCTAACATTTCCTTCTCATAAATAGCTTTCTGTAAATACTTTCCTTTGATTGGACAACTTTCAAAAGAAATGGATCTTCCTTCTTGCATTAAAACAACACCAATTCCATTTCCCGAGCATCACATTCCACAATAAAGTTTTTTGTGAAGTTTGGCATAGATAATAACGGTGCTAAGCACATTTCCTCTTTAAGATGTTCAAAGGCGTTAGTTGTTTCAGGAGTCCATGAAAATGCATCTTTCTTCAATAATGTTGCTAGAGGTGTTGCTATTCTCCCATAATTTTTAAAAAACTTGCGATAATACGCTGTTAACCCAAGAAATCCTCGCAACTGCTTAATGGTTGTAAAGACTTTCCATTCCTTAATGGCTTTAATTTTGTTATGTTCTACCTTAACACCCTCGTGAGATACGATATGACCTAGAAATTCCACCTCTTGTACTCCAAAGAAATATTTGGATGTTTTTGCATACAATTGTTTCTCCTACAATAGTTTGAGCACCCTGTCAAAATGTTGAACATGATCCTTCCAAGACCTACTGTAGATTAGTATATCATCAAAAAATATTAGCACAAAATTTCCAAGGAAAGGTTTGAAAATGGAATTCATCAATCCTTGAAATGTAGAAGGTGCATTGGTAAGGCCAAAATGCATGACCAAAAATTCATAATGACCCTCATGAGTTTGAAATGATGTTTTCAGAATTTCTTCAGTCTTAATTCTAATTTGATGATATCTTGAATGAAGATCCAACTTGGTAAAATAAATTGCTCCATGTAATTCATCCAATAATTCATCAATCACAGGAGTGGGAAATTTATATTTAATGGTGAGATTATTGAGATCCCTATAATATGGAAACATGCACCATGATCCATCCTTCTTGTGTACCAATACTATAGGAGCAGAGAAATAATTTTGACTAGGTTGAATTATAGCAGCCTCTAACATTTCTACAATCATACGTTCAATTTCGCTCTTTTGGACATAAGGATATCTATAAGGCCTGATGTTTGGAGGAACACTTCCGGGAATCAAATGAATAGCATGATCATGATCACGAATAGGTGGGAGTCCTTTGGGAGTTTCAAACACCTTGGAATGATTGTTCAAGACTTTTTGGAGATCTGCAGAAATAGATGATTTTGATGTTGGAACTTCTAGTGAGCATAATTGTGCAATTACGCCTCGTTGTTCTTTCTTTAGAAGCTTTGTAATTAAGTTAGAGCCTATTATCTTTCCCAGCTTCCGTGTGAGACCCTGTAATTCGAATTCCTTTCCTTTTGAAAAAAAAATCAAGAAAATTCTTGAAAATTAAAAGCTATTGTCCCCAAAGATTGTAAACATTGTACTCCTCTAGTGTCACATCGCACTCCTATAGGAATCGGTGCTACTGGAATATTCAATATTCCCCATGAAAATAGTTTGATATTATGGCATTTTTCAGAGAAATTTATAGTTCCTCCATTTGCAACCATCAATTGACATTCTGGTGCTGGGTATAGTAAACAATTCAATTCCTTGGCTACCTTACAATGAATAAAATTATGGGTACTACCTGAATCAATCAACACTATTACCTTTTTCTTCTTGATATTTCCTTCTATCGTAAGAGTTTGAGGAGTGGTAATTCCTACCAATGCATTACATGATATGGTCAGACTCATTTCTTCCTCTTCTAGGGTTGGTTCCTGTTGTGTACCCTCTTCTTTTGAAAATTCTTGTTCATTTTCTTCTTCCTCTTCACAATCTATGTAAAATAATTTCTTCTCAGCACACTTATGACCTTTAGTGTATTTGTTATCAAAACTGTAGCAAAGCCCTTTTGCTCTTTTTTCTTCAAATTGTTGTGGTGTCAACCTTGTAGGTTGTGGAAATCTAGGAGTAGCAAAATTTCCCTCTTTATAGAAGTGAGTGGTAGGATTCCTTGTTGCCATAATTTTACATTCAATTTTTCTTGCCAACCTGAATGCCTTCTCCAATGAATCAGGTTACAAAACACGAACTTCATGTTGGATTTTATCCTTTAAAGTACCTATGAAGAGATCAATCCTGTGTTCCTCTGAAATATCAATTACCCTTATATTCAATTTTTGGAAGTCCTCAATGTGCTCCCCCACTGAACACTTTTGTTTGAGATATATAAATTGGCTAAAGAAGGTGTTTCTCTTTGTATCCTCATAATGTGCCATCATTTCCTTCGTAAAATTTGACCAAGTGACAATTTTTTTACGAGAGAAAAGCCATCAATACCATACAAATGTATTTTGTTCTAAATTTAAAGTTGTGATGCGTACCTTTTGTCTGTTTTGCACATTATTGAGATCAAAATATTTCTCCATATGTAGTATCCATGTTACAGGATCCTTTCCATCAAATTTCCTCATATCCATTTTTGGAATATGGTGGTTCTTCCCTCCAACAGTAGAGTTTATGAAATCACGATTAACATTTATTTTTTTCTCATCATGAGTTTCCTCTACTATCTTTTCACCATTAGGAAACATTTCTTGTGTCAACTTTTCCAAACCTTCGATGTCTACTTTTAGATCCTTCTTCATGTTTTCCATGTTGTCTTTCATTTTTTCATCGATCTTAGCTCTCATGTCATCCATCTTAGCTTCCATTCCCACTTCCATGCCATCCATCTTATCTTCCAAACCATTCATCTTAGATTCCACGCCTTTCTTCAAACCATCCATCTTAGTTTCCACACCTTTCTTCAAAACTTCCCATTCCATTTTTTGTTGTTCTTTGCGAGAGAAAAATTTGTTGCACTTGCTCTTGTAATTTTGATATGTCATGTTGCCATTCTTTTTATTCATGAGTCATAGTAGATACTTCTAAGGGCTTAATGGGTGTTGAATTATTTTTAGGGGCCATTCTAGAATCCAATATTGATATCTATTCTACAATATTCCCTTGGAATCAATTCAACTTGATTCTTCAAACAAGACTTATGAAATTCGGAAAAAAAAATACACACCTTTTACTTGCTTTTGAGGAGCTTGATATTGAAATTGATTTATCTATATAATTGTGGTTCCTAAATATATGAAATTAAGCCCTGTATTAGCCCTCTTAAACTTCTTTCAAATGCCACAGGTCTGATCTGATTTGGATTCTTCAAGACAAAGTTATGTCCAATCTCCCACAATGACCCAATTTTGGACTAGTTCCGTAGAGTGAACTTGTATGACTTTCCATGTGTCACTGTTTCCTCTTTTGGATATGAAATTGATAGAACAAAAACTATAGTCCATTTAATTGCAGCCAATTTTTATGGAATTCCAATCCGATGCTCAGAGAGAGAGCTATGAATATTTTCCCACGATCACCACTTTGAGATGAAATTCAGAAGCCTAAAAAATCCCCAACTTCCACAGATCATATCTCCGAAAATATTGCGAACCAATATATGAAATTTTGCGAAAATTTTCCTCAAGCTTTTAGCTTCACACTCTAAAAATTTCAGCTTCTGAACCTTCGTAGAAAAAAAAATATTATGAAAATACCACGATGACCTGTTTAGGTTAAATTCAGGAGCCTACAAAATGACCTAACTTGCACAGATCATATCTTCGAAAATATTGCGAGCCAAGGTCTGAAATTTTGTGAATATGTTCCTCAGGATTTTTTCTTCGCACTCTAAAAAGTTCAGATTCTGAGCCTTCATAGAAAAAAATTTATAGCGAAAATTCCACACTGACATGTTTGGAGTAGCGAAACCCTAGAATATCAAAGCTCTGATACCGAATTTTGTGAAACCAGCTCCAAAAATAGAAGAGAAGAGATATAAACGCCTTAGAAATAAGCCACTTCGAGTGGGAAACCTCTAATACATTACATTAATGAAAAATTATTGGATGATACAAATTACAAAACCTCCTTTCTATATATAGGAGTCCATGGGGCCACAATTTAGTCCTAGTGGGCCACAATGTAATCCTAGCTGACCTAACAATAATAATTTAAGGGCACAATAATAACAATATGGGGGTTACAGGGGTACAATAATAACAATAAGGGGGTTACACTAACAATAATAAGGGATTATACTAGTAATATAGGAACCTAACAATTTTCCTCTAAATATCATTGTCCTGATTGGCCTTTTCTAGAAAGCTCTCAGGATTCAAGTTGGATCTATCAAGCCATGAATCCCTATCTCTACTAATCCCAAGGGCAAGCAACTCACTTGGAGTGAGCTTCTCTGCCAACTCAACCTCTATCTATCTCTCACGGGCTAGAGCTCTTTTAAGCCCTATTTTCTTTGGTATCTATCTTGGAGGCTGGTCCTCATCATCAATCTCACCAAATCTGTTCAAGGTCTCCTCTAACAAGGCTTTAGCCCTTTCCGCCTCTTTCTTTGTTTTGATGGTCTTTACCTCACTTATAATCTGTTTGGTATCTAGCTGTTGATTCTCTTTCTCAAGAAAACAAATCACATCTTATTCTCTGTCAAGATTAGCTTGAAGTTCACTACCTCTTTGCTTTTGATTAATGCACTGCTGATTCTATCCTCATCCTCCTCACTAAGGTTAATCAGCTAGAACTCCTGCTCTGTTTCATTCTTGTCCTCCTCCTCCTCAATGATTGGCTCTTTGCCCTTGTTTACCTGTTTTACTGATGAAGAAGGCATGGACCCTTTCACTCCAAGTGAAGAAAACACATGCTTGTGGTCTCTCTAATAGGTCTTGGGAAATGGCTCAACATCAGTCACACTAGCCCAAATTTCCTCAATGTCCCTTTCACTGCTTGATGCTTCAGTATCTTGATGTGATGATGGTGAAGGATTACGGAAAGGTGAAGAAGTAGGGACAACATGAGGTGAATGCATATGACTAAGTGATGATGTATGAGCAATAGGCTAATATGGAGAAGTAGATATGGGAGGATGAGATGATGAAGGGATGCTCTGCTCATGATGACTATGTGGGGTATTGAAAACTTCATTTGCAATGAATGTATCCCATGAAATTTTCTTCTGCTCAAGCTAATGCATGACTACCATCTTAATGAGTGAATGGTGAAAGAGACTCTGCATTTGATGATTATAATGCCTCCTTTGTACAATTTATGCCATCTTGTCAATGCTTTGAGAGAGATAATAAGGTATATGAAGCATTCTAACTCTAGTGAAGTGCATGAGGAGTCAGATATGATAGGAATAAAGTTGAGAAAACCTCCCCTCACAAGTGAAATACTTCATTATTATTTTCATCATGGTAACATACCGGTCAAGGAGATGAGAGAAAGGGAAAATAATTTTGTTATCATCCTTATATCTAGGTTTGAGGTATGGCTCATAATAGCTCAGATCAAGGTTTACCTTTCTAAAAAATTTCTCTCCCACATTAGGGATCCTTGTAGCAGCTGAAATAACACTAGTAGACATGGTAAATGTGACCCCAAAAAAAGTAGCATGCCCATCATGAATATTTGTGATGAAAAACCTTGTTAACCCAGGGTGATACTGAATCTGCTGCACCCTCTCAAAAAACTCAAAGCAGCCAACATGTTTGAAACAAGGCACAATGAGAGGAGAGGCCATGAGTTCCCTTGTGGTTATGGGTTCAAATCTGTTAATTTTCCCTCCTTTGTGATCACTTTTATTTGGTGATTGTTCCTCACTGATATCTCTATCCTCCTCTTCTGACATTTTTAGTTTGAAAGCTTTGAAACCCTAGGGATGAGGTAGATGGGGATGGGGAGTGAAATAGGCTTTAGGGAATAGGGATATGGTGCTGTAGGGAAGGAGTAGGGTCTAGGGAATAGGGATAGGACATTGTAGGGAAGGAGTGGGGTCTAGGGAATAGGGATATGATGGAGGAAGAAAATGTGAGGTTTATGAGTGGAAAATTTGGGAACAATGGGAACAAAGACTGAATCTAGGGTTTTATAGTCTATCCTATCTAAAAATTTCACAAAGAAAACAAATTCACCCTGAAAATCCTTTTGAAGACAACAAGGGGGTGAATTTAATATGTTACTTACTTGGAAAAGGCTTTAGAGAAGCTTTGCTGAAGTTTTGGAGGCACCTTGACCAAGTTTTGAGGCTTATAGACCAAACTGTGCATTAGCGCAACACTTGGAAATTAGCACAACGCCTCCGGTTATTAGTGCAACACCTATGTAAAATTCACTATGTTTCTCAAGCATTAGCATAACGCGGTTGGGTATTAGAGTAGCGCTCAGACATTAGCGCAATGCCAAGAAATGTTTTGCCCAAACTTCTTAAAAACTCATATTTTCTCCTTTGCTGAAGAATCTTGATAACTGAATGACAAAAATAACTTGGTTTGAAGTGCTTGATGGGATTTATAGCTTTAGTGGATTTGAAATTTGATTCAAACTACCCACTTTTATAATGTTCATTTTTCCTGTTTGACACTGATACTCTTTTTGCTTTCTGACCTTTTGGCATTGCAGGTTGATCAAATCATGGAGTTTTGATTTCTTTGCTCACTTAGGCTGGACATGATTGCACTTTGACAGCTTTGGGATTGTATTTATTACATATAATAACATAAAATTACATTTAGAAAAATAGAAATAAATTAAATATTTGACTTTTCTATCAAAATGACATTTTGATATAAAATTCATTAAACTGAAAATACATCTTTGATAGTATGATAATTACATCATGATGATCTTATTTAGTCCCTCTCATATATGTGATGACTTCATCTGAATGAAGTAATGACCATGAGAAATGAAAAATCCTAATGGCCCAATGGGACTGCTTTTTGACCTGACCTTTGAATGAGATTTTGACTTTAAAGATTTCTAAGTGAACAGAGCATCTCCATAGGTGTTGTTATGCTCAAGGAATCATAAGAATGAGTCAGCCAATATTATCTTCTGAGGGAGAAAGAAAATTATTTGACCAAGAAAACCACCAATGGAACAATTTTATGTCATGGCCTAATGGAATGATGAAAAATTTATTCAGAATGGGACACCTAATATGTACATGAAAATGTGTTTTGATCCCTGGTGGAAGTATGAAAATACTGACACTAACATTGGCCTTATTGGGGATGGCATCTCCTTGGAGGTGTTAAGAACACCGTAGACCAAGTGCCTAACCATTGGGTAAATACGGTCAAACAATCCAAAAGACTTCACATTATTAAACTGACTCAAAAACCATTTAAAGTGATTGGGAACTGATTCAAAATTGACTTTGACACTAACTAAAAACTAACTCCAAAACCCTATAAACAAAAGATAATAAAAAAAAATTATAGCCTTCACTTCAGGCCCCAAGCTCAGATGATTATTTGCATCTAAATCTTGCAGAAAATATAAACTAGTATTTACAATGAAAGTGAAACATTCTCTCAGAAGTTTCATCAGAAATAATAATGTTTCAAGAGCCTACCATTAACTGGTCCTCCTGAACATTCCTGTCCATTCATCTCCTTTAGAAAGTAGGCATTCTTTCCTCGATAAGCCAAGATCTTGTAGGGTCCTTTCCAAATATTTTCAAACTTTATGTGCTTACCTTTATCTTCATTTCGTGCATCCCACCGCAACACTACATCCTCCAGCTGAAACTTATCTTCTTTGGTTTTGCGATCATAAATATTCTTAATTTTTTCCTGAATCTTAGAATAATTCTGAGAAACTTCCTCCCTTGTTTGCTGAATATGAATCATATGATTGATTTGACGTTGCATATCATCTTCCTCACTATCTTCTTCTTACAATAATCTCATAACCAGGACTGCAAGTGATGTAGGAAACACTGTATTTGTACCATAAACCAATTAAAAGGGTGACATACCTGTAGACTTCTTGGTTCTCATTCGGTTTTCCTGCAAAGCATTGGTAAGCTTCCTATGCCAATTTTTATTGTTCTCCTCCAACATTTTCTTAATGATATTCACCAAATATTTATTAGAGGACTAAGATAATCCATTGCCCTGTGGATAATATGTGGTGGAATGGCCCAATCTGATATTATACTCGTGACAAAACTCAACCATTTTATTTGACTTAAATGCTGCAACATTATCTGTAATAATCTTGTGAGGACAACCAAAACGAGACAAAATATTGGATTCCAAAAATTGAATAATTACCGTGTCCGTAGCTTGCCTTGTAGGAATAGCCTCAATCCACTTGGTGAAATATTCTATGGCTATTAGAATCCATCTGTACTGTGTCGATGATGTGGGGTGAATTCCCCCAATAAATTCAAGTCCCCACTGTTGAAAAGGAGAATTTACTACAGGAGACTTCAACAGAAGAGGAAGGAGTTTTCTTTTTCCCTGAAAAACCTGATAGTCATGACAGTTTGTAACTGTTTTTTACAAATCAGAAAATAGAGTTGGCCAATAACACCCTGCTCTCAACACTTTGTTAGCTGTTTTTTTCCAAAAAAATTCCCCCCACAATCTCCCCTATAGAATTCATACATTACCTACTTAGCCTCATCTTCAACTAGACAATTCAAAAGAACACCTCTTGGATCTTTCCAATAAAGGGCACTACCTAGAATGCAGTATTTATCAGATTTCAATTTCAAAGACTTACCCTAACTTTTTGACATTCCAGGAGGAGGGCATAAGTGCTGAAGAACATACACTATATCAGAATACCACGGTGAAGTGAGAAACATTTCTAATACCTGTATTAGAGCGCCATATTCTTCATCATCTGACATTGCTGCAATCAAGTTTATGTCTAGAGAATGCAAATTGGATTTAGCCATCAGCTTGGATAACCCCTACATCTTAATCAGTTTGGTAGGCCTGATCTTGAGATCATACTCTAGCATTGTTGATATCCACTTACCTCTCTGTTGTGAAACCAACTCCAGAAATAGAAGAAAAGAGATATCAACACCTTATAAATAAGCCTCTTCACGGGGGAAACCTCCAATACATTACATGAATGAAAAATTCTTGGATGATACAAATTAAAAAACATCCTTTCTATATATAGGAGTCCATGGGACCACAATGTAATCCTAGCCGACCTAACAATAATAATTTAAGGGCATAATAATAACAATATGGGGGTTATAGGGGTACAATAATAACAATAAGGGGGTTACACTAACAATAATAAGGGACTATACTAGTAATATAGGGACCTAACATGCCCCTATCCTTCAAAAAAGTGTTGTCATCAATGCTTGAGTAGTTCTGGGTGCTTTTGTATAAAATTATCATCCTCCCATGTAGAATCTTCAGTGGGTAAGTTCTTCCACTTGATGAGATACTCTGAAATTGATCGATTTCATAGCTGTCGAGTTATTGTTTCCGTGACCCCTTTAGGTTCCAATATGATTTTTCCTTCCTCATCAAGTTCTGGAAATATTGTTTGAAATGGAATATTTTCACCTATAACCTTCTTTAAGCATGAAACATGGAAAACTAGATGCACTTGTGAAGAAGCAGGAAGCTCCAATTTGTATGCCATAGTACCAATATTTTGCAACACCTTGTAAGGACCATAGTACTTTGGCGATAATTTATTATCCTTCTTAGCTTGCTTGAGGGACATTTGTTTGTATGGTTGTAGCCGTAAAAATACCCAATCTCCTACATCAAAACTTCTCTCGCCGCGATGTTGATCTGCCTGTTGTTTCATTCGATTTTGTGCCAAATTCAGGTTATCCTTTAAGAGTTGGAGAACTTCTTGCTGATGCTCGATGTGATCTTCCACTGCTTGAACCTTCGAATTTTTTCTTAAAGATGATGTGATGGATGGTGGATGATATCCATAAAGTGCCATAAATGGGGTCATTTTTGCTGCAGTATGGAAGGAAGTGTTATACCACCATTCAGCAAGAGGTAACCACTTGACCCATTGTGTTTGTTTATCAGATACAAAACAACGAAGATATATTTCCAAACATTTATTTACTATCTCAGTTTGACCATCAGATTGAGGATGATAAGATGAGCTATGAGCTAATTGAGTACCCAAACAAGAAAATAACTCCGTCCAAAAATTTCCAGTAAAAATGGGATCTCTATCGCTTACAATAACCCTTGGGTTTCCATGTAGCTTTTGAATTGTGTCCATAAATGTAGTAGCAACTGTACTTGCTTTAAATGGATGAGATAATGCACAAAAGTGTGCATATTTGGTAAGTTTATCAACTACCACCATGATGACACTCTTTCCTTTGGACTTAGGTAAACCTGTTATAAAATCTATTGAAATCTCCTCCCAACGTTGACTTGGAATGGATAAAGGTTGTAGAAGACCTAGGGTATTAATTGTCTCAACTTTATTCTGCTGGCGAATCAAACATTTCGCCACAAAATTTTGAATATAAGATTTAAGGCCATCCCAAAAAAATTCTTTCTTCACCCTGTGGTAAGTTTTTAAAAATCCTGCCTGTCCTCCTACAAGAGAAGTGTGCAATTCCAAACGAATCTTTAGTTTTAGTTGGGACTTTCTACAAAGATATAAGCGATCTTTGTACCATAAGGAATCATTTTTCCAACTAAATGTATCAGATTTACTCAGATCTTGCTGCAACTTTTGAATGAGTGTCCACACTTCTTCGTCCTTCTTCCATTCATCCCTTGCTTTGGTTATCCAATCTCATTGGATAATATAAATGGCACAAAGCAATGCTTCCACCTATTCATTCTTTCTTGAGAGTGCATCTACAACAACATTTAGCTTCCCTTTTTTTTAGATTATTTCAAAGTCATAACCCAACATTTTTGTGACCCATTTTTGTTGCTCTTATGAAGATAGTCTTTGTTCCAAAACGTGTTTAAGACTATCATGATCAGTTTTTACCTTGAAGTGTTTTCCCATTAGGTAAGTTCACCATTTCTTTAGTGCATGCAGTATTGGTAACATTTCCTTCTCATAAATAGCTTTATGCAAATACCTTCCATTGATTGGAAAACTTTCAAAAGAAATGGGTCTTCCTTTTTGCATTAAAACAACACCAATTCCTTTTCCTGAGGCATCACATTCTGCAATAAAGGTTTTTGTCAAGTCTGGCGTAGCTAAGACCGGTGCTAGACACATTGACTCTTTAAGATGTTCAAAGGCCTTATTTTCTTTAGGAGGCCATGAAAATGCATCTTTCTTCATTAATGTTGTTAGAGGTGCTACTATTCTCTCATAATTCTTAACAAACTTGCGATAATACCCTGTTAACCCGAGAAATCCTTGAAACTTCTTTATGGTTGTGGGGACTTTCCATTCTTTAATGGATTTAATTTTTTTAGGGTCTACCTTAACACCCTCGTGAGATACAATATGACCCAGATATTCCACCTCTTGTACTCCAAAGAAACATTTGGATGTTTTTGCATATAATTGTTTCTCCTGCAATAGTTTGAGCACCCTGTCAACATGTTCAACATGATCCTTCCAAGACCTACCGTAGATTAGTATATCATCAAAAAATACTAGCACAAATTTTCTAAGGAAGGGTTTGAAAATGGAATTCATCAACCCTTGAAATGTAGAAGGTGCATTGGTAAGGCCAAAAGGCATGACCAAAAATTCCTTAATGACCCTCATGAGTTCGAAATGCTGTTTTTGGAATATCTTCAGTCTTCATTCTAATTTGATGATATCCTGAACGAAGATCCAACTTGGTAAAATAAATTGCTCCATGTAATTCATCCAATAATTCATCAATCACAGGAATGGGAAATTTATCTTTAATGGTGAGATTATTAAGCTCCCTATAATCCGGACACATTCGCCATGATCCATCCTTCTTGTGTACCAATACTACAGGAGTAGAGAAAGAACTTTGACTAGGTTGAATTATACCCGCCTCTAACATTTATGCAATCATACATTCAATTTCACTCTTTTGGACATAAGGATATCTATAAGGCCTGATGTTTGGAGGAACACTTCCTGGAATCAAATGAATAGCATGATCATGATCACAAATAGGTGGGAGTCCTTTGGGAGTTTCAAAAACCTTGATTGTCCAAGACTTTTTGGAGATCTGCAGAAATAGATGATTTTGATGTTGGAACTTCTAGTGAGCATAATTGTGCAATGACGCCTCATTTTTCTTTCTTTAGAAGATTTTTTATGACATTAGAGCTTATTATCTTTCCCGACTTCCCTACAATACCCCGTAATTTGACTTCCTTTCTTTCTGAAATTTTTTTTCAAGAAAAGTTCTTGAAAATTAAAATCTACTGTCCCCAAAGATTGTAACCATTGTACTCCTAGTACAACATCAACACCTCCCATAGGAATGGAAAGCATTGGACTATTAAATACATATTCCCCCATGGTTAGCTTGATATTATGGCATTTTCTAGAGCAATTTATGATTCCTCCATTTGCAACCATCGCTTGACATTCTGGTGCTGGGTATAGCAAACAATTCAATTCCTTGGCTACCTTACAATGAATAAAATTATGGGTACTATGTGAATCAATCAACACTATTACCTTTTTCTTCTTGATATGTCCTTCTATATTGAGAGTTTGAGGAGCGATAATTCCTACCAATGCATTACACGATATGGTCGGACTCATTTCTTCCTCTTCTAGGGTTGGTTCCTAGTGTATATCCTCTTCTTGTTCATTTTATTCTTCCTCTTCACAATCTATGTAAAATAATTTATTCTCAGCACACCTATGAACTTTAGTGTATTTGCTATCACAACTGTAGAAAATCCCTTTTGCTCTTTTTTCTTCCAATTTTTGTGGTGTCAACCTTGTAGGTTGTGGAAATCTAGGAGTAGCAACACTTCTCTCTTTATAGAAGTGAGTGGTAGGCTTCCTTGTCGCCATAATTTTACATTCAATTTTTCTTGCCAACCTGAATTCCTTCTCCAATGAATCAGGTTCCAAAACACGAACTTCATGTTGGATGTTATCCTTTAAAGTACCTATGAAGAGATCAATCTTGTGTTCCTTTGGAATATCAGTTACCCTTATATTCAATTTTTGGAAGTCCTCAATGTGCTGCCCCACTGAACACTTTTGTTTGAGATTTATCAATTGGGTAAAGAAAGTGTTGCTCTTTGTATCCTCATAATGTGCTATCATTTCCTCCGTAAAAATTGACCAAGTGACAATTTTTTTACGGGAGCAAAGCCATCGATACCATACAAATGTATTTGTTCTAAATGTAAAGTTGCAATGCGTACCTTTTGTGTGTTTTGCACATTATGGAGATCAAAATATTGCTCCATCTGTAGTATCCATGTTACAGGATCCTTTCCATCAAACTTCCTCATATCCATTTTGGAATATGGTGGTTCTTCCCGCCAACATTAGAGTTTATGAAATCACGATTAACATTTATTTTGTTCTCATCATGAGTTTCCTCTACTATCTTTTCACCATTAGGAAACATTTCTTGTATCAACTTTGTCAAACCTTCCATGTCTGCTTTTAGATAATTCTTCATGTTTTCCATTTTTTCATCGATCTTAGCTTCCATGTCATCCATCTTAGATTTCATGCTAGCTTCCATGCCATCTATCTTAGCTTCCATGCCATTCTTCAAATAATCCATCTTAGATTCCATGCCTTTCTTCAAACCATCCATCTTAGTTTCCACGCCTTTCTTCAAAACTTCCATGTCATTTTTTGTTGCTCTTTGCGAGAGAAAAATTTGTTGCACTTTCTCTTGTAATTTTGATATGTCCTATTTCCATTCTTCGTCTTCATGAGTCATAGTAGAGCCTTCTAAAGGCTTAATGGGTGTTGAATTATTTTTAGGGGCCATTTTAGAATCCAGTACTGATATCTATTCTACAATATTCCCTTGGAATCAATTCAACTTGATTCTTCAAACAAGACTTATGCAATTCGAGAAAACAAAATACACACCTTTTACTTTCTTTTGAGGAGCGCTCTATTGAAATTGCATTATCTCTATAATTATGAATCCTTAATATCTAAAATTTGGCCTTTTAGTAGCCCTTTGAAGCTTCTTTCAAATTTCACAAGTCTGACCTGGTTTGAATTATTCAAGGCAAAGTTATGTCCAATCTCCCACAATGACCCAATTATGGACTAGTTCAATAGAGGGAACTTGTACGACTTGTTACGTGTCATTGTTTCCTCATTTGGCTCTGAAATTGATAGATAGGAAACTAAATTTTGTGTAATTATGCCCAGTTTTTACAGCATTCTAATTCGATGCTCAGAGAGAGAGTTATGAAGATTTTCCCACAATAACCTCTTTGAGATGAAATTCGGGAGCCTGAAAATGACCTAAATTCCATAGATCATATCTCCGAACATATTGCAAACCAAGCTCTTAAATTTTACGAAGTTGTTCCTCGGGATTTCTTCTTCCCTCTCTAAAAATTTCAGCTTTTGAATCTTCATAGAAAACAAGTCGTAGAGAAAATTCCGCGATGACCTGTTTAGGTTAAATTCAGGAGCATACAAAAAGCCCTAACTTCCACAGATCATATCTCCAATAATATTGCGAACCAAGATCTGCAAGGTTATGAAGATGTTTTTCAGGATTTTAGCTTCACACTCTAAAAATTTCAGCTTCTGAACCTTCGTAGAAAAAATTTATAGCGAAAATTCCATGATGACTAGTTTGGAGCAGCGAAAATCCTAGAATTCAAAGCTCTGATACCAAATGTTGTGAAACCAGCTCCAAAAATAGAAGAAAAGAGATATCAACGCCTTAGAAATAAGCCACTTTGAGGGGGAAACCTCCAATACATTACATGAATGAAAAATTCTTGGATGATACAAATTACAAAACCTCCTTTCTATATATAGCAGTCCATGGGGCTACAATGTAATCTTAGTGGGGCCACAATGTAATTCTAGCCGACCTAAAAATAATAATTTAAGGGTACAATAACAACAATATGGGGGTTACAGGGGTACAATAATAACAATAAGGGGGTTACACTAACAACAATAAGGGACTATACTGGTAATATAGGGACCTAACACTCTCCGACCTTCAGGATTAGTCTGTGTGAGAATATCTTTTAGCGCTGAATTTGGAACATAGGCTATAGTATGTGAATGTAGAATGTAAATATGGAAATATTTCAAAGATTTGATTAGGGATAAAGTTTGTTTCTAAATAATGTTATAACGAAGAGCAACATCTCTAATGGCTCGACTGAAGAAAGTAATAGGTTGTTCAACTTGATCCTTCTTTTGCATCAAAACTGCAGCCAGGATGTGCTCAGATGCAAATGAAAATATTATGAAATCACTAGTATAATATGGATTAACCAAAATAGGAGCTGTGGTTAAAGCGAGCTTTACCAAGGTGAAAGACTTCATAGCATGAGTGGTCCATTTTACACTACTTTCCTTCTTTAACATATTAGTCATTTCATGCAAATTCTAAGCAAAATTAGGAAAAAATATGCGTAAGAAGTTCATATTACCATTGAAAGCTTGTATCTCCTTTTTTTTTCACAGAAAATATATCTTCTGAATGGCTTCTACTCTAGAAGGATCAACGTGAATTCCATCTTTGGAAATTATGTGACCAAGGAGTTTGGCTTCCTCCATGGAAAAAAATCTTCTTCAGATTTAGAGAAATTCAAAATTCCCTGCATTTCTGAAAAAAAATTCTCAAATGATACAAATGTTGATCATCAGAATGAGAAAAAACTGTTGGAACACCTAATCCTACATGGGTAGGTGTGGAATGCGAAAAGTCACAATGGAGTCCAAGTGACCTTGGAATATGAAACCAAGAGTCACACCATTGTACTATAAATGTACATCTTTGTATAATGGAAAATAAGAAAGCCTCACTCTTATCCTTCATTGTGTTGATCCTTTTGTGTGTGTGCTCATCTTCCTCATACACCATGTGTGTGCTTCAACATGGTGTTTAACATGGTATCAGAGCGGGCGATTGCTGGCCCTGCTTCAATTTGAGTGAGCCATTTGTGTTTATGGCCTGTGCATATCTGCAAAATTCTTGACATTTTTGCAGCATTTAGAGAGTTTTTGCAGCAGACATTTTGCTGGATTCGGAAAGGTGTTTTGAAGAAGAGCAGCATTCAAAATCCTTGGCAGCATTCAGAAATTGGAGACACAGCCTTGTGCATCTGATGGTTTTCTCACTGCTTATTTTTCCATTGAAAAATCATTGCATTTTAAATTCTGCACCCTTTTGGAGCTGCTGGAAATAGTTTAAAGAGGGTTTTTGAAGATATTTCTGAGTTTTCATTGAAAAAGTTCTGAGATTTATGAGTTCTCTAACTCTGCAAATTCTCCAATTTTCTGTTGCTATATGGCCCTCTGCAATCTTTTGAAGAAAAGTTTTGGGTTTTTGAAATAAAGATTTCTGAATTTTCTCTGCAATTACTAAAAATTCTCTTGCTGTTTTAAAGTCTTTTACTCCTCTCTGCTCTAATAAAAAAAAAAAAAAATCCCCTCCTCATTTTTTAATTATTCCCATCCTAATTAATCTCCCTCCCCCAATTAAAAAACCCCCTCCATATAATACTCTTTTTTATTATCCCCCCCTCAATTTTTTTAATCCCAAATAATTATTATTTTTAATTAATTTTCAATTAATTAAAAAAAAAAAAAAAAAACAGCAGAGAGAGAGAGAGAGGAGAGAGAAGATTTGAATAGCAGAAAAAGAGGAATGATATGTGAGCAGAATTGAAGAAATGACATGGACTATACATATAGAAGAAGAAAGTGAAATTTGACATTGTGTGATTTTTGACATGAGAGTGATTTTTTGAAGATTTTTACATGAGAAGACAAGTTTGCCATCATTTGAATAGCTCTTTGAAGGAAATTTCAGCTGCTTTAAAGGCCCCTTGCACTAGTGTTTCAGCTGCACATATTTTGCAGAGATATGTATTGAGCTAACATTGTATTTTGAGTGGAATTTGCCTCTTCATTCAAGATTTGAAGTGTATTTGAGTTGTTGGATTGTTGATTGCCCTCCATCATTTGAGGAGCACACTTTGTACTTTGAGAATTTCTTGAGTCATTTGTATTTGTTGTTGAATCACATTGTAAACGGGTGCATTCTCGGTTGAAGCCGACACCCTTTCATTTTTTGAGCCTAAGTTGTTGAAATGGCTAAAATCAATGAGGTATTAGTGTTGTTGAATAACCTCATTCATTCCAATGTTGATGACATGATAAAAATGAGCAAGGATGCTCTTTGTAAAATTCACAGTTGTTTACAAGATGCACATGAGAAGATTGAGTTTTTACAGTTGGAATCTCAGCTCCAACAAGACGAACTTCAGCAAAAGAGTCACCATTCTGAACCTGTTTCTGTTCAGAACATTGTGAAGGACTCTCATCAGAAGAAAGAAGACAAAGATGATTCACATTCAGCAGATGTACATGCAGATGCAGCCACTCAACATGCACTTCCTAAGCCCATCATCAGACCTTGGGAAGAGCTTGTCCACAACAAGCACCGAACTGGTCTTGGATATGACAAGGATGTGACCTTTCATATTCCAGACTACACAAAGCCCATCATATTTCAGAGTGCCGGATTCATGTATGACATTTCACATGCAGCTGTTCCAGATCCTGTTCCACAACAACATCAGATTGAAAAATGCCAACACTGTGATCGAGTTGGCCACATGAAAGATCACTGTTTTGATCTTCATCCATGCAAGCACTGTGGTCGACACACCCATTCTTTAGACAGATGGTTCAGAAACAAGCCTCCTGCAAGAACCAAGATTCATCTTGGATGGATCGCTTCTTGGCAATGGGCATCAGCAGCCAAGAAGATGTTTACGACACATGTTAGAATTTTCTCACGGATATTGAGCAAACTTGCAGTTGAGTTTTTGCCATCATCTCACCTTGTCTCTGATAGGGGGGAAAATGGTGGTCATGTACATGCTTCGACGATAGATCAAGCGAGCCTGAGCCACAATCTCTCATTCCATGTTCAGAGTTGTAGCTAGCAGTTCAAGCGAGCCTGAGCCACAATTCGTCATTCCAGATTCAGATATGTAGCCAGAGACACGAATGCCCATGAGAATGCCTTCGGTTGGTGGATAACCTAAAACCATCATCTTTGGTTGGTGGATAACATAAAACCATCGTTGGTGTAGCACCTTCTTTAGGCCTAAGGTCTCTTTTCACATGATAAATACTTTCTTCAGCTGGTGGTTTTTGTGCCTTAGCGTGTGCCTTCTTTACCAACATTGGTTGATTTCTGCAGAAATGCTTCTTGAAGAATTCCGCAGTTGTTGGCATCCCAAAACCACTGTTGTAGTAGACCCTTCCTTTCTTTAGGCCCAAGGTCTCTTTTTATGAGGGACACCTTTCAGCGTGCTTTCGCCTTGCCGCCGGAAGAGTTCCCAGAACCGCAACAAGTTTTGTATTCCAAAGAGCCTAGGGTCATCCTAAAACCACCTCTTTTTTCCAACATTTTCCGTAGTGATTCCCTAACTGTCGCCATGCATACTTTGGTATATTTGCACACAACTCTTTTTCGTACTCACACATACTCCTTCGGGATTAAGGGGATGTTGGAACACCTAATCCTACATGGGTAGGTGTGGAATGCGAAAAGTCACAATGGAGTCCAAGTGACCTTGGAATATGAAACCAAGAGTCACACCATTGTACTATAAATGTAAATCTTTGTATAATGGAAAATAAGAAAGCCTCACGCTTATCCTTCATTGTGTTGAGCCTTTTGTGTGTGTGCTCATCTTCCTCATACACCATGTGTGTGCTTCAACATGGTGTTTAACAAAAACTATCAAATCATCTAGATACACCACTAAGAAAACATATTTCTCATTAGCAAAGTCTATATCCAACGTCCACCGGAAAGTAGCCCCTGCACTCTTGAGTCCAAATGGAATTTTAACATATTGAAAGGTCCCCCAAGGTGTTGTGAAAGCAGTTTTACCTTGGTCTTCTTCATGAACCAAAATCTGATTATAACCTAAATAACCGTCAAGCAGTGACACCTGTGATGCTCCAACCATCGTTTGAAAAACATGATCCATATTAGGAAGGGGGTAATTATCATTTAAAGATACTTTATTCAAATTCCATAAATCGATGTATAGCCTTATCTCTCCTGTATTTTTCCTTACCAGAACCAAATTTGAAATCCAATTAGAAAACCTAATTGGAACAATGATTCCTAATTTGTACAATCGATTTACCTCTTTCTCGATGGATGGTAGCAATCTTGGTTTTATCCTTCTCGACTTCTGTGTGAAAGATTTTTTATCTGGCTTGATGGAAATATTGTGTTGAATAATATTCTTGACATAGACCTTCAAATCTACATAATCCCATGCAAAAATATTAGAAAATTCAGAAAAAAAATTTGATGTACTTATCTTTTTCCTTGGGAGATAATGTCTTAGACAACTTAACCATTTTGGTCTTATCTATTTTTCCAATGTTCAAATCTTCCATACCCTTTTCTGTAGGAGTCAATGTTGGTTTTCTGGCCACATCATCCTAATCAAACAGATCTTCTAAAGGTATAATACCTCTAGGAATAATATTATCTTTTAGCTGCAAAACATTCATCTGATTGGCCTCTATGTATTGATCATCAACATCACAAACATCATCAATAAAAACATATTTAAATTTTCCTTCATTCTGCAAAAAGATATTAATTTCTTTGTCATCCAAAAAAATTTCCAGTACCTTAAATTATCTGGAACACTAGGTCTATGTTTGACATGAATTTCAAATTTATTACTGGAGTTCATCAAAATTTTGAGACTACTAACCACCGTAGAAAGAAAATCTGTAATGATGTTCTGAGTTCTTGGTACTATTGTTAATGTATACTCAGAAAACATTTTTAAAACATCCGATACTGCATTCCTATAAGCTCTCATTCGAGGATTCTTTGCTTGATATTCTCCTTTCACCTGCTTTATGACAAGCTCAGAATCACCATAAACAAAAATTATTTTTGCACCAAGTTTCTTCAAAATATTGAGACCTGTGATCAATGCTTCATACTACGCTTCATTATTAGAATAGTCAAAAGCCAACTTATAAGAAAATTCTCTAACATTACTTGAAATTCCACTTGACTTACAAACATGACTTTGGATCCAAATACCAATACCTACACCTTCCTTACCCAAAGCACCATCAAAATCCATACTCAAAAGGCCCTCTTCATCTTCTAGATGTTGAAATTTAACTTTTGGTTCTGATTTACTTTGGTCGGTCACCTAATTTTTCTGTTTTGTACTGATTTTCTATTCTTCAAGAAAATTTTCGGAAGAAGGCACCATTTCTTTATATTTATCAAAAGTTTCTCTAAAACTCTCTGAAACTTCTGCCACATCTTCTATTACTACTAGCTGATTATTTACATCATTCAAATCACCATCATTATGCAAAATAAAATATTCTAGATTTGTATGTACAACTTGTATTAGATGATTGATAGGCTTCTCCTTACTAGTTATCATATATTTCATTTTCTTTTCCTGATACAATTTCCTCAACTTCCCCAAGACAGGAATAGTGGAATAGGAGAAATCAAGTTGTAAAGTACCTTTGAGTTTAGCTCCCCATGATCTAGACAATAGCATGTTGAAACGAGGTAGTATATCAGCCACCACCACATCCATCAAAACATTCTTGGCTAGGATTTGGTTTAAGGAAACCACTAAATATTTAATGAGACCAATGCAGTGAACCCTACTAGAATCAAATTAATACAAATCATGATAAGGTCGGGTGATATCCATGCTCATATTTTCCATAATAGATTTAGGCATCAAATTGTAAGAAGCCCCAGAATCAAGCATAACATTATGAAGTATGTACTCATGCAGTCTAAGGCTTAAATAAAAGGGGGGGAACTTCACTTTCTTCTAATTTACCATCTATAGCTGGATCGAAAATGACCTTGGGGTGATCATCTTCAACATTAACCATATCGGACAAAGGATCAACTAGCAACATTTTAGACACCTGATGTTTGTAATGACTATTATTCACTAATCATGTCAAAGGAATGGACACTTTCAATTTAGCTATTTCATTTTCTAAGTTAAAAGTTGTGACTTTATCTACCTCTTTGACAACAGGATCTTTTGTTACATTTTCCTTTTTCTGAGTGTCTTTCTATTTAGTAGCTGAGCTTGTTGATGGATGATTAATGTTTATATGAATCTAATCTGCATGCTCTTTTCACTTTCTTTGATTATTAGGAAAATCATTCTTTGACTAGACCTCTTTTCTTTTCTGAATAGGATTGATAGGTACATCTCTGCTCCTTAAGGAATATTGTTTCTGATGGGCACTCAAAGCATTCATATACCCACGCTGGTAATCATCTGATTCTGTTTCCAAATCATCATCATTTGCTAAGATATAGTCTTCATATTTTAGAGAATCTAGATTTTCAGTATACTCTTCATCTTCAGTCAAGAACATGGGCAAGCCATTTGCTGTAAAGAAATGATTTGTTTCAACCACCGGATTTTCATCTTCTTCTTCTTCCAATCCTTGGACATAATTATGTTGTAACGGGGTCCTAATCTACTGTTGTTTTTGTGTTGTTTGGTCAGGTGCTTTTGGTTCTCTCTGATTGATTCTAAAATGAGGCTGATGCCCTCTAAAATTTGGATTCCAGATCTGTGGTTCAGGTCTATCTGAAATAGACAGTCGATCAACCATATTCTCCATATTCCAGAGTAATGAATCCATTTTTGCATCAGAAGTAGATGTCTCTTCTGTGATAGTCACCCTCTTTTCTGATCTCATCCTTACTCTCTTGGCCAACGAATCTGCTTCCACACTTACAACATTCTTCTGCATATCTGCTAAAGTTGTAGGATCTCGTTCATGCAACTGATATGCCATATCAGAATCAAATCCATCTGGAAATTTGACCAAAGCCAAACCCTCTGAAGGTTTGATATGTGTAGGAAGAGCATTGTACATTGCATTAACTCTCACACAATAATCTTGCACAGTTTCACCGACATTCCTTTTGATATTCTCATATTCGGATAGGATTTGAAGGGGAATATTCTTTTCTTCCCATATTTCTACAAATTGACAATGAAAAAATTCTAAGGTGTCAATAGTGGCTACTGGTAGAGCTCTAAACCATTTTCTTACTTCCCCTCCCAGACTTTGTGAAAACAGTCTCATATTCACATCCTCTATATCAATTTCATGAAGGTCAAAGAAATAATTCATATTATCTATGTGCTTTTGAGCTGTCATAGGCTTAGTATTGTCAAACAAAGGTATTTTAGTTTGATAATCTGCAGGCATAGCACCCGGGTTCTAAGGGAGAACCAAGGGGGCATATCTTGCAGCCATGATGACTAGAGGTGGGGGATTTATAACGGGGATTTGGATGCCTAATGTGGGAGGATTGATCACTGATTGAGTAGTACAAACAGTAGATGAAGAAGGAGATATGGGAAAAGGAATATTTTGGGTAACAGTAGATGAAGTGCTGGTAGAAGAAGCTGATATCTGAGGTTTGCTTATCACCAAAGCATTTACTTGTGAAGAATAATTTTGCAGATCTTTAAGAACTTGTAGAAGTTGAGCCCCTGATTGAGACCCTGATTGAGAGTGTGAAAGTATATATTCAACAATACTGTGGAAAGAAATGTAGGAATCAACAACTGTTTCGTCAATCCAACTCAAATATTTACTCTGGAATAAAATTTGTTCAAAATTTACATCAAATTCAATATCTTGTAAGTTTTCTAACCCTTCGAGAAATGAATGAGCTCTGGGAATATAACTTCTCTCTGATTGATTTCCAACTGAACTAGAAGTCTGAACAATAGCTTTAAATTTTCTTCCAATGTTCTGAGGATCACTAACAATGGTGGGACGATTCGGATCGGGGTTGGATCTGGTGTATCTTTGGGAAGCCAATATGTAAAATTTCAAAAACAAATATGCACTTTACAAATTTTTCAATTCGGCCTCTGAATAGAATCTAAACTTATCATCCAAAAGTTTAAGAATTTCAATGAAAACTTATTACTGGGGTTTGATTTGATCTTACTCTTTCTTCCCCAGTGGAAGGGCCAAAATGTTATCACTCAGATTGAACCTTAGGCTGAGAGAGGCAATCCTGAGGTAACCTCAAATGATGCTTAGCTAAGTAGCTAGCCCTACTAGGCCAGGAGAGGGATATCTTTGTATGAATCACAAAAAATTGACTAAGGAAAGAAGATATTAGGATAGGTATAGTAGCTCAAGGTTTTTGATTTTTGATTGTGTAGGGTTTTGCTGGATCTGGAGGAGTCAAACAACTAGGGCAAGGAAATTAGGTCAAAATTTGTAGGGTGTTCTAAGGGGAAAGGTAGGTAGAAGGTTTGACACTTAATAATGAGTATGGTGAGGTGAATAGACTAGTGAGGAGTTAGGAAGAGCATCTGAAATAAATTCTCCCTAAACTGAAGGAAAAAAACAAATTATGCAAAATTTCCCAAAATAGAGCATGAAACATGAATTCTGCCTTTCAAATTGAAATTAAGCATATCATAGACATGGAAATGGTTTTTGAGATTATAATACATTAAAAAAAATGATCACAAAGAATAAAATATGTCAAACATTTCATACCACAAAGATCCCAAATAAATAGTTGCAAATTTATCATTAATGTCCAAGCCAAACTGATACAAATATGTCTCTTGAGATGCCAAAGCTCCAAGTGAATCCAAAAATTACAAGGACTAAGAAAATACATCATATAGACCTCAAAACCACTCTTCCTAGCCTTAGGGATTTGAATCCATGATATAGGGATCAGTTTCACCTACTCCCAAACAAGAATATGAAGACTAGGAAAACTCAACAATTTGCCTCTAAAAGAGAGGAAACTGATTCATTTGACCTCTAGAGGAATTATTTGATGTATCTACCCTAGATAAAAATAAAAAAATGAAATTTAAATTTATATTGACCTTTTACATCAATAATTTATCATTTCCCAAGATAAAAAGTCAAAAAATCAAAATATGCTAAAGATGGTGAAACTGACAATTTCCTGGCAAAAGTGCAGTGCCATGAAAGAAAAAAAAAACCTCTTGCAAGCCACTTTTGGAGGCCTTCATGGTGTCCAAATAAATTCCATGATAGCTCATTAGAAATATCTATGAGTCTAGTTTCCAAATATTCTTCCATATTCAAAAATTGTTCCCATCGTCCCTGTCAAAAATCATTTCCCCCGAGACTGGTATTAGCGCAGCACCTAGGCAAAAACAAGAGCAAAAACTTTCTGAAACTTTTTGGAGTTGATTTCATCATCATTATGAACATGATGGTGGTGACCATTTTTCCCTTGGATGCTCCAATAAAAAGCGCAGCGCCCTTGGTAGTGTGACTATGTGTCAAAATTGCCCAAAAATCCAAAAAATGCACCACTGTGCCAAATGTGCCAAAATTTTTCAAAATTGTGGGGTTAATTTTCTAATCAAGGGTTAGAGGCATGAAGAGACACCTCAGCAAGTATGTCTAACCTCTCCTTCTCCTTTTTCTTGGTCAAATCTTGAATCTTTGCATGGGCTCGTTTGAGCTTGGCCCTTGAAATTTTGTTTCTCATGGCATAGTGCTTTGCCATTTTCCTCTGAATATCATTGTCCTTCTTGGCATTCTCTAGAAAGCTCTCCTGATGAAAGGTGGCTCTATCAAGCTATGACTCCCTATCTCTGCTAATCTCAAGGGAAAACAACTCACTTGGAGTGAGCTGCTCTGCCAACTCAGCCTCCCTCTGTCTCTCACGGGCTAGAGCTCTCTTAAGCCCTATTGTCTTTGGTCTCTGTCTTGGAGGTTGGTCCTCCTCATCATCAATATCAACAAATATTTCCAAGGTTTCCTCTAACAAGGATTTATCCCTTTCTGCCTCTTTCTTTGTTTTGATGGTCTTTACCTCACTGATAATCTGTTTGGTCTTCAGTTATTGATTCTCTTGCTCAATAAAATCAATCACATAGCGTGATCTGTCAATATTAGCTTTAAGTTCACTAATATTTGCCTCTTTGCTTCTGATTAATGCACTGGTGATTGTATCCTCATCCGCCTCATCAAGGTCAATCAACTGAAACTCCTGCTTTGTTTCATGCTTGTCCTCTTGCTCCTCAATGATTGGCTCTTTTCCCTTGTTTACCTATTTTTCTGATGAAGAAGGCATAGCCCCTTTCACTCCAATTGAAGCAAACACATGCTTGTGGCCTCTCTGATAGGTCTTAGGAAATGGCTCAACATTAGTCACACTAGCCCAAACTGCCTCAATGTCCCTTTCACTGCTTGATGCTTCAGTATCATGATGTGATGATGGTGAAGGATTACGAAAAGGTGAAGAAGTAGGGTCAACATGAGGTGAAGGCATATGACTAGGTGATGATGTATGAGAAGCAAGCTGAGATGGAGAAGTCGATATGGGAGGATAAGATGATGAAGGGATGCTCTGCTCATGATGAATAGGTGGGGTAGTGTTGTCTCAAGGGGTTCTGACCCAGGTTCAGAGGTTAAGGTTTGACAAAAAACCCCTATACTACTGGCCCTTTCAGCAATGACCTGCTTGTGTAGGCCAAGGTCTCACCCTAAGTAGTATGGGAGGGTGATGGAACTAGATTTCCACACCCTAAGAGAGAGTAGGTAAGTTGGGGCATATATGTGTTCGCAACTTATCAGCTTCGAATAGAGTAAGTCTATTTGCAGGCCTTTATCAGTATAATCAATTATTAACCATAACATAGCTATTGCCATTCACAGATCTAACCAACACATTTGCATCCACGTGCGTATTAGCAATTACCAACACATAATATCATAAACACAGCTACAGATACCTTCGCAGTAATATTTGTGGCTTAAACAGATGCCATCACAGAGCATTCAAAGATATAGTTATACAGAAACACATATATATTCGCAGCTAAATAACCATCACAGATACGTTTCAGCAGTAAACCTCACTGATCTAGATAACACACAAACACTTTAACAATAATTCGCATTCATTAATCTTCAGATCCACTTACGATCAAAACCAGCCCGCGCACACAACCTAGCAGGGTCCGCACACAGTAGGACTGAGGATCTCCGCCCACACAACCAGCAAGAGTCCTTACCCAAAACAACCCAAAACAGATCTAACAGTTCACATGTAGCATCAATCTTAATTCTTGCCTACGTCTAGAGTCAAAATATTCATCTATTTATATTGATGTAGCCTACGCTATCCTGTGGTTCACAAACTATGGTTTGTGGACTCTAGGTCTACCTGTTGACCCATTACAATGCATTCAAGGCTTTGACCCACCCAAAAACCCCTGCGTTAGACTTAATTAATACAAAAAAGATACAAAATTTTCCAAATATATACAAAATTTGCAGCTTAGGGAGCCCCGGTCTAATAGGCCCCCAACACAATCTTGTGACTCGTCTCATGTCACTGCAGCCATGGGTTCTCCATATTCGCTTGCAGCTGCTTGATCACCTCAACCAGTGGGGGAAGAATCCCTTCACTTGGGCATTCTGGGCTATCTCCACCAACTTCTGTGAAGTTGGGCCTTTTGTAGCAGCAGTGACACTTTCCAGCATCTGGTTTAGTTGCTTGAATGTAATGTCGACATCCTGAGACAAATTAAGTGCCTCATCATCCCACGGCTTGAGGTGATCTCTCAGAGTCTTATTTTGTTGTCGAAGGGCTTCCATGTTTTCCCTAATTGTGTGGCTGGTGCGTAGTCGGACCAATCTCCGAGCAGGGACTAGAGGGTCAGCGTAGCCTCCATTTGGTCAAACTCTTCTTCTATCTGGTGTAGACCTTGGTTGATTTTGCGCAGGAGAGGGTCGCGTTGCACCTTGGTCCACAACTGCATAGTAGTTTCCAACAGTTCTGCACCCTGAGAAATTTTACCTATAATGACATTTCTAGCTTCTGTAACTAGTGCAACTTTTTGGGCCCGTACCTCTGGTGGTGTCTCTGGCTGTAACTTGGCCTACAGGGCTGCAATCCGTTGTTCCATCTCTGTCTTGACTACCTAGATCTTTGTCCTTGAGGCCTTTAGCACTACGACCAATCCTTCAATATTAGCATGGGGGGTGTCATAAGCCAGGATATCTTCTATGAAGTCCGCATAGAGCCTACTAATTAGGTGCTCCAACTCTGTCTATTGTGTGGAGGCCAAGGTACATGCAGCTTGTGCCTGAGATACTCCAACAATTTTTTCTTCAATGGTCTGCTCAACTGTGTTGAGCTGCTGATGCACTTAATGATATTTATGTTGGATCTCTTCAAACATAGACATGTGAAGGATCTGCAACGGTTCATGTAGCAGGCGGGCAAGATCCATCTGCACCTCTGCGCAGGCCTGAACTTTCACTCCTAAGTCATGTGGAATCAGTATGAGAGCTACACCCCGTAGAGGGCAGAGGCATCTTTCTGGCGTATTGATGACTGCGCTGCTCACTGCTAGGGTCAACTTGGCCTGAATCATACTGGTCTGCAATGTATCAGCCTTGAGCTACAGGGCCCAGAGCTCAGCTTGGAGTGTCTCAAATATGGCTTTCTATTGTTCTTCTAGAGCCAACCATTTGTATTCTGTGGCCAGGGTGATTGTATCTACGATATGATCTAGGTCCTCCTCTGTTAGCATATCTTTGGTGTCACGTTCGGGTCATTGAGAACGTTGCTTCTTTCATGGCCTTTTAGCAGGGTTGCCAATTCACTTAGTTCCTTAAGGGGAGTTAGCACCTCCTGCCTCTTAACCTTCGGCACCCAGATCCTGCTGTGAATCCTTCTGTGATGCTATTTCCGTGCCCTTCCCCATACTTTTTCCCTGCTACAAACCCTTCTGTGATGCTGGTTCCAAATCCTTACCAGTATTTTTTCCCTGTCCTCCGGTTTCTTTGGTGGTGTCGGGTGGGGTAACCTTCAGGGTTCTGGTCCCTATAGTGTCCTTCACACCTGAGTTGAAGCCCAACTTCTAGTGTGGAGGCCAAGTTGCAATTAAGTGGTCATTGTCCTTATCAACAACCATGTATGGGAATGAGACCCACACTAGATCCTTACAACCTTTGATTTGTATGTTATGCATGGTAACTTGAAATGCCGCAATGATTTTTTATTTATCATAAACAACTGGTGACAAGCATGGCCGAGAATTGATGGTTGTTGTGAGCCCGCTCTGAAATAGGACCCAAAAGACTTGATTGTACTCAATATGCTGTGTGTCCTTTGAGTCCCACAAATTCGCGTAACTCACCCCCTCACACATATCTAGGGCGAGCTCAGGGAGGATCGAGTCGCTAGGGGCTTCCCATGCAACCAACACAATGAGAAGCAGCAACGAGGAGTAACAGAATGCTCGAACCTGATCTTGGGATTCATAGACATTTTCCAGAAATTAGTTGCACAGGTACTGGGACCAATTGAAGCAGACCCCCTTTTTGCATCGACCCGCCAGCTTTGCAGGGATGGTGGTAGCCTGGAATTTGCGCATCATCTTGCGTGCCAGCAACAAGGTACCCATCTACATACTAGGGTCACTGATGGTGCTGATCATGAATCCCTGAGAGTTCCACTCCACATGGTAATCCTCGCGCACCTTTTCGGAAATATTTTTCTCATACTTTTTGCCGACATGCAGCATAGGGTCTAGCCCTTCCATGGGTAGACTAGTAGTTTAGTGAATAAGTGCGGAATCGATTGGGATTCGATCCTGTATCCACAAGTTACCATCATGGACCAGGTCAAGCAACTGGTGCACAAGTCGGTCTGTGATATTGTAGTGGCCAAAATGCGACATCCTTAGTAGGTTTAAGAGCCCGGAACCTGCCAATCCGCACACCCGGTGCATGGGGACTATCTTTATCCTATCGTCTTCCAATATTATTTAGATAAATATCTCAGGTTCCAACTCGGGGAAGGCCTCCAAACTTTCCAGGTCGTGGTCGTCAAATTTTACCTCATGGAGCTTGCCAAAGGGCTCTCCAATGATGGGGACCTCACCCAAAGTCAGTGGCATCTGCAGATAGGTGCGTAGGCCATTGATATTCTTTTGTGTGTGTGTCGAGGGCCTGCGGAACTGAGCAAAGGCCGATATCCAATTGATTGGTTCAGCTATCTGGGCCTCTTCCTGGGTAGACAAAGGTCTCTTTACTGGTTTAGGCAAACATGCTTAGGGCACCCCCCATGGGGACTTCACATTTCGAGGAGAGGTGTGGGGCTTTACCCCAACCCATTTCATGGGTTTCCCTGATCCTTGCACTTTTTCTTTTCCCTTATGCGTTCCCTTGCTTGGCGTAGACATAACCTCCTCAACTTCGGGGTGGACTTCCAGTAGTTCGTTAGATTCTTTCTCTGTCGAGACCACAGTCTGTGAGGACTCAACAGGATTGGTTCCTGTCGTTATGGTGTGGAAAATGAACTCAGGGTTGCTACTATTAGAGGGTGAAGGACTCTCAGAAATTAACGGAGTACAATAGGCACAGAATTTCTCAAGGCACAAACTCGCAAAGCACAACTTGTACAAGAGATACGGAACCTTCTTTTGACCTATCCTTCTACTTTTATAGCCATGGGGATCAATCAATGTGTGGATGAGGCTCATCATAAACTTATCATCAAGTAAATGGTAAAAAAATATTTATAAATCACCTCATTAAATGCCAGCTGCCTGCTCCTTTCAATGGTAAAATTTGATTTTCACTCAGTTTGACTGTTCCAATGACTAGTTTTCGCACCTCCTGTGCGCCCAGTGCACCCCTGTGCTCCTGGCATACCTTTTGCGCCCTGAGCACACCCCTATGCTCCTAGTGCACCTCCTGTGCTCCAAACACACCTCTGCGTTCCCAGTTCACCTCTTCGGGTTGCTAAACCTGCGATCGATCGTTGCGCATACCTTGTAATTGCCTGCAGATGTCTTCCTGTGTGCGCGTATTCTGTCCCATATAGCTACTCTGACCATATAGTCATTTGATCCAATATGGTTTGAGTTGACTACCATTGACATATCCTGGCACCATATTTCCACACATGGTATCTAGTCGAACAACTCCTTCATCTATTATTTATTTTACCACATATGGGCCTAGCTAGTGCTCTCGGAACTTCCCCAGGTGTTTCACAAAATGGCTATCGTACAATAGGACCAATTCACCCTCTAAAAATTTCTTTTTCCAAATATGTCGATAATTTCATGCCTTATCCTGAGCCATATGAACCTATTGATGGAAATTAGTAATGAAAAAATCTTCCTCCAATGCCACAAGCTACGCTAAATTCTCCTCCATGATATCATGATCCGCCATGTTCATAAAGGCTACGATGTGCAGGCTAGGAACAATATACTCCATGGGCATAATAGCCTCCTTGCCATAAACCATCCTGAATGGTGTCTTCCCTGTCAACTTCTTGCAGGTGGTTCGATAAGCCTAAATAACTGACAGGATGCACATGTCCCAGTCGTTGCGATCGAAATTACAGACCTTGGTCAGTGCCTGCTCCAAGATCTTATTAAAATATTCTACAACCCCATTTGCCTGAGGATGATACAGGGTGATTTTCGCGTGGTGGATCCGAAATTCTTCAGTCAAGGCCTGTATTTTTTCATTAAAAAAAATGCGTACCTCTATCGCTCATTAAGACCTTCGGACAACCAAACCTGGTCAGAATCTGCTCAAAAATGAAGTGCACAGCAGTGTCCGTAGTGCAATCCTTCATAGCTTGCAATTTGGCCCATCTGGTTACATAATCAGTTGTGGTGATGATGTCACGCACACATGTCTTATTTCTTGGTAGGTTGATGGGCCCAACGAAGTCGATGTCCCATCTGTCAAACGCTTGCAGGGCCATCTGCGATTGTAGGGGAATTTCATCTCTGTGTGATGGCCTTCCCATCCTTTGGCATGTATCGCAGGCTTTGTAATAGTCGTGAGAGTCACTATGCAGTGTAGGCCACCATAGTCCAACTCTCAAGATCTTCTGTGTCATTGCTTTCCCTGTGTATTGTCCCCCTGCTACGCCCTCATGAGCTTCTGCTAAGATGGCATGCCGTTCATGCTCCAATACATATCTTTGCAGCACCTCGTCAATGCCCATCTTATACAAATGGTCTGCGATGATGGTAAAATCCACTACGCGGGTGACCAATTCTTTCTTTTGTTGTACCGAATACTCTGTAGGCACCCTCCCTATAGTCAGTAACTAAATGATGCTGGCGAAGTGCACATCAACCACCTTGATCATGAACAGTTGCGCATCAAGAAATCCTTCTTCAAGGTTGGTGGGTCCCTCATTGTTCTCAATTAGAGATAAGTGGTTTAGCCTAGCATTCAACCTTCCCAGCTTGACAATGATCTCAAAGTCATATTCTTGGAATAGTAGTAGCCACCGGCAGATTCTCCCCCCCCCCCAACACAGGCTTATTTTCTAGGCACTTCAAAGCCGAGAGGTCCATAAAAATTTTTAGGTGCCCTCCTAAAAAATAATGCTGGTATTTTTGCAATGCATAAACCATGGCCAACCCTTTGCGCTCAGTAGTGGAGTAGTTGCAATCTGCACCAGAAATTTTCCTACTAGCAAATGCAACTGGATGGTCAATATCTCCTTTGTGAGGTTGCGTAAGGACAACTCCCAGGGTGATTCTTGATGCATCTACGTGAACATGAAAAACCTTCATCCAGTCAAGAAAGATGAGAATAGGCGCAAAGACCATCTTCTCCTTGAGTAGTTCAAAGCTCTTCTGACACTTGTCGTCCCAAAAAAATGAAATATCCTTCTTTATAATTTTTTCCGTATGTGCTGTGATCAATGCGTATCATTGAATTAACTTCCTGTAGTAGCCTATATGTCCAAGGATGGAGTGCAACTGATTCTCAGTTGTAGGCACTGCTAGGTTGATGATAAGTGCTATTTTGGCAGGATTAACCATCAATCCTTGTCGTCAAACTATGTGGTCGAGAAAGATTCTGAAGGGTACTTAAAATATTCACTTATTGATATTTAGGGAACTCTGGTGCCTTCTACAGGCGTCCAACATCAGACATAGGTTGGATACATGCTTCTTTACCAACCCAAATACAGTCCAATCATCAAAATATACTTCCAAAAACTTGTGTATGAACTCTTTGAATACTGTGACCACTACCCGCGAAAAGATGGCAGGGGCATTCTTGAGCCCAAATGACATGACTGTATACTGAAAATATCCCCATTCAGTGGCAAACATAGTTTTTTTGTGATCCTCAGGTGCGATTCTGATCTGATGGTAGCCTGAGAACCCATTCGTGAACGAGTATGCTTCGTGCCCACCTACGCTGTCAAGGATTTCATCAGAGAATGGCATAGGGAAGGGATCATGTATGCAGGCATCATTCAATTTGCCCAAGTTAACACGGATCTGTATCTCTCCCTTAGTATTTTTCTCTTGAACCACCATAGGGCTTACCCAATCTGACTGTTCGACTAGTTCGATGATATCTACAGCGAGCATCTTATCGATTTCTTCCTTGACTTTTTGTTTGTATTTGGGGTTCAACCAGTAAGGGCACTGCTTCACAGGGCACACATCTGGTTTTAAAGTGATGCCCATGACCCCTAGGTCCCCTGTAATCCCTTTGAGTTCCAAAAATTTGGTCGGGAATATGTCCTAGTATTCCATAAGGAGTTCTACAACTTTTCCCACAGTATCATCATCCTAGTAGTCCCTATTTTTTGCTAACTTAGGTTGCGCCTCTGTTCCAACGTTGACTTCTCGTAGCTTTAGAAGCTTAGTGAAATTGACAGTCTGCAGTGGGGGTCCAGCAACTGCATGCTACCCCTTTGACTATGGGATAGAGACATTCCGTGAGTCGTCATCGCACTCCTATGTTGATAAATTGTGGCAGTTGACAATATTCTACATCTGTGTTTCCCATGTTGGTGCCCCATGTGTTGTGCATGGGCATGATTCATCAAATACTAAGGCGTCAATATCCTATAGATCTTCGTCGAGTGCCTCCATCCCTCCTATCAGCCCGAATGTCCCTACAAAATCATCCTTCAAGGTTTCCCAGTGGCAAATGCACTGGTGTAATTCTATGTCTAAATACCATGCGGTCGAGATTGGTCCCAAGGCATGAATGAACAGATGGACCCATTCCTCTGTAGTTTTTTCGCCCCATTCTTTCATCCATGCTGACAAGTGCTCACACGGGTCCCCTGGCCCCAAGAGAGTCTTTACGAGCAGGTGAGCTAGAGGTTCGAACCGTAAGACCATCATGTCGAGACATTCTTCCCAATCCTAGAATGCCTTCTTATGCGTGTCCCACCACCTCGCAAGGGTTGCCCGCATGGCTAGATTAAGGGCCCATGGCCTTCGTTCCCATGGTAATTCAGCTTCAAATGCTTGCAAAAACTCCCTAATGCTACCAGAACCATCAAAGTAGGGCAGTACTCTTACCTCTGAGGAGATGCATCAGAAGTTATTTGTGATTCTAAGACATCACAGTGCAGATACATCATGTAACTGATTTTGCCAGTTTTCTATCTCCTCATCGGAGTGAGAGAAGCATTCGCTGTCCTTTTCCTAGCAAAGCAGACCATTAGCCGTAATATTGATCTAATCTTCATTCCGAGCAGTCAACTTATAGATGTGATCCACATCCTCTTCTTCGCACATTGGTTTTGTATATTTCTCTCCTTTTGCATGTTCTAAGGGGAATATCACCCTTGTACCCTCATTCTCAAATACCATGCTTCTTTTCTTTAGGTTGATGATGCCTCCCATATATATAGCCCAATCTAGTCCTAACAGTGTAGGATAAGGGTCTGCATCTTCCATAATCTGAATTAAATCAAAGTCGACTTGGACCTTAACTCCTATAATATCTACCATAATTTTTGATAGCCTCTCTAATGGTATGATCTTCTGTTGGTTAGCCATGCGTAGCTGGATAGTGGACCATTCCAACTTAGGCTCTCCCATCCGCTACCAAGCTTTCTTGGGCAGTATGTTTGCATCTGACCCCAAGTCTAAGATAACTTGATCCATTTCATAGTCACCAATTTGTGTTGTTAGCCACATTTCCCTACCAGTGCGTTTCTTATGCTTGTACAGTTTGTGCACATCCTTAACTTCCGGGGGCGGGTTAGTCCTTTCTGTGCAGCTGTCTATTAGTGCTTGAATATTTTCTACTGCCTTCTGGTTGCGTAGCAACTTCATACATGCTTTTAGAAATTTTTTAACTTCATCGTCTATTCTCAGGCTTGCTGGGGCTTTTGAGACAGGTGCCTCATCCTTAGTAAAGTGTTTGTGAGCTGCGAAAAAGGTTTCCCTTTCCTTCTTTAGGTCCATACTTTATTGTTTAACAGTTGCTTTCTGGATAAGAGGCTCAGCTTCGAATTTCTCTTCAGCTCTTCTCGTAGCCATGCCATTGTGCCTTATGACGTTAACACTTGGTCCTTCATCATGCGGTTCCGCTTTAACCCTTTGCACATTCTGTGTTGGTGTCTGTTGTTTTTACTGCATTTTTTCTATCAGGATCAGATAGTCTTCAAGCACATGGTCCAGTTGTCTACAATAACAACAATATTGTCACGCAGGGTTTAGACAGTCCCTCACAAAGTGCCCTATCACCCCACAGTTGTAACAGTTTGATTGTCCTCGTCTGTGACCTGCGTCTCCACCCCTTCCCCCTCCCCTGCCCGTGGCTGGGGAGCCTCCTCTGCTTGAGGGAGATAGTGGTGAAGAAGGGTTAACCTGTACCATGTATAGGTTTCCTAGATCTATCCTCAAGTCATAGGTTTGAAAATTATGCTCATCATGCCTCACAGAGGAGCAGAATATACACCATTGCTACTTCAGTTTTGGAACGTAAGCACCAAGGCAGGGATAGTGGTTAGTATCATGTAGCCCAGCAACATGACAATCAACGCACCATGACGTTGGGCTACTTAGCCCCGCAGCCTCCTTAGAGCATAGTGGGATGGGTTCCCCAGCTTGCATGTAATATGCCAGTAGAGGACACTGATCGTTGGTATGACTAGATACTTTAGATCTTATGCACCATATGTCTCGACTAGCATATTTCCCCTGTTCCTTTCCCAAATTCTATATTTCTATGTGCATTTTCTCCAGATGTCCTTGTATCCACTGCACCTCAAACTGAGCATCGTCCCTTGGTGTAGCCTCTAGCTTCATAGCAATTTCCAGAGATTTTTCTTGCGTTGCAATCGATTGCTAACCCATAAGTCCATGCAGGTGAGGTAGCGCATAACGATAAACTATTCCTTACATTTCCTATCATCATACTGAAATTCCCCATCTCTGATAACCTTTTTCAACCGCTGATCAGCTTCCCATACCGATTCAGTGGGTCCCTTTCTAAATTATTTCAAGTCGACCGCTATCTAAGAGTAGGACTTAGGCTTTTGAAACTGTTGTTTTAATGCTGCCTTGATCTCTAGAATAGATGGATCTGTGTGTTTTCCTACATACCCCATATACCAATCCAAGGCCCTTCCTTCAAAGGAAAGCGATAGCTACACCCTCTTTACAGCATTGGAAACCACGTTCTGTGTAGCCCATACTAATTCTGCGATGAACCAAAATCGGTCCATATCTTCATCTCCTACACCCTTTAAGGTAGGTAGCTTCATATGTGAGGCCATATCGTTTTCTGGTGGTGGTGGAGGTATGGGTGAGTTCTTACCCCTATGCTAACTTGAAGGTGGTGTAGTTGGAGGGCTATGCGCAACCGAATCTCTTACTAGACTGTAGATAGATATATCTCCTTCTTGATTAGTTCAATAGTATTTACCACTTCATGTGGTGCTCGCGCTCAGATTAGGGGTCATTCAATCGGTGTGGCTGCACATAATTCCCTTTTCGCACAGTAATATTTTGATTAAACAAGGAAAATTTTTCAAGAATTACCACGGAAACCCTTGAAGAACCTCCGCTCTGTCACAAATCCTCCCAGCATGCTATCCACCTAGTGATCTACCGTACAGGTGATGGTATTGTTAGTCCTTTCCAACTACTGGATCAACTCTAGAGTCCACTGCATGACCCGCTCATCCTTCCAACACGTCTGGAAATCTAAGAGCCTTGCCAACCACTTCCGAAGCTTGTGCGCAGAGGTTACGAAGAATATTTCATAGAATTCGGTGAAAACGTACTTGTTCTTCCACTTCTTAGCCATCAATTTCGTGCTGCGATTCTCATTTACAACAAATTCCTGAATCTGTCTTTCGAACCACTCTTAAATTTCTAGCTTCTCGGGTCTCCAATGTTTCCTTGGCATTACCTAATCTCTCTCTCAAAATGCTTTCGGTCCTACCAACAGAACCATTTTTTGGCTCAAGGGGTCCTGACCTAGGTTCGAAGGTTAAGGTTTTCCAACAAACCCCTATACTACTGGCCCTTTCAGCAATGACCTACTTGCGCAGGCCAAGGTCTCACCCAAAGTAGTATGGGAGGGTGCTGGAACCAGGTTTCCGCACCCTGAGAAAGTGTAGGTAAGTTGGGGCAGATTTTTGTTCGCAACTTATCATCTTTGCACAGAGTAAGTCTACTCACAGGCCTTTATCAGTATAATTAGTTATTAACCATAAAAAAGCTATTACCATTCACATATCTAACCAACACATTTGCATCTATGTGTGTATTAGTAATTACCAGCACATAATATCATAAACACAACTATAAATACCTTCACAGTAATATTCGTGGCTTAAAAAGATACCATCACAGAGCATTAATAGATACAATTATACAGAAACAAAAATTTATTTGCAACTAAATAACCATCATAGATATGTTTCAGCAGTAAACCTCACTGATCCAAATAACACACATATACTTTAACAATACTTCGCATTCACTAATGTTTAGATCCACTTACAACCAAAACCAGCCTGTGCACACAGCCTAGCGAGGTTCGCACACAGTAGGACTGAGGATCTCTGTGCACACAACCAATAGGAGTCCTTACCCAAAACAACCCAAAACAGATCTAACAGTTCGCATGTAGCATCAATCTTAATTCTTGCCTACGTCTAGACTTGAACTATTCATCTATTTATATCAATGTATCCTACGTTATCCTCTGGTCTACAAACTATGGTTTTCAGACTCTAGGTCTACCCGTTGACCCATTACAATGTGTTTGAGGCTTTGACCCACCCCAAAACCCCTGCGTTAGACTTAATTAACACAAAAAATATACAAAATTTTCCAAAGATATACAAAATTCGCAGCTTAGGGAACCCTGTTCCAACAAGTAGTGAAAACTTCATTTGTAATGAATGTATCCCATGAAATGTTCTTCTACTCAAGCTGATGCATGACTACCATCTTAATAAGTGAATGGTGAAAGAGACTCTACATTTGATTATTATAATTTCTCTTTTGTACAATGTATGTCATCTTGTCAATGCTTTGGGAGAGATAGTAAGGTATATGAAGCATTCTGACTCTAGTGAAGTGCATGAGGAGTCAGATATGATAGGAATAAAGTTGAGAAAACCTCCCCTCACAAGTGAAATACTTCATGATTATTTTCATCATGGGAACATACCGGTCAAGGAGATGAAGGAAAGGGAAAACAATTTTCTTATCATCCTTATATCTAGGTTTGAGGTATGGCTCATAATAGCTCAGATCAAGGTTTACCTTTTTAAACCATTTCTCTCCCACATTAGGGATCCATGTAGCAGTTGAAATAGCACTAGCAGACATGGTAAATGTGACCCTAGCAAAATCAGCATGCCCATCATGAATATTTGTGATGAGCAACCTTGTTAACCTAGGGTGATACTGAATCTGCTGCACCCTCTCACAAAACTCAAAGCAACCAACATGTTTGAAACAAGACACAGTGAGAGGAGAGGCCATGAGTTCCCTTCTGGTTATGGGTTCAAATCTGTTGATTTTCCATCCTTTGTTATCACTTTTCTTTGGTGAGTTTTCCTCACTGATATCTCTATCCTCCTCTTCTGACATTTTGAGTTTGAAAGCTTTTGAAACCCTAAGGACGAGGTAGATGGGGATGATGAGTGAAATAGGCTTTAGGGAATAGGGATATGGTGCTGTAGGGAAGGAGTAAGGTCTAGGGAATATGGATATGATTATATAGGGAAGGAGTAGGGTCTAGGGAATAGGGATATGATTCTATAGGGAAGGAGTAGTGTCTAGGGAATAGGGATATGATGGAGGAAGAAAATGTGAGGTTTATGAGTGGAAAATTTGGGAACAATGGGAAAAAAGACTAAATCTAGGGTTTTATAGCCTATCCAACCTCCAAATTTCACAAAGAAAACAAAATCACCATGAAAATCCTTTTGAAGATAGCAAGGGGGTGAATTTCATATGTTACTTACTTGTCAAAGGCTTTAGAGAAAATTTGCTGAAGTTTTGGAGGAACCTTAACCGAGTTTTGAGGCTTATAGATCAAACTATGCATTAGTGCAACACTTGGAAATTAGCGCACTGCCTCCAGTTATTAGCACAGTGCATGTGTAAAATGCACTGCATTTCTCAGGCATTAGTGCAGTGCGGCTGGGTATTAGTGCAATGCTTAGTCATTAGCGCAACGCCTAGAAATTTTTTGTCCAAACTTCTTAAAAACTCAAATTTTCTCCTTTGTTGAAGATTCTTAATAGCTAAATGACAACAATAACTTGTTTTGAAGTGCTTGATGGGCTTTATATCTTTAGTGGATTTGAAATGTAATTCAAATTACCCACTTTTCTAATGTTCATTTTTCCTCTTTCACACTGATACTCTTTTTTCTTTCTGACCTTTTCGCATTTCAGGTTGATCAAATCATGGAGTTTCGCTTTCTTTGCTCACTTAGGCTGGACATGATTTCACTTTGATCGCTTTGGGATTGCATTTATTACATATAATAACATAAAATTACATTTAGAAAAATAGAAATAAATTACATATTTGACTTTTCTATCAAAATGACATTTTGATATAAAAGTCATTAAACTAAAAATACAACTTTGATAGTATGATAATTACATCATGATGATCTTATTTAGTACCTCTCATATATGTGTTGACTTCATCTAAATGATGGAATGACAATGAGAAATGCAAAACCCTAATGACCCAATGGGATTGATTTTTTACCCGACCTTTGAATGAGATTTTGACTTTAAATATTTCTAATTGAATAGATCATTTCCATAGGTGTTGTTATGCTCAAAGAATCATAAGAATGGGTTAGCCAATATTATATTCTAAGGGAGAAAGAAGATTATTTGACCAAGAAAACCACCAGTGGAACAATTTTGTGTCATGATCTAATGGAATGATGAAAAATTTATTCAGAATCAGACACCTAAGATGCACATGAATTTTTTTTTTGATCCCTGGTGGAAGTATGCAAATATTAACACTAAAAAAGTGGGTTTGAAATGATGGAGAGGTAAGGTGTTGATGGAGGAATTTGTATTATGTTTGACTTGTACTTGCACAACTTCCCAGGTACGCTTTCAAAGGACTGGTGTTATGCATTTGATACATTAATCGGACCTTGATGTGACAAGTGTGTGTTATAGCCTAAATCTACCTCAGGCTGAAAAAGGCAGAATCTAGGGTAACATCAAACCACGCTCAGCCTTGTAGCTAGCCCTACAAGGACAGGAGAGGGCTCTCTCCGTGAAAGAATATTCAAATAAACACAATAATGATATGATATTAGGCTAGGTAAAATGATGGAGAAAAGGCTTTTAATAAAATAAATGAATTTTCAGGGATGTGTGGGACAAAAATGGAACAGCTGAAACCGGGAATTAAATCAGGACACTGGGTATTTCATGGGGCAAGATAGGCAGGAAACTTAGCAAATAAAATTTAATGAGGATCGGATGGAAATACTGGTGAGGATCTGAAAATGGCACAACAAATGGATCCTTTTCAAACAGAAGAAAAACACAGAGCATGAATGATTTCCCAAGGCAGAGCATATAAAATGGATTCTACCTTTCTATCTTGAAAACATTTAAAAGGAAATGTTTATGAATGAATGGAACACATAAAAATTCACATATGAAACAAAGGAGAAAAACAAATGCTAAATATCGTACCACATGGATCTCACAAATCAGAGTTGAATCTTTTATTAATCCCTGTCAAACTGTACAATGGAGCGCAAAAAATGTTCTTCCACACTTGAATTCTCAGACTCCGACCGCTCTCAAATGATTTATAATTACAATAAATAAAATGAACTGTGGAACCATAGATCTGTGAAAAGAGGAGCTATTCTAACAGCTAAAGAACAAAAACTAAAGATAGAAAACAAGAGCCAATAATCTTTCCGAAAGGAAGAGCTGTGTTACATTATGCCACTCAAAATCTGCTGATAACCAATGAGGAGGCGAAACTTGTAGCGAAGATTCCTTTGAATCGTTATTGAGGAAAAAATAGGTAATATGATCCTATTTCTTTGCTATTGTAGATATCTCTATTTTATTTTAAGCTCTCGGCCAGCCAACTATTTCCTTTTCTTTCCACTATTTATTTTGAATAAACTGACTTTTTCAATAAAATATGAAATTACACCTTAGTGAAGGGAAATATTAATTTTTACATGGATAGGAGCGGAGGAAAAGAGGCGGGACCCACATCACAATTGGAATCAGAAGGGGTGGGAGGGGGAATACAATATACAGTGGAGTAATGAAATCGCAATCGGGATCTGAGGAAAGCAGAGGCGGGAGCCGCATTACAATCACAATCGGAGGCAGGAAGCGGAGAAAAGTGCCTTGGTAGAAAGAAATAATGCGATGCGATTGAAATATTTGAAACATCAATTTATCGCACTAACAAAAGAGAAAACCCATTTAAATTGGAAAAAGGCAGAAGGAACTATGGTGGGGCCAACCAATCACAATCGCATCGGAGATGGGGTGTGGTTTAAAATGCGGAATATAAAAATTGCGATGAGATCAGAATCAGGGATCGGAGGAGGGCCTTTATGGTGGGACCGTGATATGTGAATCGCAATCGCATCAGGGTAATTGGAAAGGAACTTGCGATCAGAGCGGATGGAGGGGTATTGCGATTGAAATGTTCCGATTGGCGGAGAACTATCGGATCAGAGGGAAAAGATCGACGGCTGAGACATTGATCGGGGGTTGTTGCGATTGGAGGATCGAAGGAAAGGCCGTGATTGAGGTGATCAGAGAATGTTGCGATTGGGGCGATCGGAAGGCACAAATAAACGTTTGCGATTGGAATGGTTGCGATCGTGGCGGGGTTATATAATATAAAACTTTATAATAAAGTTTTATTACAAAGCATGGTGGGGAAGTGGTCAGGAACGGTGGGGAGTGTATAAATATATAAATATATATATATATATACACGAACCTTTGAAATATTTAACATAAGGTTTTCAACAGGAATGGAGGGGAAGTGGTTTATACGGTGAGACTTTATAATATCAAACTTTTTATTATAATGTTTTATGGCACGGAGGGGAAGTGGTTTAGAAATTAAATCGCATTTTATTAAATGATTTATAATGCGAATTTATAATCAGAAAGGGGGAAAAGGGGTTTTTAAAGGGATATAAAACTTTAATTAAACAAAGTTTAAGGGAAAAAATGGGAAAAGGGGAAGGATTAGGATATAGAGGGATTTTACTTCACTTAAGCATAAATTTCAATCCAGAAGTCAGTTTTGAGAGTGTAATATACCATTGGAAAGCTCTTTCCGGGCTCTTTTTGATGGATCTACTTGGAAGATGATTTGGCACTAAACATGCTATAGAAAACTCTCTGAAGGCAGGGACATCACTTTGTGGAGATAATAGCTTCTGAATTGTGACTTATTACACATGATGATATAAAATTACATAATGAATGATAATGAAGGCAAAATATCATGTTTTCACCTCAAAACATAGTTTTGAGGTGAAAATTACATCAAGCTGAATAAAATGTCTTTTGATCTTCCAGATGTTGTGACTTCTAATTTTATTGACTTCCTCATGACCTTGCTGATATTTATTGACATTTGACTCATTAATTTGACCATGGTGAGATCCTAGAAACTAATGAGACCCATCCTATTACCTAATGATATGATTTTAAGAATGATAGCGACTAATGACTAAATACCATAGAAAGGAAAATCAGCAAGTACCTCATGAGGGAAAACTGATAAAAATTACTACCATCAATGAATCCATGACCTAGCGGAATGGTGAAATTTATTCGGTATGAGACACCTAATATGCAAATGAAAAAGAGCAGTTTTGATCACTGATGGCAGTATGAATAGACTGACACTAACAGTGTGAAATGATGTCTAGTTAAGGTCATAACGGTTAAAATATTTATAAGAGCCTTAATCCTTTAATATCACATCCATAATTTAAAATATAAGTCCTTAAATGAAACATAACTCAAGTATTCTTACATACCTTAATGTTTCTTTTGATACATTTCTCTTGTTGAATTTGATTTTGGTTGCAAAATTATGAATTGGTTGTAGAATGATAGGAATTTTTTTTGTCATCTTATGGATCTGTTGGAGAAGAATTCCTTATTGTTGATAGTTTATCACTTGAAAATTTGAAGAAAAAGAGGGATAAAGCCACTTTTCCTAGGAGGTTTTTCACTGCACTGGGAGGATAGGAGGATCTTTAAATTTCATGTTTTTCCTATGAAAAAAGGGTGAAATAGGTCCATTATTCAATATAGGAGTTTTATATGTGTCATGTAAGGTAGAGGTGATTAAAACTTAGTGAAGTGAGTCAGTAAGAGAAGGAGGGGTCAAGTGACTACCCTTGGGAGGATCATAATGTGCAAAATATTTGGGGTAATCTTGAGAGGAACTTATTGCACCAATATTTGGGAGTGGGATTACATCATTGAGGTCTATGGATAGGTTGAGATCCAAAATTGATAAGAGGGAAAAATTCTTCACAACTTACACTGGGATAAAGGACCAAAAGGGCTCTGAAGTGGATAAGTGTGGGATCGATAGAGTAAAAGAGGTAAAATGCATCAAGAAATGACTCAATATTGGATAAAACACATAAAAACATAAATACAAGCTATAATAATATACAAGACTCATGAATGACAATCACACCTACAAACGACAATAAAACGACAGTTGAAATGACACATTACGATACTTATAACACAAGTTATGAAATCTATGATGACTATGACCAAAAAGTGCAATAAGCTATATGAATGTGTTGAAACCATATTATAATGATATGTAGGACCATATAATGTATAATAGTGTGCTAGAACTAGCTTTGGTGATGTGCAAAGGTGTGACACATGCAGGAGTGAAAATCACAAAAGTGACACCTACGACATGAGGGAAACACAATACGACACTTGAAAAATGTGAATGGCCTTGAAAGAAACACATGCCATAGAAAAGGTAACATGAAAAAACCACTTATTAAAGTGAAAACAAGCAAAAATGATAGCCTCAAATATGAAAGTGACACTCATTAAAGAAAAAGTGAAGATGACAGTTGAAAAACTCACTAAAGTATAAGTACAATGGAAACCAAAGTAAGGGAGACTGTCAATGAAAGCGTGTGCTGATTGCTGATATGGGTTGAAAAATGCACAAGAATTATCTCGATGGATGGTGCTATGCATATTCAAGCTTGCATAAATTAAGTGTTCTCATGAACTCATTGAGGATAGTGCATGTGAGTGCAAGTGAATTGACATTTTAAAACTGAGAAGAAGACTTAAACGCTTATAAAAACATCAAATGACCATGGAATAAGCATAGAGAAATATATTGTGAGATGCTCAGTAGGCTCTAAAATTCAATTGTGAGAAAACATTTGTAGGGTGTTAATTGCAACGACAACACTTTGCGAGACACTGGTAGAACTCCAACTTCTTTGTTTAGGTTTATTTCTCCAAGTGCAAGGTTTCAATCTTTCATGAAGTATTTATTCATATTATGGATTAACTTGGCTTCCCTACTTAAATTAGTTAGATAAATAGTTACCTTGATTAAAATGGTTAAAACATACAAAATATATGCCATATCACAATTGTTTCAATCTAGGAAAGGGTAATATGCATGACAATTTTAAGATATTCAGAGTATGGGTTTCATCTCTAGTGTTGCTATGCTACCAAGCAAGCCTAGAAAGTACCCCGACGGAGTCACTACAAGGGAAAAATCATTGATTTTCTTCCATCGAGCTTGGAAAGTATCTCGAAGGAGTGAATACAGGGGAAAAAGTGTTGCTTCACTGCCAATGAGCCTAGAAAGTACCCTAGCGAAGTCACCTTCCTCACCTCCCTGCGCAAGAAGCTTTTCTCTTCTTTCACCCTTTATTTATTTATTCATCAATACCATGCTTCAACAGTTTATATTTTCAACGGGTGGAAGAGGGATCCCAAATTATTGAGAGCATAGGAGGTTTCTTCTTTATATAGGTATTTATATTACCTTTGATTTTGGTTTGCTCACTTTAGATTTTCCCCTTATCATTTCTCTACTTGACTGGATTAGCAAGAAAAAAATTATTCACTTACAATAATGACTTGAGGAATGAGGATCCTAGAATAGATACAGTATTTATAGTTTGACTAAAGGATTTCCATTCAAGTGGATCTAACATCATTGACTTTAAATATATGCCCCAATATAGACGGTAACATATTAACCAAGAATTGTTCATCATCACAATTTCCCTTTTCAAGTTTTTCCACATTGTATTTGGAGCCAAATAGGATCATATTTCATGAAAATTATTATTGTACAAAAAAAAAACAAAACCAAAAGAACAAAGCAAATGGAGGCAGGATGTAATGGAAACATGCAAGATATACAATAAAAAAACAAAAAAATGAAGATACTTGCTAGAGAGTAGGATAGAGGGTAGATGAAATGCAAGGGAAACTAAATGCAGTTAAGCCTACTCCTAACGTAACCATCTAGAAGGTCAGGGCTAATTGTAATGATACTTCCAATTTAGCCATCGTCATTCACGACCTACAACCACAAAGATACAAATAATTAAAAAAAATATAAAATAATGTGCAATAGATAAGATATGAATTTTGAAAGCTTGCACAAATTACTGAAGATATGGCTTATTACCAAAATAATTTTTCATACTAACTGGTTTGATCCAGTTTCGAACTTTACCTTGTTGTTTGAAATGTTGATTATACAAACCTCATAGGTTACTTGTGAATACACATTCATTTGCGCTCTCAATTCTCGCAAACATTAAAAAGGATCCAAAATTGTTATTTTCGTTAGATATTACCACATAATTTTTCTCTAACCATTCAATGTTTGGATCTTGACATTAAATACAACCAATTTGAAAACCATAGGACTTATGGGAAAATGAATTTCCAATTAATGCATTTAATTCACAACTAAAATATTTGGTATTATGATTAGATTAGTAAATTAACATATAATGTTGTTTACTATATATTGGTTCCCTTTTTATCCAATTGCATGAAAAGTTAAGAATAAGAAAACTCAGGGAATTCAAGACAATTGTTGACATTGTGAATCTAGGAAACCAATCAAGATACTAAATTGACAACATATTAGAAACATATGAAAAATAAAACCGAATACTAACACAAGGGTTTTGGTCAGCTACATGATTGAAGCAATTAAAATTATTCGATAGGAGAAAATGTTCCATGGAGATTATTATCTTCATAATATGAAAAAAAGAGATAATAAGATGATCATATTCAGAAGAGTTTAACAAAGAAAAATTCTTCAACTTAGAATGACCTTTATCTCGATCATTAAAATGACATGACTTGGAATCGTACAGATCCTATGAAATACATGCTCTCCAAACCTCGGTATAGCTCAAGGGTTTGACATGAAAAGGAACTAACCGAACAAGAACCTTTCATATGATAAGAAATTATATCATAGAAATCATGAAAATAAACTTGAAAATATTGAGATTCCTTTAAGAATGAACTCATAACCAGTGAATGAATGTCAAGGAAAAAATTATGCATGAAAATATGGATCCAACTTAGTTCAAATATCTTAACAGGATTGCGAGAACCTAATGTTTGGTAAATTAATTGTATTTAATTTACTTCATTAAATGTCAACCAAGATTAGTGTACTTGTGAAATGTATGTGCACTATATATGCTAGGAATTATTTTGTAAATTAAGAAAATTCTAAGAACAAGAATAATTACAAAAATGAATAAAACCAATTGCAAAACGAATTACAAATTAGAAACTAATGATGCACATGTTCTTTGAGTCCAAAGTACTGACTGACAAAATTGAGATTTTTGAAGTAAAGATCTATATAATATTGCAAGAATCCACACTTAAAATACCAAAAGGAAATTCTTGAAAATCAAAACATGGAAGGAAAATGACTTAGTTCTACTGCTGCAGAATTCAACTTATTATGCAATAATTACTAAAAATAAATCTTCAAACTAAATTGAAATTAGAACAAAATTAATCTAATTGCTACGAGAAAACTGATGATAAAATATAATCTATGAAAGGTAAATTGCTTTGAAAAGAAATGACAATGGAATATAATAAAATAAATGAAAATATAACTCAAGAGATACTACTAGTGTGTGCAATTAACTTCTAAACTGTATTCTAAGTCTAACAGAACAAAACTTGAAAATAACTAACAAAACTAGAATTTAAAGAATAAAGCAACAAAATAATAATAACATGAAATGATAAAGCACTAGGTACATGTAATCAAATATGCATTGAATAATTAACTCTTTTTGGTGTTTTCTCTTTTATGAGTACTTTGTGATAAGAATAAAATGACCAAAAATGCAATCTGTAACAAAAATGAACTTCTAGGGAAAATAAACTAAACTAGTTCAAAACTTAAAATTAAAACCTCATAGCTTGCAAGGGGCTCTCCTAAAGTGTAGGGTCGACTATCAATCAAGACTTCATGCACAAATTGAAAATGTAATAATAACTTATATTCAAGGAATAGAGTATCAGTATGTCACCGAAAGGATTATAAACTTAATAAAAGTAATCACCATCACTTCATATCTATGTTCTTTTTCTCGGTCACTGTTATTTATACAAATAATAAAAACAACTTTGAAAGAGTTTTAAGCTGATAAATCATAAACAAAATTGACACTTTGAGATCGATATTTGAGAATCCAAATATTTTTATGACTTTCTATTGGAAAATAAAGTCATAGGAGATTTCGTGTTTTAACAGCCAAGTGCCTCACTTGCTTGATTCTCCGCTTCTTGTGCTTAATCACAACAAGCAATTTCCATGTTTGACCCAACCTTTGATTTCAAGATCTCTCATTTCACTTAGATTGCCAAGAAATTCCATTAGGTGCTTGTCCAAATGGAGGCCAAATTTAATTTTTTGGCATTCTTCTTCCTTCTTCTAGAGTGCTGAAACCTATCTAATAATGGATTCTGCTGCAAAAACAAATATCAGTTGCACAATTTATAAAATTCAGTAATTGCAAGATACTTTTGTCATAATTTCATTATAAAACAAATAATTAAATATGGATGATTTAATACCTTGTTGGATTTGATCTTGACCTTAATATGCTGATGTCTTACAGAAAAATAACAGAAAGGTGGATTATGATGGAAAAAAGGGTGGTCAAAAAAGACATTCTTAAAATTAAACATTATCCCACACTAAAGGTTTTGTAGTTCCTCATGCACCAAAGTTTCAAAATTTATTCCTGTCCTCCCCTTTCATTGAATTATTTCTTATGCTTGTGAAAGTACCTCTAATATAGTACTTATTTTCTTATTTTTCATGATAAACATGGTCCTTGGTTTCTTTATAAAAGCTCTCCCTTGTAATCCTCTAACCTTTTTTTAAGAAACTGTTGAAGCCCCAGAATTTTGTTGCAACAACATGGGGGATAACCACCTGGTCCAGACCTTAAAGCAACTCATTTTCTGTTTGGTGTAGTGGCTCCGACTGGGGACAGTGGGACCAGTTTCTCAATAAAAATATTGATATGGTAATGGTAGGTTTTGATTCAATGTGAAATGATAAATGAATTTAAACTAATGAAAGTGATCTATCTAAATAACAAAATATATGCATCTACTTGATCTATTTATTTAACTCAATCTATAACCTGGGAAAAATTACAATTGATGCGATCTAGAAAGATGTCTTACAACAAAAGGTAATAAAGATCATTCAATTGTTGAAAGAGATGAAAATGATGTAAAATTATTATCTTGACTAAATAGTTAATCAAAATAATTATGTGTAATGTATCTCATAAATAAATTTTCTTTATGTATATAGTAAGGAATTACAACCGAAATATTGTACGGAAGTGCATGAATGATAAACTGTAAGTCATACTACATACATATCACAATATAAAAAGAAATTACTGTAAATTCACAATCAAGACTTAATCATAATATAAAACTACTAGATATGATAATTTATGCTCATGAAATACACAATATTGATCCCCTTCTCTTCAATTCAAATATACTTTAAGAGTACAAAAATGAAATTTCAGTAAAGCATATTCAATTTTCCAAAAAGTATATCCTATTCCATATATTTCATCAAAGGCATACATAAAAGTACATAAGTGCAATATTTCACAAATTTTTCTTTGATGAAATTCTAGACCCTTCTCTAAATGCATGAGAAGGTTTTAAATAATAAACTAAATAAGTCAAAAATAGATTATTACACAAAAAATTGAGGAGATTTCAAACAACCTTCCTTATAATAAGTAAACTAAACTACAATCTAGAAATAAAAGATAACAAGACTGCTTAAGAGGGCTGATCTTCTTTCGTCATTTAATCTCTTAGCTGGCAAATATCCATTGTAGAAATTTTCATACAATTATGTATTTCCAGATTCTCCTGATCTAACAATTATATGTCACTGTTAAATACAGAATCCTTCTACTTAAATCTTTGTGGAAATTTAACCTCCAATTGCAAACACATGAAGAAAGATCAATCACACATAGCACATATGTTTTTAATGGGAAAACATAAAGTTAAAAACCACACTATCATATATTATGTATATCTCATGGATCATGAAACAATCTCATACAGAACTATAATTCAAGAGCTCTCAGTACAATATACAATCGTCTCACATTTTCATACAAAAATTGGCATAAACATGCACCAATTTACTGCCTTCGGACATCTTGCCTCCATTGCACAATCCCTGTTGATCACAATCACTGAATGAATTCGATCTTGGCTTGCCTTGACTGTGAAATCGTCATTTGCATCTCCAATGTGTGTTTGGTTGCACTTGTGCACCAACTATAGTCACAACTGATATTCAAAATGTCCCTTTCACTTATCTCTCAACTGGGTCTCCACTAGATTTGAAATGCACGTATTTAACAATATTAAATCTTCAGTTGCATGTGAGTTCACTCCATGTGAATTAATTTAATATTTAATTCACTAATCTCTCGTTAGTGTATCTTTAGTTACAACTAGTTACAAATAGCACAGCTGCGTTTAACTCACTTAACTGAGTTAAACTACTTTACAACTCACATAACTACACATCCAACTCTGTTACAACTTTTTATCACTCATTTACAACAGAGTCCACTACAATGTCCTACCAACCAACCTTTGAACTCGAAATTCCTTCAGTTAACTGGTTTGTCACATCAGTTAATTGAAATCAAGTGCTTCAAGTGAATAGATTATTATTTCTTGTCTAATTATTGTTAAGGGCTAACAATAATTGACATGCATTCTATTTAGACATGCATTCCACAAAAAAACTTCACACATGCATTCCTAAAATAGATGCCCATCCCTCCATATAATTTTCTCAACCATCTATAAATAGATTACTGCTAAAAATATACTTTGATCCAAATTCTAAAAATAGACATATCACCTAAAAATAGCCCGCGGGCCCCACCTAGTGTAGGTGCTTAATTTTCACTAGGATCATCATCTTGTTGAATCTCAACACTCCCTCTCAACAAGAAAGGGATTATCCTTCCCCCCGATCCTACCTCTATGTTATTCGAATTTTCTCATAGTGAGCGCCTTCGTCAGAATATCTGCATCCTAATCTTCCATAGGAATGTACTAAAGCAACATGATCTTCCGCTACACACAATCTCTGATATGATGATACCGGATATCTATATGCTTAAATCTATCATGAAACATAGGATTAATCTAGAGTTTGATGAAACTCTGATTATCACAATGAATCAATGCAGGATCTAAATGAGAACCGAACAAACCGACTAGGATCTTCCTCATCCAGATAGCCTCACATGAAACTTGACTTGCTTCCATGTATTCTACTTCCACTGAACTGAGTGCCATGGATCTTTGTTTCCTTCTGTACCAAGAAAAAGATGCACATCCAACACTTAAAACCCCTCCTAATGTGCTCTTTCTGTCTGTTGGGCTGCACGCCCAATCTCCATCTGTGAAGCTGTGCAACTTCACCTCATCCGTCTGTCTTACCATAAGCCATACTCAGATGTGACCCTGAGATACCTCAGGACATGCTTGCCCGCCTTCCAAAAGAGCTTGTTAGGCTTAACCATCGCTTGACTAAGATGGTTCACCACATAGCTTATGTCCAGTCTTGTATTAACTAAATATGTGAATGAACCCACCAACTGTCGATTGAAAATAGCATCCACTACCTCTCCAGATGTAACGTCCTCTTTCCTCCAGTTTCCTGGAAGAGGAGTATCCATGGATTTGCAGCCCTCCATTTGAAACTTACCGAGTATCTCCCTTGCATACTTTCCTTGAGACACAAAATGTTCACCTTCTCGCTACCATATTTCCAATCCAAGGAAATCATGAACGAGGCCCATATCCTTCATCTCGAACTCCTTTGCAAGGTCCTCCTTGCATGAGTGTATCAGCTACTCATCACTAGTCAGTATTAAATCATCAACATAAAGAACAATGATTAAAATCTTACCCTCCACCACAATTTGGTATAGATTTGCATCCGCCTCACTCTTGGTGAAGCCAAGTCCAGTGAAATAGCTGTCAAGCCAATTGAACCAATCACAGGGTGCTTGCTTCAGCCCATACAAAGCTCTTTTGAGTCTACACACATGTGACTTGCTGTTGAAGATCTCAAATCCTTCAAGCTTCTCAATGTAAACTTCTTCCTCAATGATCCCATTAAGGAACTTAGTCGTCACATCCATTTGATGAATGTGCCCACCCATCTATGCTGAGAGAGAAAGGATGGTCCTTATAGAAGAATACTATGCGACAGGTGCAAAGGTTTATTCATAATCAATCTCCTTGATCTGTGAGAAGCCCCAGGCAACAAATCTTGCCTTATACTTCTCAACACTCCCATCAACAACTTTCTTTACCTTGTAGATCCATCTTGAACCTACCACTGATTTATCAAATGGCCTTAGAACAATTTCCCAAGCACTGTTTCTGACAATGGAGTCATACTCCTCCACCATTGCATCTACCCATGTGGGCTCCTGCACTGTTTCCTGAAAGGGAGATGGCTCTATCACAATACATTTTCTCATGAGAGCCATGTATCCAGTGAATTGTTCAGGAGACTCTCTCTGTCTGCATTGTGAAGTAGGAACTCCTACATTTTGTGCCACATCAAGCTTCAACCTCTCAGCTTATGTGGTACGCCCTCTACTAGTTTTGATGTTTGGCTCTATGTGAGTGGGCTCCTCCACTCCATGAACCTCCTTCTGTGACTAATCCACATCTAGAGACTCAACTTTGGGAACAAGGAGTTCCTCCTCTAGCTCCCTCTCTAGTGGCAACTTCATGGCTTTCTCCTCATTGAATTTTATATCCCGTCGCACCATAGTTATTCAAATTTTTGGAAAATACACACAATAATTATGGGGTGTCTCTGTGTACCACACAAATATGTCAACTTTAGCAGTCAGCTCCAGCTTGTTCCTGGTGTTTTTAGTCACATGCACGTAAATGGATGAGGAAAAAATATTAAAGTGAGAAACATCTAGTTTCTTACCAGTAAAAGCTTCTTCAGGTGTACTCATGCCAAGTACTCTATGAGGACAACGATTTTGCACATAAACTGCAGTGTTGCATGCTTTCGCCCACAAGTGCATTGGTAGGCCTTGATCATGCAGCATAGCTCGTGCAGCACCCACGACTGTTCTGTTCTTCCTCTCCGTGACCCCATTTTGCTCTAGGTTATGAGGCACTATGAGTTCTCTTTGAATTCCTTCTTTGCTATAGAAGTCTTTGAATTTGTTCAAGATATATTCACCACCATTATTTCTCCATAGAGCCTTCACTTGCTTCCCCGACTCTTTCTCCACCAATGCTTTAAACGCACAAAAATTTGAGAATGTTTGATATTTCTTCTGCATGAATAAGATCCAGCATCTACGAGAATAGTCATAAAAAAAAACAACATAATACTTTTGTTTTGTTGTTGAAGCAACCGAGAATGGCCCACACACGTCTGTGTGAACTCTCTCCAGGATCACTGAAGCACAGTTCTCCTTTTCATGAAAGGTGGTCTTCAAAAACTTACCCATAGTACATCCCTTGCACTGATCTATCTACGCAAGTGTACCCTTGGGAAGTCCAGTAGAAATCTACTACAAAATGTTCAGGGCACCATGGTGAAGATGGCCCAATCGCCTGTGCCATAATTCTCCCTCATCCCGACTCACCACTTCTTCCTCTTTGCCCACCATTGCAGTGCATCCATCTACCTCCAACTTGTAGATATTCTTGACTCGAATCCCTATCCTCTTGGTTTGAGCCATTGTTTTATGTCGCGGGAAAGATTTTCCATCGCTAAAAAAAACGTCATAACCTCTGTCCTCCAACATCACAACTGAGACCAAGTTTTTCTTTAGACCTGGAACATGCATAACATCTTTCAACAGAAATGGTTTACTTGAATCCCTCTCAAAGGCAATGGTACAAATGTCATTCGCACTGTATCGTCCATCGTCGCCCATCTCTATATGCATTTGGGGATATTTCTCCTCCAATTTACTGAAAATATCCTTATCTCCCATCATGTGGAAGGAAGAAGCCTTCTTTTTCTTCTTTTTGTGTGGACAGTTAATGGCGAGATGCCCATGTTCGTGATAGTGAAAACACTTCACCTTGGAAAAATCCAGCTTCTTGCCTTTAGCCTTAGATTTTGAATGATATTTCTTCCCCTTCCCTTTCCTTGCTTTGGCAGCCAAATCACAATCCTCTTCATCATCATGCTTTGATGAAGAGCCATCCCTCGTGTTCCGCCTGAACTCCTCCTGCACTAGATCCGACCACAGTTGTTCCCACTTTGGAAATTTTTCCCGTTTGTTGACAGAGTCTTGATAACTATGCCAACTCTTAGGAAGTCCCAAGATATCCAAACTCACCAAATTATCATTAGCAACCATGATTCCCACACTCCCCAGTTCATCCTAAAATTGGACAAACTTTGTGAGATACTTAGAAATATTTTCGCCCTTTTCCATTTTGATATTTTTGAGTTTATCCTTTAGCGCCAATTTCCTATAGTCGTTGCTGCTTTGGAAAAGATCCATCAAAGCCTTCCACGTCGCAAATGGAGTGGCTTTCCCATGAAGGTTTGAGACAATATGGTCTCGCACACCTTCCAATAGAATCCTTCTCATCTTCGCTACTTTCTTTTGCCATGAGTCAAGTAATGCAGCATCTGTCGAAGTGGGATTAGGAACATCACTATTGATGAATTCCTTCAAGCCATTATATTCAAGCACTTCCTCCATTCTATTCTTCCATGCAATGTAGTTAGATCTGCCCTGGAGTGCATACTCTAATTGCAAACCATTGAAATCCATTTTGATGTTTACTCAACTGTCGCACCAAGAAATTCTTGCAGCAAATTCAAATTGTTTCCACCAACAAACTCAGCTATTGCTTCAATATTGAAATATTCTTTTCTCCGATACCATGTAGAAATTTTAAGATAATTATGTATTTCTAGATTCTCCTCATCTAACAATTATATTCCATTTTTAAATACAAAATCCTTCTACTTAAATATTTGCGGAAATTTAATCGTCAATGGAAAACACATGAAGAAAGATCAATCAGACATAACACAGATCTTTTTACCAGGAAATCATAAAGCTAAAAACCCTACTATCATATATTATGTATATATCATGGATAATGAAACAATATCATTCAAAAATCTAATCCAAGAGCTCTCAGTACAATATACAATCGTCTCACACTGTCATACAAAAATTGGCATAAACATGCACTAATTTACTACCTCCTGACAGCCTACCTCCACTATGCAATCCTTGCTGATCACAATCCCTGAATGAATTCAATCTTGCCTTGCCTTGACTTTTCAATCCTTATTGGCATCTCCAATGTGTGTTTGGTTGCACTTTTTCACCCACTATATTCATAACTGATAGTCAAATTGTCCCTTTCACCGATCTCTCAACTGGGTCTCCACTACATCTGACATGCATGTATTTAAAAATAGTAAATCGTCAGTTTCATGTGAGATCACTCCATGTGAATTAATTTAATACTTAATTCATTGATCTCTCACTAGTGTATATTTAGTTACAACTAGAAAAACCGAGTTTAACTCACTTAACTGAGTTAAACTACTTTACAACTCACATAACTACACATCCAACTCTGTTACAACTTTGTATCACTCAGTTACAACAGAGTCCCCTAGCATGTCCCACCAACCAAACTTTGAACTCGAAATTCCTTTAGTTAACTGGTTTTCCACATCAGTTAACTGAAATCCAGTGCTTTAAGAGAATAGATTATTATTTATTGTCTAATTATTGTTAAGGGCTAACAATAATCGACGTGCATTCTATTTTTAGACATGCATTCCACGAAACAAATTGCACATGCATTCCAAAAATAGACGCCCATCCATCCATATAATTTTCTCAACCATCTATAAATAGATTACTGATAAAAATAGACTTTGATCCATATTCTAAAAATAGACATATCACCTAAAAATAGCCTGTGGGCCTCACCTAGTGTAGGTGCTTAATTTTCACTAGGATCATCATCTTGTTGAATCTCAACATCGATCATCAGCTTTAACTAAGTTGGCTATGTGATTGCAAACATGACTTGTCCTTTAAACATGAAATTTGAGAGTGCTGGAAATGATTTTCTAGTGGAATCGGTTAAGGATTGAAAATTCATGCACTAGTGATGTGGTTTGATTAAGAAGTTCCAGTAATTTTCTTGATCTAATTTTGTTATCTGTTTGATAGATTCTACATGTGTCTCGTTGCTTTATTTCCACTTTGTCTCCAATATTTTGACATCTGGGATTTCTTCGGCTGTATATTCTTTAATAAGCTTAGCATTCTGAATTTGTCCATTGACAAACTCAATTACCTCATTTGCTAAGTTTTTTTCCTTTGACATTTCTTTATCTGCTTGTCTTAACTGCATCTCCCAGTATTTAAATAAAATATCTTTATGAATCTTTTCAACTTTTGAGAGATCAAACTCTTTCCCTTTGTCAGATTCTTGCCACAAAATGAATTTAGAAATTTTCTTATGAATCTTTTCACATTCTAATCTTCTATTTTCCACTTGTTGAGTTAAGATTTTACTTGTTTCACAATATGAATTGGTAGCTGAGATTTTCTTACAAAAATTCTCCTGCGGCTGTTTCAAATTTGAATTCCATTCAAGTGCCTCTTTTATAAACTGTTCTATTTGAGGTTTTCTTTTAAGCTTATCCATTACTTCCTCTATCTGTGTATCCTTCTTAGAGATTTGTACTTGATGTTGTGACTTCAATCTTTCAAATTTATTTTGGAACTGTGCCATTCATCTTAACTTGTTTATTGGCATTATGATTTTCTTGTTCCATTTGTATTTACAACTCTTGAACTCTATCTTCTCTCTTTCTGAGCAGAAGTTTCACTTCTATTTCTTTATCCACCATGAAATTTTCATATTTCCTTGCAAACTATGACAGTTTGGTATGATGTTCTGTTGGATTGACAAAAGTGTCTTTCCAAACAATATCTACTGATTCATTATTGAGAGTTTTCACTGTTTCATAAACTCTTATTTTCCTCTTCTTTACTGCAACTTTGTGACTTGGAATGTAGAGAAATTAAACTGGAGGTATTTCCTCAATATTTAAATTGATTTATTCTATTGGGTAGGCTGGAATGATCTCCTATTCTTGAACCTATGGGATTTTCTGAAGAGCCACTACTGTTTCTGCTAGTTTCTAAGTTTTCTCAGGAGTTTGAAAACTTGTTGACCCTTCTAGATTATGATTAAGTGGTGTCTGCAGTACTTGAGTAAACTTTGTCCATTCTTTGCCCAAATGCTCTACCTGAGATTTTACTATTTGCTTATGTGTAGTTTTAACTTGCCGAAGTTATTTTGAAGATAATTTTAATAGTTCAGCTTCATCAGTTCCTTCCTCAATATGTATATCAATTCCTTTGATTACATCTTCAATTATCTTATCACGGCTCTCATTTTTACTTTTAGATTCATTATCAGAATGATCTAAAATTTGAGACTTGTGTTGTGAATCTCTGAATCTTGAATTGATTTTTCCTATGACTCATCTTCTGACATATCTTTTGCTTCATCATCTAAACTGATACTAGGGGTTGGCTCTCTGACACCTTCTATTAGTAACAAGTCCAATGAGACTATTTCCAACCTCTTGTTTCTATATTCATGAAAATATTTAAGGTCTTCTACACTGAGCTTATTAGATGCCATTTTTAATACATTTGTAAATTTATCTGTTCCTTCAAATAATCATCAAAAACATCCTTTTCATGCATGAAATGTCTAACTTGAAGAGAAATGGTAAAATTTTGGACCACATTATTAGGATCATATTGTCTCCCTAGCATTAAAGCCGGATTCAAGGAGGTAATGTTTGAAATTTCCTTCGTTGTATGACTTATATCAAAAAGGGCGAAGTTACCACACTGTAATGGAAATGTAGGCCAAATTTCATTCTTAGAATCCTTGAGCTTCTTGGTTATACCATTTACAAGTTTTTGATATGAAATTTCTCTAGCCAAGAGTTTATCTCGAACATAGTAGGGAAAAACATGAGGGGGAGAAAGACTACTGAAAACTCTGACATAAGTAAATTTATCTTCTCTGAACCATCTAGCCAAAGGAAAAATATTTGCGTTGGCCTCTTTAGAAATTCTAGGAGATTTCTCATTAAAAATGGTTTGATGAATGGGAAACATGACTGCATGAAAAATATTATAGAAATGGGAATGAAATTCATACTCCCACATGGCTTTATGATAAATATGAATAGGTTTAGGGCCTTGGATGGTCCATTTCCAACCCATAACAGGAAATTTTGAGCATAAACATATTACATCCATGATATATGCACTCATGCAAAAGGGAGGGATTGTCCTAGTCGAAAAGACCCTATTTGTTTTGTATTCCATAATGGTTTTGGCCAAATTATTGGATAAAATGTTTTTCCAATTCATGATAGTAGAATTGACGATTGCGTCAATTAAGGGAACCCATTCCATGGAAAATTTAGTGTTATCAGGTCTAGAAAAAAATCTACACACAAAATTGCTACTACAAAACAATGAGGTGATGTCAATTTCACTATTGGGTACATACCGAGTTTGTCTCGCTTTAATTTTCCTTGATCTACCTTCCATTCTTTCTCCACCTTAATTGTTTCTTGATTCTCCTTTGCAATATTTTCCAGGAAAGCTTTATCATAAGCTTTCTGTGGCTTTGGAAAATGGTATATTATACACAAATCCTCGGGGGTGAATGAACCCATTATTTCCTGTTTGGAATTCTTAAACGTCCTGTCTGCAATATTGAGATTGTCCATGACCCATTTTACCATATCAGCGTATGGTAAGATATTTGGCCTTGTAACTATCCTATGTAGAAATTAACATGTAACTTCTAAGTGGGAAGGTTCTGATGAATCAATCACATCCACTGTTTCTACTTTATTTATTTCCCTTCGATTTTCTCCTTCAAACAGATTATACATTGATTCCCATGAAGAATTTCCATTGTCCTTATTGCACGTAGTGTCTGAAAATAGTGGAGGTATGTCTGTAAATTAAGAAGTGGATGATTGGGCAACTGTTTTTCCTTTCTTTTTCATTTCTGTTAATATCTCTTTCTCGGGCAGTTTCCTGAATACATGCAAGACAAGAAAATTCAGAATTGAGATGAAGAGTGAAGAGGAACGAAGAAATAGAGTTAAACCACCATAAATAAAAAAATACGACGCTTTTATTTGAAACATGCTTTAAAAAAATATCTATCTTTTTGAGCCCCATAACCATTGAATGTCATTAATAACGTTTTAAATGATTATCATATATTTTACGTATTTTACACTATATGTTCTATTAGCATTTTGTAATTTACTAGAGATTGTGAGAACTAATCACATAGGCCAACATCAAACCAACTTTGGAAACTGGGATCTAGCCATGCTAGTTTCAGAGAGGGCTCTCTTTATAAGATTTAACTTTGTTTGAATAAGTTTTAGGCTAGTAATGATAATACTTGGGGTTTTGAGTTTTGTTTGGGGTTTTGGAAAATTGATTGTATTGAATTGATTAATGTCTATTGGGAAATGGAGTCAAAATATAACTGGATATTTGCATCAAATTTTCACAGAGTAAAAACAAGGAAATATAGGTATATTTACTGGATCTTTCAAATATATAAATGGATTTATGACAAAAATATGAAAAGATTCAGTAGAACTAAAGAGTAGTTAATAATTCTTTAGTTTGGCCTTCAGTGGAAAACATTATGATTGTAAACGTGGCCAGAAAAAGGTAATCAACGGTAAATCCTATTCATCATGCTTTCTGGTTTACAATTAGAATTTCAGATGATTATAATGAAAGATGACAATGAAACAAAATAGTATAAGAAAAACATCACCAGTATTTAAGCCACAAGAATCCTGTGAATGGTCTGATTATTATTTATGCTCCAATGCTTTGAAAAAGCTTACAGTACTCCAAAAGACAGTAATGATTCTTATCTCATTCAATCTACCTTTGATACTTCCAAAACTTAAGTATTTATATAAAATATTACAACAAAAATTCCTATAATACAGTCTATACTAGACTTGAACTTAAAACTCTAACTATTACATAATTATTACTTCGGTGGAATGCATTGTGCAAAGAAGGTGCTGATGTAGTGGGACAGTTAGGACGTGGAGAAAATTTTATTGATGTGCTGGTAGACTGAATGTTGTGCTGGCGAAGTCTGTAATATGAACGGAGTGCTGAACGCCCTTTGTTGCCCGACTTGACCTTTTTGTCTTTTTTCCACCCAAATCCTTTTTTCCATGATTAACTCTTTTTCTAAATAAAACAATGTGAAAAGTCATATACCCGGACCTGAAAATGTTTATATTTTAGTTCTAAAGCCGCATCAAATCCGCACCGGCATCACACTTCGCATGTTTAACAATTTAAGATATGAGAATGTAATTGGTGATGCGAAGCGAAGTGGCAAGTGACGTGGAGGGAAGGTGGGACCGACCACATCGCAATCAAAAATCTTAAGGTTTAGCTATAAGAGGAGGAGGTAAACACTAAAATATGTGAAGTGCGAAGTTCGGGGAGAAGGTAAGTGATATGGAGGAAAGGTGGGACCCGACCGTAGCCTGTAGATCACAAAATTTAAGTTTTTTTTATGAGCATCGTAGGTTAACTACTGAAACATGCGAAATGTGATTTGTGTTGTCGGAGGATGATGTGGCAAGGAGGATGTAGCCCACTACATCAACGAAGATATAAAGCGGCGAATGTTTTATGTGATAAGGAAACGTTTATGAGGTTTCATGATATATCAATGTATTTAAATGTATTTCAAACAATTGTGAATTGGGGGGCAGAGCTGCTGTGGTGGGGCCAACCGCATCGCAAGTTAAATAAAATAGTTTGGGGGAGCTTCAAATGGTAAGTTAAAAAATTTGCGATGCGATAAGTTTATATTTTCTGATATGTTATGGATGGTGGGGGGAAAGGTTGACATGGAGGGATGGCCCCACTTTAATCGCAATCGGAGAAATTGGGAAAGCAGAAGGTAAACAATGATATAATGGTGAAAAGGTAAAGTAGAAAGATATAGCGGAAAAAGGTGGAAAAGATAAGGTTTAATGTTTTCAAAGGAAAATAAAATGAAAAGGGATTGTGGAAGGTGAAAGGGTCCTACTTCATTGCATATCGTCTTTCGAAAGTTTTGTAGGAGATGAAAATCAAAGGATTTTGGGATTTGGTCTATGCAAAAAACAATTTGAATATGTGGTAATGAAATGTATTGAAATATATGGAAATATATGAGCGGGGAATAAAAATAAAAATAAAGGAAAATGGAATGAAATGAAATTATGGCGGGGATATATGGATATGGTTTAAAACTTTAAGATATAAGTTAATAATGAGGATATAAACCATACAAACAAATTTTCCATAGGTGCATTTAGACTAGCAGCCAATCAAATCTTTTAAAACAGAATGGTGCTTTATTTTCTTTCTTGCTTCCCTAACATTTTATTTTTCCTTATTTATTTAGAGCATCTACCACCTAACATTTTATTGACATGGATGTATACAAAAATAATAATTTTCCTAGCATTTTTAGCTTTTTCATTCTTTTGCATCCATATCCTACCTTATCATTTTGAAAATTATTTAACTACTTATGCTAACTTATCAAAAACAAATGATGTTACAAAATCTCCTTGTAAAATTTTTAATAAAATTATGTATTGTTGGACTCTCCTGATCTAACAATTATATGCCACTGTTAAATATAGAATCCTTCTACTTAAATCTTTGTGGAAATTTAATCGCTAATTGAAAAGACATGAAGAAAGATCAATTACACATAACACAAATTTTTTTTCCCGGAAATCATAAATCTAAAAACCCCACTATCATATATTATGTATATATCATGGATCATGAGACAATATCATACAAAAATCTAATCCAAGAGCTCTCAGTACAATATACAATCGTCTCACACTGTCATACAAAAATTGGCATAAACATGCACCAATTTATTGCCTCCTGACAACCTGCCTCCACTCCACAATCCCTACTTATCACAATCCTTGAATGAATTCGATCTTGCCTTGCCTTGACTGCCCAATCCTCATTTCCATCTCCAATGTGTGTTTGGTTACACTTGTGCGCCCACTATAGTCACAACTGATAGTCAAACTGTCCCTTTCACCTATCTCTCAACTGGGTCTCCACTATATTTGACGTGCATGTAGTTAACAATAGTAAATCTTCAGTTGCATGTGATATCACTCCATGTGAATTAATTTAATATTTATTTCACTGATCTCTCACTAGTGTATATTTAGTTACAACTAGCACAACTAAGTTTAACTCACTTAACTGAGTTAAACTACTTTACAACTCACATAACTATACATCCAACTCCGTTACAAATTTGTCTCACTTAGTTACAATGAAGTCCACTAGAATGTCCCACAAACCAACCTCTGAACTTGAAATTCCTTTAGTTAACTATTTTTCCACATCAGTTAACTAAAATCAAGTGCTCCAAGAGAATAGATTATTATCTATTGTCTAATTATTGTTAAGGGCTAACAATAATTGACATGCATTGTATTTTTAGACATGAATTCCATGAAACAAATTAGCACATGCATTCCAAAAATACACACCCATCCATCCATACAATTTTCTCAACCATCTATAAATATACTACTACTAAAAATAGACTTTGATCCAAATTCGAAAAATAGACATATCACCTAAAAATAGCCCGTGGGCCCCACCTAGTGTAGGTGCTTAATTTTCACTAGGATCATCATCTTGTTAAATCTCAACACTCCCTCTCAACAAGAAAGGGATTATCCTCCACCTCGATCCTTTCAATGGTATTCGAATTTTCTCTTGGTGAGTGCCTTTGTCAGAATATTTGCATCCTGATCTTCCATAGGAATGTACTGAAGCAACATAATCTTTCGCTGCACACAATCTCTAATATGATGATACCAGATATCTATATGCTTAGATCTATCATGAAACACAAGATTAATGTAGAGTTTGATCCAACTATGATTATCACAATGAATCACTGTATGATCTAAATGAGAACCGAACAAATGACCAGGATCTTCCTCATCCAGATAGCCTCACATGCAGCTTGACCTGCTTCCATGTATTTTACTTCCGCTGAATTGAGTGACATGGATCTTTGTTTCCTGATGTACCAAGAAAAAACTATAGATCTGATACTGAAAACCCCTCCTGATGTGCTCTTTCTATCCATTGGGTTGCCCACCCATGCAACTTCACCTCATCCGTTTGTCTGTACCATAATCCATACTCAGATGTTCCCTTGAGATATCTCAGGACATGCTTTCCCACCTTCCAAAATAGCTTGGTAGCCCTAACCATCACTTGAATAAGTTGGTTCACCGCATAACATATGTCTGGTCTAGTATTAACAAAATACATGATCGAACCCACCAATTGTCAATAGATAATAGCATCCACTACCTCTCTAGATGTAGCATCCTCTTTCCTCCAGTTTCCTGGAAGAGGAGTATCCATGGGTTTGCAACCCTCCATGTGAAACTTACCAAGTATCTCCCTTGCATACTTTACTTGAGACACAAAAAGTTCACTTTCTCGCTACCATATTTCCAATCCAAGGAAATAGTGAAGGAGACCCATATCCTTCATCTCAAATTCCTTTGCAAGGTCCTCCTTGCATGAGTGTATTAGCTGCTCATCACCAGTCAATATTAAATCATAAAAATAAAGAAAAATGATTAAAATATTACCCTCCACCACAATATAGTATAGGTTTGCATCTGCCTCACTCTTGGTGAAGCCAAGTCCAGTGAAATAGTTGTCGATCTGAGTGTACCCAACACTGGGTGCTTTATTCAGCCCATACAATGCTCTTTTGATTATGCACACATGTGACTCGCTGCTAAAGATCTCAAATCCATCAGGCTGCTCAATGTACACTTATTCTTCAATGATACCATTAAGGAACTCAGTCTTCACATCCCTCTGATGAATGTGCCAACCCATCTGCGTTGGGAGAGCAAGGATGGTCCTTATGGAAGAATATCATGTGATAGGTGCAAACGTTTCTTAATAATCAATCCCCTTGATCTGTGAGAAGTCCCAAGCCAAAAATATTGCCTTATACTTCTCAACACTCCCATCAACAACTTTCTTTACATTTTAGATCCATATTGAACCTACCACTGATTTATCAACTGGCCTTGGAACAATTTCCCAAGCACTGTTTCTGACAATGGAGTCATACTCATCCACCATTGCATCTACCCATGTGGGCTCCTCCACTTCTTCCTAAAAGGAAGATGGCTCTGTCACAATATATTTTCTCATGAGATCCATGTATCCATTGAATCAATTAGGAGACTTTCTCTGTCTACGCTATGAAGTAGGAACTCCTACATTTTGTGCCGCATTAAGATTCATCCTCTCAGCTTCTATGGTATGCCTTCTGCCAGTTCTGATGTTTGGCTCTGCATGAGTGGACTCCTCCACTCCATGAACCTCCTTCTGTGGTTGATCCGCATCTATAGACTCATCTTTGGGAATAAGGAGTTCCTCCTCTTCATGTAAGTATGGCTCCCTCTCAAGCGACAACTTCATGGCTTTCTCCTCATTGAATTTGATATCCTGTCGCATCACAGCCATTTAAATGTTTGGAAAATACAAATGATAATTATGGGGTGTTTTTGTGTACCCCATAAATATCCCAACTTCAGCGATCGAATCTAGCTTCTTCCTGGCATTCTTGGTCACATGCACATAAACAGATGAGCCAAAAATATTAAAGTGAGAAACATCCAGTATCTTACCAGTAAAAACTTCTTCATGTGTACTCATGCCAAGTACTCTATGAGGACAATGATTTTTCACATAAACCGCAGTGTTGCATGCTTCTGCCCATAAGTGCATTGGTAGGCCCTGATCATGCAACATAGCTCGTGTATCACCCACGATCATTTTTTTCTTCCTCTTCGTGACCCCATTCTACTGTGGGTTATGAGGCACTATGAGTTCTCGAATTCCTTCTTTGCTACAGAAGTCTTTGAATTCATTCAAGATATATTAACCAGAATTATCGGTCCATAGAGCCTTCACTTACTTCCCCCACTCTTTCTCCACCAATTCTTTAAACTCACAGAAATTTTAGAATTTTTTATCTTTCTTCTGTATGAAAAAGATCTAGCATCTATGATAATAGTCATCAACAAAAATAACATAATACCTGTGTTTTGATATTGAAGAAACTGAGAATGGCCCACACATGTCTGTGTGAACTCTCTCAAGGATCACTGAATCACGGTTCTACTTTTCATGAAAGGTGGTCTTCACAAACTTACCCATAGTACATCCCTTTCACTGATTTACCTACGCAAGTGTACCCTTGGGAAGTCCAGTAGAAATCTGCTGTAAAATCTTCAGGGCGCCATGGTCATTAGGGGAATTTTGAGCTCTAAAATGGGCCTCCTATGAAAAATGTACAACCAAAATAAAATCTATAAGAACCAATGGGATTCAAGATGATGATGTCAACCATGGGGGATGATTCACCATTTTTTAAGTAAAAGGGTAAAAAAATTAAAAAATAATAAAATAATAAATTACTTTTTCAACTCGTATTTTTAATTTATCTCCCAATTATTTTACTCAAATTTCAAGTGGGAGTACTTTTTGTATGCAAAATTTAATTTCTCATCCAAGGAGTACCCATGTTGCATACTTTTGATGGACCCTACTACATGAAAAAGTGAGAAATACATGAAAAAAACGTGATTGCAATCACGTTTTTCATGTATTTCTTATTTTCGTGTAGCAGGTGTTATCACACCCTAAATTTTCAAAATCATAAATTGAAATGTGTCAAGTTTGTCTTTAGATTGATTAGGTCGCATAGCATCATAAAATGATAAATTTTATCATTAACATAGGTTAAAATATTGTTTTAAGTTGTTAGGGATGATCTCAAGTCATATCAAAGGAATAGATTTTGAGTAAATACTTTAAATTGACCTAAAATCTCAAATCTGGCCACCTGTCAGAATTTCCTTGAGTCCGTAGCGATTTTAGTACAAAATTAATAGTTTTTGCTGCGAAAAGACCTAGTAATTCCATAGTAAAAATGACACTTGTAAAACTAAATGCGATATGAAAGTTGTGTCATCCTATAACTGTTTTCTGCATAATTATGAGTGGTTAAACTTTGAGGGTTTCAAGGTCATGCTGTCAGAGTAGATTCATCATTTGAAATTTAGGCACGTTTTAGCATCAGCCATCATTTTCTAAATAAATCCCATCTCTTTTTTCTTTTCAAATTCATCCCTCATTCCTTACACTTTCTTCTCTGCTTTGTAAGCTGCTACCAAAGCAGCTTGATGTCATCAACATCTCTCGTAGAAATCCTGTTTCTTGCCAGCCCTCTTCTACCATAACAGCTCACTATCATCAAAGTTTTTCCCTGAACAGGTGTAAATACATAAAGAAGGCCACCGCTGCAGAACAAGAAGAAATGGCTACACCAAAGAAAGTTAATAAAGGAGGTCTGCCATTCAGGTATGAGCCTACAAGTCCAATTTTAATCATGGAAGAATCATATTTCATTGAGGTTTTTATGAGAGTAGGTTGCATTCAGTTTTGTCAAAGGTTGCAAGGTCATCACAAACAAGACTCACAAGATTTCGTACTCAATTTTAAAGTTACATATACAAAGGTTGGTTTTCTTCATGTGCCAATTTCGCTTGATAGCATTTATAAAGAAACAAGGATTCTGAGGACTGGAGAAGAATGGTTTAAAGCTACCAAGATTAACTTGAAAAGTTGTGATGATTATCTAAAGCCTGAACATGTAGGCATAAATATGACTGTAAGGATTCCCAAAACTTGCCTTAGATATAAATATTCTAAATTATTGAGAGTCATATAGAAATAATTTACATGTGAAGGTAGATTCCAAACAATCTACATGTATCACTTCGAACTGTTGTTTCATTTTATAGGGAAAAAGTTGATAGATATTCCTTTTTACGTTTTTATAATTCTTGGAAAGATGGTAGACAAAGTGCAAGGAAGACCTAAAAGAAGTGAAACTTCCATCTTTCACCATGGATTGATGAAATTACTAGTACTGGAAGAATTAAGTAAACTAGACAGAGACTGGGAATCTTTCTTGTTTATGAATGGGTATGAAATTGATGTTTTATCTCTAAGTAAAGTCTCTAAACTCAAAACTTATTCTTCTAGGCAAGAGCTAAGTGCCACTGCAGAATTAGAAGGGAATCAACAAGAGGGTCTAAAATCTACAGCTAAAAATGTGGTAGAAGAAGCTAATTTCATCCAAGGGAGAGCACCACATCCAGCAACTAGCAAGCAAGCTAAAAAGCATGTCATAGATAGTAAGACCAAACCTGCAGCAAAAAGGTCTAAAATAGGCACAAAGGAAATCACTGGAGGTAAAGGAAGTCTTGAAGACATCTTAGAGGCTATAGACATTGCTGAAACCCCTGTAGTGAAAGAAAATGAGGTTGAAGGATCCAAGGCCAAAGGGAAGGGACTTATAGCCAAGAAGCTAGATTTTTCTTCAGAAGATTCAGTTTTTCTTTTTAAACTTAGAAAGCCTTTCACTAGATCACAAATTTTTGAAACTATTACTGTTGGAAATAAGCAGCAGAAGGAAGATAAAGGAAAAAAGGCAGTAGTACAAGAAGTCATAGTCATATCTCCTATTGAGACATAGGTTACTAAAGAAAATAATGGTCAATCTAAAAGAAAGATTCAGAATAAATCTGAAGGAGATTTTCCAAAGGGGCATCTTAAAGACAAAGAAGAAACAATCAAATAAAGAAAGGGAAAGGAAAAAGTTACCGAGCAAACTGAAAAAGAGACTCTTGAAGAAAAATTAAGAGGAGTTAGAGAAGATTTGTCTGAAACAAAGAGAGAGCTGGAAAGATACAAGCAAGATAGACAAATGACAGATGAGGTGGAAAAGAAAGTGAATGATTAGGTTAACCATTTTGAAAAGTCTATTGGAAAGGCCAAAAATTTGTTGAAGAAATCATAGCATTTACGCATCATGATGACACACACAAGGTAGACAAATTTATGGTTACAGGCAGAGAGGAGAAGTCTTCAGAGACAAGTCACAGAGTTGAAAGAAAATATGGAGATGATGAAGACAAGATTAGAGAAGAAATATTTGGAAAGAGGAACTATGGAGAAAACTATTAAAACTGCTCATGAAGAAACTACTAGAAAATAAGAAAGTAACAATGGATTATATACCTTTTTTGTCTTATATTATCATGATTTACATGCAGGTATATTCATGGATCTTTCTAGAGTTCAGATCCTAAGTTTTTTCAAATCTTTGAAATATTAAGCAATTCCGCAGCGTATGCCAGGCTTAAAGCCCATTTTCTACTGCGGAATTTCTGAAGAATCCTTTTTTGGTTTTAAGGTATTTAAAATGATAGGGATGAAGAGTTTTGAAGGTTGTGTTTAATTTTTTTTGACTACTTAACATCCTCCAATGGTTGAGAATAGCATAATATTACCACACATCACCTTTTTTTGTTTGCGCTATGAAACTAGCTACAAAAGTAGCCCAAAACTATGTTTTGACAGTAAGGTTAATTTTCGTGGTTAATTTTGGAAGAAAGAGAAGGGTAAACATATATTTTAAAGTTTTTCTCCATGAGAATGACAAATAGTATCAGGGAAATGACAAATAGTATCAGATCAATGGTTTTCTAAGTGGGGATATTTTGTTAAGGATACAGTTCAAAGGTACCAGTTCACTATATTGCCATATCATCAAACTGAAAAATCCTTAATAGTAGGCAGAGTAGCTCCACGAAGATAGTTAGAGTATTAATGTCTTGTTTATGGTCAACATGGTTTGAAGACATGATTCCTTTCGAGGAAGATTTGGGTCATCTTTAGTTTGAATGTAATAAGTAGGTGTTTGCGTCATAGTAGGACTCTAATTCCTAATTCAAAAGGTGTCAGTTTTAGTTGTAAAAATCTAGTTAGTGGTTAGATTTTGTGTCAGTAATAGAGTTTAATGGTCTAGCCACTTAGTAGATTGGATGTAAAGGCTAGATGCCTACAAGTAGTGAGTACTTCGATGTATGGAGGGTTGTAAAATGTTATCTGAACAAACTACTTTTGTAAAGCTTTGGATTAAATGATATATACAAAAGAAATTTAACTTTTCTTGACCTGAGATTCTTAGTGTATTTCATTGAGTTTATATCTTATTTTTGAAATGTTTTCCTTCCATAGTTTTAATTCTTATTACTTAGAATTCATGGTTTATCATGCTCTGACTTCCTTTAAGTATTAAAATATGGTAAAATGAGTTTTAGGTCCTATATTTGAAAGTTTTTATTCAATGTCTTAATGCTTATTACTCATAATTCATGGTTTTTCATGCTCTGAATTCCTTTAAGTGTTGAGTTTTGATGAATCTCTTTTAATATTTTCCTTTCAACACCTTGATGAATCATTAATAAGAATTCATGTATCGCGTGCTCTAACTTCCTTTTAATCGCAAGTTATTGGGATTTTCTTGAATGTATTACTCTTTCATTGAAATATATACAAGCCTCAGCTTCCACAAGAAGAGCCATTGTTATCTTTATCCCTGTCACTGACTCCATAGCGCAATGGTAGCAAGCCTTCATCTTTTCAACCTGTAAACATACAAAATCAAGACACAAACAATAGATTTAGCCATCTATCTACATCTTTATTCAATATCATTAACCCTTGAGAGAGCCCTCTCAGGTTGAGGAGGCTAAGCCTCAATCAAAAGATTGGTTTGAAATAGTTACACGGAAGTTGTCTGATTAGTAGCTAATCAGGTTCGATTTTGGTGATAACATTTTGGCGCTGTTGTTGGGGACGAAGGTGTAAATTTTCCCTGGGAAGAATGACAAAGTCTCAGTTCTAAGGTCTGAAGAGCAGCAGACACTTAGGCACATATTGGCTATATTTCTGCTTTGGAGACTCCACACATCAAATAATAAATTGGAAGGTGACTCCACTGCTTGAAGATCAATAGCTTGATGAATTTTCAATATGAATTGCATTGCAAGAATAAATGCCAAGTATGCACCTATGAATTTATCTTACATCCCTGGTTTTCCAAATCCTATGCCAAAGGTTGAATGGTTAACTTATCTTCCAATATTCAAAGATGAAAAGAAATAGAATGATGCTCTTCATTTGGTTAGATTCCATATTCATGTACACAGTCTTAAGGTTCAGTTCCCTGAGGATTGTCTCTTGAATATGTTTATGACCACTTTGGAAGGAAAAGCACGGTCTTGGTATGAAAGTTTGCCAAATGGTTCATTATATTCTCTTACTGATTTCCATGTTGCATTTTATGAGATTTATGAAGAGTTTCATCCCTCCTTATTGCTGGTCAAAGAATGTTGTAAATACTGTGTGAGTTTTATTGAATATTTTGAGAATTGTTATGAATATTATGAGTTCATGGATGAGGAAATTTTAGAGGCCCTTCATGAAAATCCCTTTCATCACTAAGAAGAAAGGATATCCTATTTCTTGGATGAAAATGAAACCCAATAGGAGTTTATTTATGATAATCATGTTACATCCTTTGAGTTTGAGGAAAATTTGCAGCAGACTTGTCAATCCTTTGATCGTCAGGAGTATGAGAATCATTTCAAACATTAAGAGGAAATATTAGAAGATAATTGCTACAATCCTCAAGTAAAGAATGAAGTTGATTCTTCATGTCATTTCTTGCATCAACCTACATCAAATAATGATCACACTAAGGAAGAAGTGGGTGAAATATTTTCTTTATTCTTGTCTTATAATCTGAAATAATTTGAGTGCAAGTCAGAAGATAAAATTCAATTTTTGGATGAAGTTGCTAAGAATTTTGTAAAGATATTGAAGTTTTAGAAGATAAAATTCAATATCATAATATTGATGATCAATATCAGTCTTTTCAAATTATTTTTGTGCCACAAAACAAAGAGAGGGTGCTGTCACCTTCCTCCTTTGAGTTTGAGGAAGAATACACTGTTTTTGAAAATAATTTTGAAAAGCAGTTTGAGAGCATACAACTAAAGTCTTATGTGGTTGATCAAAGCATGTATAAGTGGTATAAAGTTGTAGAATTTCATGAGAAGCTTCAAACAGGTTATGTCTTCTATGATCCTATAGCTGACTTCATGGGAGAGTTCTACAGTCTAGACTTACAGGTATGTTTACATTATGAAGATCAAATACATCTTATGTTGACTTGGTCATTTCAGTATCATGTTTACTTTTGGTTCAAGCATAGTCAAGAGGTTAAGGTGTTAGATCAGATCAATGACTGGCTTCATTGGAAGTTTCATGTTCCTTGAGTTACAAATGGATATTTCCACTGATAGGGTAGGTAGGAGTGAGTGAATAAGCTCAAAGATAACTAAGCATATCTTCAGTAGGTATAGATTTGGTTCTTCTGCAGTGATTATTAATCTTGAGCTCGAGGTGAAGGCTATAAGAGTTTGAAGTAGCCTTTATTCTAAAGGATGATTGGCACTAAAACTACTGGCTCTTTGGTATACCACAGGGGCATACCATCCCAATTTCAGATTTTTTATTCTAAAGGATGATTGGCACTAGAACTACTGGCTCTTTGGTATACCACAGGGGCATACCATCCCAAGTGGAGCCACTGTTATCACACCCTAAATTTTCAAAATCATAACTTGAAATGTGTCAAGTTTGTCTTTAGATTGATTAGGTTGCATAACATCATGTAATGATAAATTTTATGATTAACATAGGTTTCAAAGATTATTTTAGGTTGATAGGGATGATCTCAAGTCATATCAAAGGAATTTATTTTGATTAAATACTTTAAATCGACCTAAAATCTCAAATCTCGCCACCTGTCAGAATTTCTCTAAGTTCGTAGCGATTTTAGTACAAAATTAACAGTTTTTGCTACAGAAACACCTAGTAATTCCATAGTAAAACTGACACTTGTAAAACTAAATGATCTACGAAAGTTGTATCATCCTATAACTATTTTCTGCATAATGATGAGTGGTTAAAATTTTGGGGTTTCGAGGTCATGCCATTAGAGTAGAGTCATCATTTGAAAGTTAGGCACATTTTAGCATCAGCAATCATTTTCTAAATAAATCCCATCTCATTTTTCTTTTCAAATTCATCCCTCATTCCTTACACTTTATTTTCTTCTTTGTAAGTTGCTACCAAAGCAACTTGATGTCATCAACATCTCCCGTAGAAATCTTATTTCATGCCAGCCCTCTTCTACCATAATAGCTCACTGTCATCAAATTTATTTCTTGAACATGTGTAAATACATAAAGAAGGCCACCGCTGTAGAACAAGAAGAAATGGCTACACCAAAGAAACTTAATAAAAGAGGTCTGTCATTCAGGTACGAGCCTACAAGTCCAAGTTTAATCATGGAAGATCCATATTTCATTGAGGTTTTTACAAGAGTAGGCTGCATTTAGTTTTGTCAGAGGTTGCAAGGTCATCACAAACAGGTTTCACAAGATTTCATACTCAATTTCAGAGGTACATATACAAAGGTTGGTTTACTTCATGTGCCAATTTCTCCTGATAGAATTTCTAAAGCAACATGGATTCCGAGGACCGGAGAAGAATGTTTTAAAGCTACCGATTTTAACTTGAAAAGTTGTGATGATTATATAAAGCCTGAACATGTAGGGATAAATATGGTTGTAGGGATTCCCAGAACTTTCCTTAGAGATAAATATTCTAAATTATTGACAGTCATATAGAAATACTTTACATGTGAAGGTAGATTCCAAACAATCTACATGTATCACTTCAAACTGTTGCTTAATTTTACAGGGAAAAATTTGATATATATTCATTTTTACATTTTTAGAAGTATTGGAAAGATGGCAGACAAAGTGCAAGGAAAACCTAAAAGAAGTGAAACTTCCATTTTTCACCATGGATTGATGAAATTACTAGTACTAGAAGAATTAAGTAAACTATACAAAGACTAGGCATCTTTCTTGTTTATGAATGGGTATGAAATGGATGTTTTATCTCCAAGGAAAGCCTCAAAACTCAAAACTTCTTCTTCTAGGCAAGAGCTGAGTGCCACTGCAGAATTAGAAGGGAATCAAAAAGAGGGTTTAAAATATACAACTAAAAATGTGGTAGAAGAAGCTAATTTCATCCAAGAGATAGCACCACATCTAGCAACTAGCAAGAAAGCTAAAAACCATGTCATAGATAGTAAGACCAAACCTGCAACAAAAAGGTCTAAAATAGGCACAAAGGAAATCACTAGAGGTAAAAGTAGGCTTGAAGACATCTTAGAGGTTATAGACATTGTTGAAACCCCTGTAGTGAAAGAAACTGAGGTTGAAGGATCCAAGGCCAAAGGGAAGGGACTTATAGCCAAGAAGCTAGATTTTTCTTCAGAAGATTCAGGTTTTCTTTTTAAACCTAGAAAGCCTTTCACTAGATCACAGATTTCTGAAACTATTACTGTTGGAAATAAGCAGCAGAAGGAAGATAAAGGAAAAAAGGCAGTAGTAAAAGAATTCATAGTCATATCTCCTATTGAGACATAGGTTAATAAATAAAATAAAGGTCAATCTAAAAGAAAGATTCAGAAGAAATATGAAGTAGATTTTCCAAAGGGACAACTTAAAGACAAGGAAGAAACAATCAAACAAAGAAATGGAAAGGAAAAAGTTATAGAGAAAATTGAAAAAGAGACTCTTGAAGAACAATTAAGAGAAGTTAGATAAGAGTTGTCTGAAACAAAGAGAGAGTTGGAGAGATACAAGAAATATAGACAAATGATAGATGAGGTTGAAAAGAAAGTGAATGATAAGGTTACTCATTTTGAAAAGTCTATTGGAAAGGCCAAAAATCTGTTGAAGAAATCACAGCCTTTACGCATCATGATGACACACACAAGGCAGAGAAATTTATGGTTACAGGAAGAGAGGAAAAGTATTCAGAGACAAGTCAAAGAGTTGAAAGAAAATATGGAGATGATGAAGATAGGATTAGAGAAGAAAGATTTGGAAAGAGGAACTATGGAGAAAACTATTAAAACTGCTCATGAAGAAACTACTGGTAAAAAAGAAGGTAACAATGGATTATATACCTTTTTTGTCTTATATTATCATGATTTAATGCAGGTAAATTAATGGATCTTTCCAGAGTTCAGATCCTAAGTTTTTTCAAATCTCTGAAATATTAGGCAATTCTGCAGCGTATGCTAGGCTTAAAGCCCATTTTTTGATGCAAAATTTTTGAAGAATCCTTTTTTGGTTTTAAGGTATTTAAAATGATAGGGATGGAGAGTTTTGAAGGCTGTGTTTAATTTTTTTTGACTACTTATCATCCTCCAATGGTTGAGAATAGCATAATATTACCACACATCACCTTTTTTTGTTTGTGCTACGAAACTAGCTATGAAAGTAGCCCAAAACTCTGTTTTGACAGCAAGGTTAATTTTGAAAGAAAGAGAGGGGTAAACAGATATTTTAAGGCTATTCTCCATGAGAATGAGAAATAGTATCAGGGAAATGACAAAGAGTATCATATCAATGGTTTTCTATATGGGGATATTTTGTTAAGGATATAGTTCGAAGATACCAGTTCACTGTATTGCCATATCATCAAACTAACAATTCCTTAATAGTAGGCAGAGCAGCTTCATGAAGATATTTAGAGTATTAATGTCTTGTTTATGGTTAGCATGGTTTAAAGACATGATTTATTTCGAGGAATATTTGGATCATATTTAGTTTGAATGTAATAAGTAGGTGTTTGAGTCATAGTAGGACTCTAATTCCTAATTCAAAAGGTGTCAGTTTTAGTTGTAAAAATATAGTTAGTGGTTAGATTTTGTGTCAGTAATAGAGTTTAATGGTCTAGCCACTTGGAAGATTGGATGTAAAGGTTAGATTCCTATAAGTAGTGAGTACTTCGATGTATGGAGGGTTGGAAAATGTTATTTGAGCAGACTACTTTTGTAAATCTTTGGATTAAATGATATATACAAAAGCAATTTAACTTTTCTTGACCTGAGATTCTTAGTGTATTTCAATGAGTTTATATCTTATATTCGAAATGTTTTTATTCCATATTTTTAATCCTTATTACTCAGAATTCATGGTTTATCATGCTCTGACTTCCTTTAATTATTAAACTACGGTAAAATGAGTTTTAGGTCCTATATTTGAAAGGTTTTCTTCAATGTCTTAATGCTTATTACTCAGAATTCATGGTTGTTCATGCTCTGACTTCCTTTAAGTGTTGAGTTTTGATGAATCTCTTTTAATATTTTCCTTTCAACACCTTTATGAATAATTACTTAGAATTCATGTATCACATGCTTTGAATTCCTTTGAACCTCAAGTTATTGGGATTTTCCCGATTGTGTTACTCTTTCATTGAAGTATATACAAGCCTCAGCTTCCACAAGAAGAGCCATTGTTATCTTTATCCCTATTAGTGACTCAATAGCCCAATGGTATCAAGCCTTCATATTTTCAACCTGTAAACATACAAAATCAAGACACAAAAAATAGAGTTAGCCATCTATATACATCTTTATTCAATATCATTAACCCTTGAGACAACCCTCTCAGGTTGAGGAGGCTAAGCCTCAATCAAAAGATTGGTTTGAAATAGTTACACTGAAGTTGTCTGATAAATAGCCAATTAGGTCCGATTTTGGTGATAACAGTAGGATCCATAAAAATTATGCAACATGGGTACTCCTTGGATGAAGAATTGAATTTTTCATCCATCGAGTACTCCCGCTCGAAATTTGAGTAAAAAAATTGGTAGATAAGTTAAAAATACGAGTTGAAAAAGTAGTTTTTTATTTTTTCCCTCTAAAATTTGATGATGTGATCAAATCTTATTTTATTATTTCCACTATTATTTTATAATTTCCTTAGGAGGCCCATTTTAGAACTCAAAATTCCCCTAATGGAAGATGGGCCAATCACCTATGCCATAATTCACCCTCATCTTGGCTCATCACTTCTTCTTCTTTGCCCACCATTGTAGCGCAGCCATCTACCTCTTGCTTGTAGATATTCTTAACTCGAATACCTATCCTCTTGGTTTGAACCATTGTTTTATGTCACAGGAAATCTTTTCCATTGCTGAAAATAACGTCATAACCTTTTTTCTCCAACATTGTGACTAAGACCAAGTTTTTCTTTAGACCTAGAACATGCATAACATCTTTCAACAAAAATGGTTTACCTGACTCCTTCTCAAAGGTAATGGTACCAGTTTTGGTCGCACTGTATCTTCCATCGTCGCTAATATCTATATGCATTTGGAGATATTTCACCTCCAAGTCACTGAAAAGCTATTATCTCACGTCATGTGGAAGGAAGCACCACTATCAAGATACCACACCAATCCCATTGCGCTTGAAACCAAGCATGCGATCAAAGAGAAATCAAGTTCAAATTGCAAGGCAAGGGCCTCACTAGCTACAACTCCAACATCCTTCTTGTTCTTATTTTTCTATGGGCAGTTAGTGGCAAGATGCCCATGTTCGTGACAGTGAAAACACTTCACCTTGGAAAAATCCAGCTTCTTGCCTTTAGCCTCAGATTTTGAATAGGATTTATTCCCATTCCCTTTCCTTGTTTTGGCAACCAAAGCAAAATCCTCTTCATCATCATGCTTTGATGAAGAGCCATCCCTGGTGTTTCGTCTGAACTCCTCCTGCAGTAGATTTGACCACAGTCGTTCCCAATCCAAATGTTTTTCTTTTCCATTGAAAGAGTCTTGATAACTATGCCAACTCTTAGGAAGTCCCAAGAGAGCCAAGCTCGCCAAATCATCATAAAAAACCGTGATTCCCACACTCCCCAGTTCATCCCGACATTGGACAAACTTTGTGAGATAGTTAGGAATATTGTTGCCCTTTTCCATTTCGATCTTTCTTAGTTTAGCCTTCAGCGCCAATTTCCTATGGTCATTGCTACTTTGGAAAAGATCCGTCAAAGATTTCCACATTGCAAATGGAGTGACTTTCCCATGAAGGCTTGAGACAATATTGTCTTGCACACCTTCCAACAAAATCCTTCTCATCTTCGCTACTTTCTTTTTCCAGGCATTAAGTAATATAGCATCCGTCGAAGTGGGCTTAGGAACATCACTGTCGATGAATTTCTTCAAGCCATTATCTTTAAGCACTGCCTCCATCCTATCCTTCCATTCAATGTAGTTCGAGCCACCCTCGAGTGCATACTCTAACCACAAATGATTGAAAGCCATTTTGATGTTGACTCAACTGTCGCACAAAGAAATTCTTGCAGAAAATTCGAATTGTTTCCACCAACAAAATCAGCTACTGCTTCAATATTGCAATATTCTTTGCTTCGATACCATGTAGAAATTTTAATACAATTATGTATTTCCGAATTCTCCTGATCTAACAATTATATGCCACTGTTAAATACAAAATCCTTCTACTTAAATCTTTGTGGAAATTTATTTTCTAATTTCAAAGACATGAAGAAAGATCAATCACACATAACACATATGTTTTTAGCAGGAAAGCATAAAGTTGAAAACCACACTATCATATATTATGTATATATCATGGATCATGAAACAATCTCATACAAAACTCTAATCCAAGAGCTCTAAGTAAACTATACGATCGTCTCACACTGTCATACAAAAATTGGCATAAACATGCACCAATTTACTACCTCATGATAGCCTGTCTCCACTACGCAATCCCTACTGATAGCCTTGCCTTGATTGCCCAATCCTCGTTTTCATCTCTAATGTGTGCACCCACTATAGTCACAACTAATAGTCAAACTATCCCTTTCAACTATCTCTCAACTAGGTCACCACCGGATCTGACATGCATGTAGTTAACAGTAGTAAATATTTAGTTGCATGTGAGATCACTCCATGTGAATTAATTTAATATTTAATTCACTGATCTCTCACCAGTTTATCTTTAGTTACAACTAGTTGTAACTAGCACAACTGAGTTTAACTCACTTAACTGAGTTAAACTACTTTACAACTCACATAACTACACATCTAACTCTGTTACAGCTTTGTATCACTCAGTTACAATGAAGTTCACTAGCATGTCCCACCAAGCAAACTTTGAAATCAAAATTCCTTCAGTTAACTGGTTTGCCACATCAATTAACTGAAATCAAGTGCTTCAAGAGAATAGATTATTATTTATTGTCTAATTATTGTTAAGGGCTAACAATAATCGACATACATTCAATTTTTAGACACGCATTCCACGAAACAACTTCGCACATGCATTCAAAAAATAGATGCCCATACATCCATATAATTTTCTCAACCATCTATAAATAGACTACTGCTAAAAATAGACTTTGATCCAAATTCGAAAAATAGACATATCACCTAAAAATAGCCCACGGGCCCCACCTAATGTAGGTGCTTAATTTTCACTAGGATCATCATCTTGTTGAATCTCAACACTCCCTTGGTTCAGATTAAACTATTGAACCAATGTTTATTTTTTATGTCACTAATTAATATATCAAGATTAAATAGTTTGACAAATTATTTTTCACTCCCTATTAATAAGAAATTTAAACCTTATTCAATCATGTTTAAACTATATGATTGAATTTATTGAACTATAGTGGCATTTTAAACAATCTGCACACAATTTATTTTCAGAAATAAGATAAACTAAGAGTAGTGGCATTTGGAGGTGCAACACTTTCAGAATTTATTGTTTTTCTTATTTTTGATGGGGTTCACATCTTATATTTTTTATTTATAACATATACCCTCTTTTGATTTTTTATGTTTTTTTTCTTTGTTTGAAAATTACTTGTAGATTGGAAATCATTAAAATAAATTTTACAGATAGAATAAATTCAGTCACCTTGAGATACTATGAAATATAGGACCCTAACAGTGGCTCCAATTTGGGATGGCACTTCCATGCATTGAAGTGTCAAGAACCTATGATCAGTAGCCTTATCCATCTACACATCTGAGATATCTGTAATCTGATTCTTTTTCTTCTTCAAAAAATATTATGATGGTATGTTGACCATGGCTTGGGGTCTTCTCTGTGGGCTTCAACCTTTATCAGCAAAACATCCAATCCAATCTATGTTGACTATGATATTTACAATGATGGAAAATAATCTTTATACTAGGAGAAATAATTATTCAACATCCGTCCATTTACAGGACCCCCAGGTAAATATGTTCCATCTATATCTATGAGAAAAAATGCATGGTCACCTCTAAAAGAATTTATAATATATGGTCCCATCCACATATTATCAAAATTGTTATGCTTTCCTTTGTCTTCTCTCCTTGCATCCCATTTTAAAACTTTGTCAATAATAGCAAAAACAACTTCCTTGGTCTTTTTGTCAAAGATTTTCTTGATATTTTCTTGAATGAGTTGTGTTTTGTTATACAATTCTTCTCTTGTTTGTTGCAGCTGAATGGTTTGATGGATCCTTTTGAGTGCATCATTTGGTTCCACTTGTAACTCTTGTGTTTTCTCCATCACTGGAAGCGCTAGAGAAGATGTAAAAACAACATCCATTCCATAGACAATTTTGGTATGGTGACATACCAATGGACTTCTTGGTAGTAATCCTATCAGCCCAAAGTGCATTGACTAACTTATTATGCCAAGAATTTTTATTCTGTTCCAATAGCTTCTTGATGATGTTTACCAGACTATTATTGAATGATTCAGCTAGTCCATTACCTTGTGGGTAATAGGTTATTGAATGTCCTATAGAAATATGATATTTATTACATAATTCAATCATTTTTTTGGACTTAAAGGCTGTTGCATTGTCAGTGATGATTTTTCTTGGGCAGCCAAATCTGGACAGGATATTGGTCTCAAGGAACTTGGTAATAACAACATCAGTGGAATTTTTGGAAGGGATGGCCTCTATCCATTTAGTGAAGTAATCTATGGATGTTAAAATCCACTTGTGTTGGGCAGAGGAAGGAGGATGAATTTCACCTATGAAATCCAAACCCCATTGTTGGAATGGGCTTTCAACAAAAATGGGTTTTAGTGGCAAGGGTAGAAGTTTCTTTTTACCTTCTAAAATTTGAAACTTATGGCAGGTTGTGATTTTCTTATGAACATCAGAAAAAAGGACAGGCTAGTAAAAACCAACCTTGAGAATTTTATTAGTAGTAGTCCTCCAATAAAGGTGGCCACCACAGTCTCCTTCATGAAAATCATGCATAATATTGTCTGCATCATTCTTCAACAAAAATTTGAGTAATATGCCACTAGAATCTTTCCAATAAAGGACATTATCAATGATGCAAAATTTTACTGCCTTTAATTTCAGAAATCTAGCTTTAGTTTTTGTAAGACCAAAAGGAGCATTTAAATTGAGCAATACATAAAGAAGGTCTGCATATCAGGGAGAATTTAAAAATTCATCATTTATTTGTGGAGTCACCTGCTCCTTTTGATCATCTAGAGTTGCCACCAAATTGATGTCCAGAGCTTGAAAATTGGACTCAGCCATAAGTTGTGCAAGTCCTCTCCCTTTAATTAGTTTGGTAGGTTTTATTTCCAGATCATACTCCAAAATAAATCCAATCCATTTTCCTCTTTTTTCATCTAGTCCATTCTGTGTTAAAATATCCTTTACCACGGAGTTAGGTACATAAGCAATTAGATGTGAATGCAAAATGTAAACTCTAAAATCTTTAATTTCTTTGACTAGTGTAAAGGCCTGTTTTTCCATGATGTTGTACTTGAGAGAAGCATCTCTTAAAGCTTTGCTGAAAAAGGCTATTGGCTGCTCAAATCCTTCACTATTTTTCTGCAGTAAAACAACTACAACAATGTGCTCAGAAGCAAAAGAAAAGATTATAAAATCTTTAGTAAAATATGGACTGATTAACACTGGTGCTTTAGTTAATGCTTGTTTTACCATGTCAAAATATTGCCTAGCCTCTATGCTCTGTTTGATTTCATAATCTTTATTGAGCATACTAGTTATGTTTCTAAGAAGTTCAGCAAGATTAGGGATAAATATTCTCATAAAATTTATTTTACCTATGAAGCATTGAAGTTCCTTAATGTTTCTTGGGGTACTGATCTTTAGGATTGTTTCAATTCTCTTAGGGTCAATTCTAACTCCATCTTTTGATATGATATGTCCCAACATATTACCTTCTTCCGGGCCAAATAGTGTTTTCTTAGGATTTAAATCATTAGGGAAATTTTGAGGTCTAAAATGGGCCTCCTAAGGAAATTATAAAATAATAGTTAAAATAATAAAATAATATTAGATTACATCATCAAATTGTAGAGGAAAAAAAGAAAAAAATATTTTTCAACTCCTATTTTAAACTTATCTCCCTATGGGTTTACTCAAATTTGAGTGGAAACATTCATTGAATGTAGAATTTGATTCCTCATCCAATGAATACCCATTTTCCATAAATTAGATGGACCCTGCTACACGAAAAATGATAAATACATAAAAAGAGTGATTGCAATTACATATTTTCATGTATTTCTCATTTTTTTTGTAGTAGGGTCTATCGAAATTATACAACATGGGTACTCCTTGGATGAGAAATTAAATTTTTCATCCAACGAGTATTCTCTCTCTAATTTTGAGTAAAACCTTAAATAGATTAGTTGAAAATACGAGTTGAAAAAGTAGTTTTACTATTTTATTATTTTTTATTATTTTTACTTTTTTACTCCAAAAATAGTGAATCAACCATCATGGTTGACATCATTATATTTAATCCTATTGGTTCTTATAAAGTTTATTTTGGTTGTAAAATTTTCTTAGGAGGCCCATTTTAGACCTCAAAATTCGCCTAATGGATATGCCAAATTTTCTGCATTTCTCAAAGACTCGTCTCAAATGTCTCAAGTGTTCTTCGTCAGATTTTGAATAGACAGTTATATCTTCCAGATAGATTACAATAAAGAGATCAATATCTTCTGAAAAATAAATGTCCATTTCTCTTTGGAAGGTAGCCCTGACATTCATCAGTCCAAAAGGCATTTTCACATACATGAAAGTGCCCCATGGAGTGGTAAAATTTGTTTTATGTTGATATTCTGGATCAACCAAAACTTGGTTATAGCCAGATAAACCATATAGTAATAATATCATACTTGATCCTATCACCTTTTGTAAGATATGGTCCATTTTAGGTAAGAGATAGTTATCTTTCAGAGAAACCTTATTTAGATTTTTGAAATCAATGCACAACCTGATTTCTCCAATTTTCTTTCTGGTTGGTACTATGTTTGACACCCATTTGGAATATCTGAGGGGGAAAATTATTTTAGCATCATAAATTTTTTTAACTTATTTCTCAACTAAAGGTAACAAAACTAGATTTATCCTCTGAAGTTTCTACTTGAAAGGTTTTTGTTCTTCTTTAATTGGAATTTTGTGTTGTATGATGCTAGAATCATAAAATTTCAGGTCCTCATAATTCTAAGCGAAAACATCATTGTATTATTTGAATAGGGCTATATATCCCCATTTCGTGATAATAGGTAATGTTTTTTATAGTTTAATCATATTTGGGTTTTGTTCAGTATCTATGTTGTATTCCTTAACTTCTGCTCCTATGGGCTCAATTTTAGAATTTTTTGCTACATCATTGAAGTAAAAAAGGTCTTCTAACGGAGCTAATCCTGGGGAAAAAAATTATATTTTAGTTGAAGCATTTCAAAATCTTCTTTTTCAGGATCTATTTCATGAATTTCTAATTTAGGCACACTTTCATCTAAATTATTATTGACATTTAATCTATCACATTGGTTTACCAAAGGATTATATACATCTATTTGATTTTCTACATGATATTATGGCTCTATTTGGTTTTGTTCCTAATTATCAAAGTCTATATGTCTTTCCTCAAACTCATACTTTGACAGTGAGAAATTTTTAATCTGTTTGTCATTTCCGAAAACCTGCCAGTATCACATGTTATTTGGCATTGCAGATTGATGTTTTATTTCAATTGTGTGTGGTTTGTTTGGGTGAGGCATTTTACAAGTACTTGCAGAGACAACAAGACTATCAGCTATGAAATTTTGAGTTCTTTGAATTACTGCTAGATCATATTACATAAAAGTATCTAAGAAATGGTGCACTACATTTCTGTAGGCTCTTAATCTAGGGTGTTTAGCAGCATATTCTCCTTTTACTTGTTTGATGATTAATTCTGAATCTCCCTGTGCAACTATTCTTTTGGCACCTAATTTCTTAAGTAATTGTAGACCTAACATTAGAGCTTCATATTCTGCAATATTGTTGGTGAACTAAAAATTAAGTTTATAGGAATGCACTTCACAATAATTATTAGATGGATTAGATAACCAGATTCCTGCTGTTGAGCTCCAAAGATGTTCTTTCTTCCACCACATTCCATTCCATTTCCTTTGCCCATTATTAATTACAGGCTCAAATGATCAATAGAACTAATTAAAATTGCTTTAAGAATGTATATCATGACTAAATTTCTATGTTTTTATGATTTTTTCATTGTAGTACTTTTTGAACTAGATCTAGCTAGAGAATGCAGACATTCTGTAGCTAGTTGCCGATTCTGCAGCTGTCTTCATGTCTACGCAGGTTCCAGGTGTCATCTCAGAGAAAAGCACATATGGTCGTATTCCACATCATTCCCTCATCATTTGTTTCTCTCCACGAAGTTTTAATGGAATTCTGTAGGTGGTTATGCACGTGGGAACTCAAACTAGGAGATAGACTCCTAATAGGACAAGGACAATCCAGATGTCCTTAATCATATTACGAGACCACCATCAGAGTTCCAGTTTGATTTTAATTTGGAAAGACAATTATCCCTAGGTTATCTCAAGATAGTTATGTAATTTTGTTATAAATATGGCTCGGGAAACCGAGGGACAAGGTTAGATTTTGTGTTTGATTGCTAGATTTCAGAAGTCCAAAAACACTATGTTTGAAGTAATTTCTCTTTTAATGAAAGAAGCATCACTTCATTGAAAGCGCTGAGTCAATCTTGAAGTAGATTTTGCGTGCTACTCTGGTGTTAGAGGGCCCCTGCTACCTGAGCAACTTTGTTCATACGGTTTAGATAAGTATTTTAGTCTCGTTTTTCATAAGTTATGTTTCATACTTGTTTACATTAATCATCACAGCTAGACTTACTCTTATAAACTCTTCCAAAATATCATCACGATGAATAAGGCATAGCTGTGGTGTTGTAGATTTTAGTTGCATTTCCTTTCGAATGTTATGATTTATGCTTGTTTACACTAAGTGTCATAGCCGGTCTTACTCCTACAAACTCTTCCAAAACGTCATTAACAGTGAATAAGAAACAGTTGTGGTATCTTAGATCCTAGTTCTAATTGCTTTCAAATCTTATGTTTATGTTCAATTGCATTGAATAATACAGCCAAACTTGTTTTTACAAACTCTTCCAAAATATCATTCATATTCAACAAGATGGGTTGTAGAATTCCATAGACTAGCTGCATGTTAATTTAGTTATAACACTCCGAAGGTTGATTGCATTTAGTTCAGCTCTGTCACTACATTTCAAGTTTGATAATGGCATTCTAGTTTAACTCTATTCACTGTACTTCAAGTAGATTAGTAGCACTTTAGTTCAGTCTCAGTTCATTTTGTTTCAAGAAAAGATTAACGGAATTCTAGTTTAGTTGTAGTCACTGTATTTTAAGATTGATAGACCGCATTCTAGCCTAGTGTTATCCATTGTATTTCAAGTAGTACTAGTTGTCAAAATTAGTCTCTCGGCCTTCATTATTTACAACTTACTTTTGTTCTGAATTTATATTGATACATCATCACATGAACAGGGGTTAGTAATATTAGTTTAAGGCTTTGATTATTCTGCAAATCTTTTACAAATTCACCTATAGCCTTTTTCCCAAACATTATTCTAGAAAATCTCTAAACTTCTGAATAAGTCCTAGTAGTGATAAGTCAAGTTGCAGAATAGGGTAACTTCAACATCATAGGTTAATCTAGAATAGAAACCTTACTGTGTTACAAATAATCATTTTTTTTGTAATATTGTGAGTTGATTGTTTATTTAGGAGAACTTAATTTACACTTAACTTGTCCATTTCTCAAGCTCTTCCAACACACCTTTAATGAATGAATTGGATAAGTTCAAGCTCATGTTGTGATTTATTTCCTTGCAATGAAGTCATTATCAAGCTTTGAATTTGTTGTTTGCCATCCATAGTTTAGGGTTTGTTTTGTTTTAATATAACCAATAGCTTCTTTTCACTAGCACTTAGTTCTTTCCCTTTTCAAACATAAAACCATAAAACCAAAAACATCATAAAACAATAAACACAATGTAGTGAGAAACAAATACCTAGGCACATATAGTGCACCAAACTTCAGTAGTTTACTAGCCCTGGTTGAAAATTAATGAACTCAATTTAGGAACACTAAGTTGAGCACAAACATCTGCTCCATAGCCTTCTTTACTACAGGCTCCATCAAATCTCATATTCTAGAATAGTTTCGAAGAAGGATCTAATTGGTCGAGTTGAACTGGGTTTCATGTGTATCAATGCTATTTCCAAATTGTGCTTCAATTTTAGTATCATTGAATAATATGAATGAATCCAAATCAGTGTGAACAAAATATAGAGGGTAATTATGAGGTTTTTCTTGACTGCTTACCATATATTTCATGAGAGTTTCCCTATAAAACCTTTTTTGCTGACCAAAGACTGGTATTGTAGCATAAGTCATATCTATTTGAAGGGTTCCTTGTAACTTTTCTCCCCAAGAATGTGATAAAAGCATGCCATATTTAGGAGGAATGTATGCTACGACAATGTCCATAGCTAGGCTTTTGGCTGGGATTTGAGACAAAGTCACATGCAGGTCCTTAATGAGACATAAACACTTCACTTTACTTGAAGCAAAAGAGTATAAATATTTATAAGGCCTAGTGATGTCAATACCTAAATTTTCCATTACAGCTTTTGGCATTAAGTTTTGTGAAGCACCTGAATCTAACATAGCATTATGTAAGATTTTATCATGTATGTTTAAGTTGAAATAAAAAGGAGGGACCGCTCCTTCTTGTAACTTACCATCTATTTCTGTAACAAACATCAATTCAGGTTGATCATCATTAAGGTTGAGAGTGTCTGTAGTTTCCCCTATCTTTAGTACTTCCATTACTTGAGATCTGTATGTTTGTTTTTTCATTAGCTCTGTCAAAGGGATGGGAATTTTGACTTTAGCTAGTTTGTTTTCAAGGTTAAATGATGATTTAATCTTCACAACATTGATAATGTCAGGTACATCGACATTTTATTTAGATTTAAGTAGGGTTTGCTGATTGGTAGTTGGAACATCAGCTTGAGTTGGTTTAGACACAAAATAAACTGTCTTTTTAATAGAAACCTTTGAAGGTTTCTTTCTGGGAGTTTCACCAGATTTATTAGAAGACTTTTCTATTGTTTTCTTAGGGTCTAAATCAGAGGTAATTTTGAGAGGATGATCAATATTCTTCTTAGTAGTATTGTTAGATTTTTTTCTACTCCTAAAATTATATTGTTTGTGAACTCCATAATGGCATTCTCAAATATCTATTTGTATTCTTCAAATTCTTCTGACTCGAGCTCTGTTTTGGATAATGAAAATAGTCTTTGGTCTTCTTCTGTGCTAAAAGTAGTATCATTATTTTGTAAACCAAAAAAATTTATTTGGTTGTCTTCTTCCTCTTGAGGGATCTCTTCATCAACATAATTGTCCTAAAAATGGGGTGTAATTTGTTGGTCAGGTCCCCTTTATTTAATCTGTGGTTGATTTCTCCTATTGTTTTGATTTCGATTTTGGGGAGGGTTTTGATTTTCCTTAGGGATGTTTCTATAAATCACAATTTTTTCCATTTCCCTCACTAAAGAATCTATCTTGACATTAGTGATAGAGGTTGATGTTTCTTCTTTGATGGTAACTCTCTTCTTAGCCTTCATTCTAGATCTTTTGGCCAAAAAATTGGCCTCTACACTAACTGCTATGCTCTTCATTTCCTCTAAGTTTCCAGGATTCCTCTCTCTTAACTGATAAGATATGTCTATTTAAAAACCATCTGGAAACTTAATCAACACTAGTCCTTGGGGTGGTTTTATGCGAGCAGGAATAGCATTATAAATAGAGTTGAATCTAGCACAATAATCCTGCACACTTTCTCCATTTTTTCTTTTAATATTTTCATATTTTGAAAGAATTTGGAGGGGATTATTTTTAACTTGCAATCTGTCTAGAAAATGATGTTGTAGGAATGATAAATCATTGATGGAAGAAACTGGTAAATCTCTAAAACATTTCCTAACCTCACCTCCAAGGTTTTGAATGAATAACCCCATCATATAATCATCAAAATCAATCTCATAGCGATCAAAGAAATCATTAATTATGTATGCATGCTACTGAGTAGTAATGGGTTGGGTGTTATCAAACTGGGGCATTTTGGATTGATAGTCTTGGGGCATAGCCCCTAGATTTTGAGGAAGAACCAAAGAAGCATACCATGAAGCCATGATTGGAGGTGGAGGGTTGACAATAATAAGTGGTGGAGGAGGTGGAAAAGGATGAACTATATGTGAAGGAGAGGATGGATGAGGTGATGGAGATGAAGGCCTTTGAGTGTTTATGAGAGGACAAGTAATAGAATTCTCATAAGAGGTTAGACTTACAGATCTTTGTTGATTTGTTTGGGATGCAATGGATGAAGCAGGAATATTTAATGTAGACAATTCTACTGATTGTTGGAGATAGGAATCTGTAATTGCTGAAGTGAATTCTGATACAAAATCTTTGAGGATCTCAAAGTCCTGGACAATTTCTTGATCATATTTTGTTAAAGGAGGCAGACTTTTAGGTGAATTTGGATGCAAAATAGATTATTCAATGACTAATCTATCTTCCCAATTTAGGGATTTTCGTCTAAACAAGGTTTGCTCAAAATTTAAGTCAAATTCGATATCTTGTAAGGTTTCAAGCTTAATAGGAATGGATTGTGCTCTAGGGAGAGGATTATTACTTCCCTAGCTTTCTGATGAGCTGATCTGTTTGACTGATTTCTGTGAAGTATCCTTAACTCTTTTTCCAATCCTTTGAGGATAATCCACTATTTTAGGAGGTTTTGGATCATGATGGGATCTTGTATAAGGTCTCTTAGAAGCCAATTTTGAAAATCAAAACACGCACTATAAAAGGTAATCTCACACCAATATTTTGAACTAGGAATTACACACTTTATTTACAGAAAACCAAAAGATAGAAATCTCTATGAAATATTTGTACAATGATTATTTAACCAGGGATTGAATTCAAAATAAATTATGATTGATTTCAATTCGTTCCCTAATATGGTTGCCACTATGTTAGTGTTCTGTAATCTACTAGAGATTGTGAGAACTAATCACATAAACCAACATCAAACCAACTTTGGAAATTGGGATCTAGTCATGGCAGTTTCAAAGAGGGCTCTCTCTATAATATTTAATTTTGTTTGAATAATTTTTAGGCTAGCTATGATGGTACTTGGGGTTTTTAGTTTTGTTTGGGGTTTTGGCAAATTGATTGTATTCAATTGATTAATGTCTATTGGGAAATGGAGTCAAAATATAACTAGATAGTTGCATGAACATTTCACAGAGTAAACAGAGAGAAATCTAGAAATATTTACTGGATATTTCAAATTTATAATGGATTTATGATAGAAATATGAAAATATTCAACAGAACTAAAGAGTAGTTAAGAATTCTTTAGTTTGGCCTTTAGTGGAAAACATTATGGTTGTAAAAGCAGCCAGAATAAGGTACTCAACAGTAAATCATATTCATCACGCTTTCTGCTTTACAATTATAATTTCAGATGATTACATTGAAAGATGATAGTGAAACAGAATAAAAGAAGAAAAACATCACCAATATTTAAGCCACAAGAATCCTGTGAATGGTCTGATTATTATTGATGCTCCAGTGCTCTGAAAAATCTTACAGTACTCCAAAAGATAGTAATGATTCTAATCTCAATCAATCGACCTTTGATACTTCCAAAACTGAACTATTTATACAAAATATTACAAAAAAAATCCTATAATACAGTCTATAATAGAATTGAACTTAAAACTCTAAATACTACAAAATTATAGCTTTGATGGAATGCAATGTGCAAAGCAGGTGCTGATGTAATGTGACAGTTAGGACATGGACCACATTTTACTGATGTGCTGTCAGACTGAATGTTGTGCTGGAGAATTCTGTTATATGAAAAAAAGTGTTGAACACCCTTTGCTACCCGACTCGACCTTTATATCTTTTTTCCACCCGAATCCTTTTTGTTGTGATTAACACTTTTTCTAAACAAAACAGTGTAAAAAATCATATAATTGGACATGAAAATGTTTAGATTTTACTTCTAAATCTGCATCACATCTATGTCGGAATCACACTTCGCATGTTTAACAGTTTAAGATATGAGAATGTAATCGGCGATGCGATGCGAAGTGGGAAGTGACGTGGAGGGAAGGTGGGACCGACCGCATCACAATCGCAAATCTTAAGTTTTAGCTATAAGTAGAGGAGGTAAACACTAAAATATGCAAAGTGCAAAGTGTAGGGAGAAGGTAAGTGACGTGGAGTGAAGGTGGGACCTGACCGCATCCTGTAGATCGCAAACTTTAAGTTATTTTTATTAGTGTCAGAGGTTAACTGCTAAAACATGCAAAATGTGATTTGCGCTGTTGGAGGATGATGTGGCAAGGAGGATGAGCCCAATGCATCAACGAAGTTATAAAGCAAAGAATGATTTTTGTGGTAAGGAAAAGTTTATGAGGTTTCATGATATATCAATTTATTTCACTGTATTTCAAACAACTGTGAAGTGGGGGGGCAGAGCTGCTGTGGTGGGGCCAACCACATCGCAAGTTAAAAAAAATAGATTGCGAGTGCTTTAAATGGTAAGCTAATTTTTTTTTGATGTGATAATTTTATCTTTTTTGATATGCGATGGATGGTGGGGATAAAGGTTGACATGCAGGGATGACCCCACTTTAATTGCAATTGGGGAAATCGGGAAAGCAAAAGGTAAAAAAATGATATAGTAGTGAAAAGGTAAAGTAGAGAGATATAGCAGAAAAAGGCAGAAAAGGTAAGGTTTAATGTTTTCAAAGGAAAATAAAATGAAAATGGATTGTGGCAGGTGAAAGGGTCCTACTTCGTCACATATCATCTTTCGAAAGGTTTGTAGGAGACGTCAATCAAAGGATTTTGGGATTTGTTCTATGCAAAAAAAACAATTTGAATATGCGGTAATGAAATGTATGGAAATATATGGAAATATATGAGCGGGGAATAAAAATAAAAATAAAGGGATATGGAATGAAATGAAAGTATGGTGGGGATATATGGCTATTTTTTAAAACTTTAAGATATAAGTTAATAATGAGTATTTAAACCATAAAAATAGATTTTCCATAGGCGCATTTAGACTAGTAGCCAATCAAATCTTTTAAAACAGAATGAAACTTTATTTTTCTTTCTTGCTTCCCTAACATTTTATTTTTCCTTCTTTATTTAGAGCGTCTACCACCTAACATTTTATTTACATGGATGTCTACAAAAATAATAATTTTCCTAACATTTTTTAACTTTTTCATTCTTTTGCATTCATATCCTACCTTATCATTTTGAAAATTATTTAACTACTTATGCTAACTTATCAAAAACAAATGATGTTACAACATTTCCCTTTGTTTAGATTAAACTATTGAACCAATGTTTATTTTCTATCTCACTAATTAATCTGTCAATATTAAAAAGTTTTAAAAATTATTTTTCACTACCTATTAACAAGCAATTTATGCCTAATTCAATCATGCTTAAACTATATGATTGAATTTTATTGAACTATCATGGCATTTTAAACAAGCTGCACACAATTTATTTTCAGAAATAAGATAAACTAAGAGTAGTGTCATTTGGAGGTGCAACACTTTCAAAATTTATTGTTTTTATTATTTTTGATGGGGTTCACATCTTATATTTTTTATTTATAACATATACCCTCTTTTTATTTTTATGTTATTTCCTTTTTTTTATTTTGAAAATTATTTGCATATTGGAAATCATTAAAATAAATTTGACAGATAGAATAGACTCAGTCACCTTGAGATCCTATGAAATATAAGACCCTAACATGTCCAATCAAAATATTTAGATCATTAGATATTATTAATGGACCAATTAATTAAGTATCACTTCAAGCACTTTAGTAGTAAATGTTGTATCACAAATCATAGATTTTACAAGCATCCCTATTATGTATTTCGATCGTGAGTGCATGCAATATGTGATCTATGCAAATCGTATATCACACTTTATCAAGGCAAGTGTAACTTTCATTCGAGATGATGTTGTGGGGTGAGATATGATATAAAACTCAAATCATTGCACTTAATCGGATTTTGCAGATATGTTTCAATGTTCTTTTGTTGTTCTATTGGGTCTGGACTCATCACAATTTCTTTTCGTATGATATCACTATTTTTTTGTCTTTTAAGGATGCACGATACGATTTATAATTATAAGTGTTTCTAAGATTTTTTTCATGGGGAATTACATATAACTCAAAAAGGTCTTAACGCTTATAGGAATTCGTAGATTTTATATGTGTTCTAACTTTATTATCTCGTGAGTTTTGCGATTTTCACTAAGCGCAATAAAATCAAAGCGAAAAAGGTTCATGCCTTTTATTCCTAAAGTTTTAAAACTCAATGCTAAGTGAAATAATGTTTCCTAAGCTCTATTTTTTTTTAAAGGGTCCCCATTTATTATTCATAACCTTAATAGATATTTAAATAAATGGGGGGGTTGTTTTATAGCACAACAATTGGCAATTCACTGGGAGAACCAGTTATCTCTGATAATTTTGAAATCTCTATCTTTTTCAAACTAAAAATAGTTGAAGAAATGTAAATAACATGCAATTTAAAGTAAGTAATATTTCTTTGAGCCATAAAAAGAAAATCACTTCATTATTATCCACTTGATATCCTCTTAAAGATGAAAATTATTCTGTCTAAATCAGTATTTACTGGGTTAAAAGATAAAGTAGCAGATTCTCTTTGTGGATTATTTTAAAATATCCTCATTTGTCATAGTTAGAGCCTCTGTTGCAATTAGGTATTAATAACCTTTGACAAGGTTACCTTTTAACCAGTCAATGATTCAGTATCCCATCCAAATAAGAATTCAATCTTTAAAGATAAATCCTAAGTCATATATTTATTCTTCTTTCCTCTTTTTATTTTTATTTTTTCTACTTAAAAGTCATTGTCGTGGTTTGGTTGCCAAATAATAACAATGCCATTCATTGGTTGTAACTTAACTGAATAAGCTGGCTCGTAATGAGACCCCTTGTCTTTTGATTAAAATAATCTCAAGCCATTACCTTGTTTTGGTATGCAGTTTTGGTAATGTTAGTTATTTATTTCCTTATGAATATGGTAAGTAGGCTCGTGATGAGACCTCTTATCTTTTAAGATTTTTGGAAAATTTATTTCACAAGATCAGGACATAAAAAGAGAAAATTTTATTGGATGGAGAGAATCATTGAATCCTTAACAGTTTCTGGATGACAATTTTAGAGTTAAAAATGCCTTTATGCAAAGAGTCTTTTACTTGGTTAAAGACACTTTTCTTGACCGACAATAGATCAAAATTCTTTTATAAAGTTGGAGATTTTTCAAAGCCTCAAGTAACTTTGTGAAAAACCAAGAATTTTTCAAAGATCTAAAACCTTTTTACGTTTCAAATGTTATAAATACTTCTTTAACAATCATTATTTATAAAAGGAGAAATAATAAAATATTCAAAGAAACTTTATCTTTGAAGTCAATAATTATATTATTTCAATTTTATTTTCCTATAAAAAGTAAAAGAAATAATGTACAAGGGTTAGAAGAGGTTATCTTCTATGAAAATTATTTCTTAGAAATTTGCCCATTTATAGGTAAGGATTCTCTCCTTCTTGATAAATCTTGCAATAAAAATGTTGATGGGCTGATTAAATCAGCAATATGAAATGGTCCAAGCCAAATTATTTGGAATTTGGTATGTTTACCCTTTTCCTCATGTGATTTGTCCCACTTCAATACTAGGTCTCCTAGTTGAAATGTTTTTGGGCTAATAGAATGTGCATCAAAGGAAGTTTTAACTAACTGCTGATGGTGAGCATGTGTGATTTTAGCTTTATTTCTTTATTCTTCCAATTTGAGAATTTGTGCTTGCCTTAACTGAAAGGAAGAATAAGGAGTTTCTTCAATAAACTGAACTAGGGCTAGAGGAGGAATAGCTACGTTTGTGGGAAGAACAACTTCTTTCCCATAAACTAGAATAAATGGAGAAGTTCTTATTGAGGCCTTCTATGTAATTCGGTCTGCCCAAAGAGAAAATGTCAAAGATTTGTGCCAATTCTTCTGAATTTGATCAAAAGTTTGTTTTATGATTCTAATAAGATTTTTGTTGGTTGATTCTGCTAGCCCATTTCCATGAGGATAATAGTTAGCATAATATTTAAGTTTGAAACCTCTTTTAAGAGAAAATTTTATCATTGCATTGCTTGATAAATAAGATGCATTATCAAACATTAAGGCACTTGGTAAACCAAATATGGTAATAATAAATTGATCAATGAATTCAATGATGTTCTCAAAATTAGTTACCTTTAGTAGAATTTCTTCCACCAATTTTTTAAAATAATCTGTTGTTGTAAGAATATATATATGTTGCTTTGAAGAGTGAGGAACGGTCTCACCTATTATGTCCAGTCCCCATTGTTTGAATGGTTGTTCAATGTTGTCTGGTTGTAATATTAGTGTAGGTTTACTTTGTATTCCAGAAATAGCTTGACGTGTTTTACATTTTCTTACATATTGATGTGCATCCTTAAACAAAGTTGGCCAATAATAGCCACCATGCAGAATTTTGTTTGTTGTTGTATCTCCTCCAAAGTGTCCACCAGCTAAATTGTCATGTAGTTCCTGCAAAACCTTTTTTGACTCAGATTTTTGTCAACATATTAATAGAATAAAGTCATAGTTTTTTCTGAGTAAGACATCATTGATGATTTGATATCATTTTTCTTTTAATATCAAGCCTATTTTATTTTTGTAATTGAGTTGTAGAGGAGCATATCCATTTTTTAAGTAAAATCTGAGATCAGGATATTGAGATTCTGTATCGTTGAGGCTTACCTCATAAATTTGTATATCATTACCTGGATCTTCTTCTATTGGTGAATCAGATGCTCCAGCCAACATTCTGCAAAAAACTTGACCTCTAATAATCTTAGTTGGTCTAATTTCTACATCATATTCTTGTAAAGAAGTTACCTAGTTGGCTCTCTTTTCTCCCACTTCCCTTTGCATTAATAATTGTCTTACTACTGAAAATGGGACTATGATTTTAGTGTGAGTTTTCACGAGAAATGGCCTAAAATGTTTTACTACTTTGAAGACAACAAATGCCTATTTTTCAACAACAAAATAATTTAATTCAACACCTTGTAAATTTGAACTCAAGAAATAAATAGTTGCTTCAATATTTTCTTTAGTAAGTTGTGTCAAAACAACTACATATGATGTTTCTGAGGCAAATGCATATAATACAAAATGTTTTTCATAGTTAAAAGTAACCAAAGAAGGATCATTGATAATAGCTTTCTTGATCAATTTGAATGATTCCCTTTCAATGTAACCCCATTTAAATATTGAATTTTTGTTGATCATGGATTGTAAAGGCAAAACTATTTGTGAAAAATGAGGAACAAACCTTTTTACAAAATTTATTTGAACTAAGAAAGACTGCATTGATTCTTATTGTGGGGTAAAGGGATTTTCTCAATTTCTCTAATCCTTTCTAGATTGATATAAATACCCTCTTTTGATAAAATGAATCCTAAAATATTACCTTCACTTAAAGAAAAATAAGACTACTTTTGAGTTAATTAAATCCCATACTTCATACATCTTCCAAATATTTTTTTAAGGTCATTCAAATGGACGCTTCTTTTATTGGAATAAATAGTGATATCATCCAAGTAAATTACAATAGACTTATTTATGAGTCCTTTAAAGGCTATATCCATAGCTCTTTGAAATGTGGGATCTGCATTAATCAAACCAAAAGGAATTGTTTGATAAGCATAAGTTCTCCATTTCATTCTAAATGTAGTCGTTAATCTATCATTTGGATGTACTAGGATTTGGTTATATCCTGAAAATCCATCAAGAAAAGACATAAATTCAAAACTAGCTACTGATTGCAGTACTTGTTCCATAGTTGGAAATGGGAAATTATCCTTCATATAAGCTTTGTTTATATTTCTAAAATCTATGCATATGTGAATATCACCATTCTTCTTTATAACAAGCACTAGATTGAAAACCCATTTATAATCTCTAAAAAGAAAAATGATCTTGGCCTTGAGAATTTTGTTCAATTCAGAATTTATTTGGTTTTCAAGGTTTGGGTGGATTTTCCTCAGTTTCTACTGCACTGGTTTCTCATTTGAGATCATATTTATTGTATTTTGTATGAGAAAAGTATCATAAGTCTTGAGATCAGTATAATTACAGGCAAAGTTTCTTTTGTATTTCTTCAACAGCTGAATAAATGATGATCTTTCATGAGAAGGTAAACCAAGACCTAAGTTGATGTTATGCAGTTTGTCATCAGTACCGAGATTTACTAATTTAAATTTCAAAGTTGAACTTCAAATTTTAGAATTATTCATATTATTGAATCTATATTTAAGATCATAAATATCTTCCAGCTTAACCACATATTTAGGTATTGGATTTTCTTCACAGTTTTTCTTTAATTGAAGGTCATGTTCATTTTCATCTAAGATTTGATCGTCAACCCTTCTGATGTCAAGAAATCAAAAATATCATAATAATCATTAAATACTTTCCAATTGATGACATTATTAGGAATGGATGGTCTAAGAACCAATTTATTGGAGAATCTGTCAAGACTAAAATCTTTAGATGGTATGAGTATTGATGCAACATTATCTAATAGATCAGCACTAGAATTTTTCAACTTTGGGATAGGGGAAATATTGAATGCTAAAAATTGATGTGTGAGATATTTAAATAATGTTTGATAGTGTTTAAGATGTCCAGAAAGGTAGTGGATAGTGTTTCTTACCTGTTTAATAATGATTTCTGAGTCTCCAAATACCTGCAAATATTTCACATCAAGACTAATTGCTTTATACAAGCCTTGTATCAATGCTTCGTATTCTGCAATATTATTTGTACACTCGAATTGTAATATGCAAGATAACATGATCTTTTCTCCTTTTGGGCTAACTAGAATACAACCAGCTCTTGCACCATCGTTAGATTTGGAACCATCAAAGTATAGAGTCCAAAACAGAGTTTTGATTACTGGTTTATTTACAGAATTTTTACATTTGGAAAGATCTGTTTGTGAGAAATTTTTAATTTGAGAAATTACAACATTATCCAAGAAGGGATATTTTTGAGCATTGAAATTCCCTAAAAATAATTTACTTGAGTATTTTCCAATAATATTGTTGGTAAACGCTACTAGTTCATTGTCTCCTTCAAATTCAGTTACTGTATGTTTCATGTGTTTTTCTCGACCAAATGAATTTGATTTGGTTTTCCATTATAAGGTAACCACATATGAGACCAATCTGTAGCAAAATATCCATGGAGTTTTTCAGACCAATCTCTACTCAAAAGTAATCCATAGAATTCTGGAATATCAACCACTAAAATATCAATGATTTGACTGACTCTGGGATTTGAATAAAGTTAGATACTGACTGAATTTATTTATCCTAGGACTTCAACTTTGGTTCTATCAAGTTGTACTATGTGAACAACATATTTTTGAGGAGTGATGTTAGAAAAAACTTTTATTTGTGTTATATTAGAGGAAGCTTTTGAGGCAATCAAATAATTGTGAGTATTCCTATTGTAAATTTCACATGTTATAAGAAAAGGAGGTGTGTGTGAATTATACCTATCACCTATAAGGATTACATTGGAAGGATCAACATTATTTGAATAAGCAGGTGGTTTTCTTAAACTATTTGCAGCCTGAGATATGACAACAACAGGAAGTGGTGAAGTGGGATGTACATTCAGTTCTCTAAGAAATATCTTCTCTTGTTGTTTCAATTTGGTAACTTCACAAAGGGAGATGTTTTCCTTTACTTTATTCATATCCTCAACAATATTATATTCCATGGTATTAGATACTACTAAGGTTTTTGTTGTAGTTGGGGAATTTTTTGAAGGTGGACTTGATTGTGAAACTTTAGAAGCATATTTCTTATTAGCTGATTTATGTTTTGAAGCTGATGTTGCAGTTTTTTGCTTTTGAATTGGCTAACTTAATTGGTCCTTTACTTCTAGTAGTAATAGGAAAAGCTTCTTGTTGCTCTTCATTTATAAGAATAAAGTCCCACATAACATTTAATTCAACTAGTTCCTATTCCTCAGTTTATTCATCTTCTGTTTCTAGGTCAGACTCAATATTAGATATAGTGTTGGGTGCTTAAGAACTAGAAAATTGATTTCTCTTGAAAGATCTAGAAGTTTTCTCGGCATTAGAATTCTCCGCAACTTTCTTTTTGATATATACAATTTCATTTGTCATGGTTTTAAGTACTTTCTGGAGGCCTTGTACATCAAAAATATCTTTTTATGGCTTTTTCTTTGAATCATCATTTAAAGAAACTTTCTTGGATTTTTTGTCTTCTTGAGAGCTTTTATTTTCAAGAGAAATAATAAGTTTCTCTACAGACAAATATTCCTTCATGTTTTCTGCTAATGTAGCTAATTTCGCTCTATCCACAAAAATGGCTATATTAGAGAGAAGAGAAGAGATATGCCACTCAATTTGAAATTCAACACCAGGAACTGATGTAGTAGGGATTTTATTGAGTAATTTATTGAATCTAGAATTGAAGTCTGTGATTTTATCTCATGTTTTGGCCTTGAGTTTTGATAAGTCATTGATGAGCGATGAAATGGTTTTGTCATATCCAAGCTTAGCTAGGAATTGTTCTTCAAACATATCCCAACTATTTATAGAGTGAGCAGGTAATGAAAAATACCATGATCCTGCAGAACCCGTAAGAGTATATGGAAATAATATGACCACACATTCTTCTTCAATTACCTCTTTTAAATTAATTGATAACATATAATTGTGGATATGCTCTTCTGCTGGTAGACCATCATCATGATTGAATTTAGGTAACCATATTTCAAGATACTTAGGAAGTGGGTGAAGAGGAGCTACCATTGCTACAACACCTGGATTATTACATGGCTGTACACGTGGTGGTATTTGTTTTCCTTCCATGATTGTAGTAGTTTGGGTGGATGAAGATATGAATGGGATGTGAGTGGAAGAAGAGGCAGGTTGACTACCTGAGCTAGAGGAACTAGCACCAGTAGTGTGAGTGAGAGCTATTGAAATGTGTGGGGGAAGTGAATGGATTTGGGATGAGGAATTGGAAAAAATATCACTAATAGATTTTTTTTATTTAGATTTATTGGTATTATTTTGAGAAGAAGGAATGAGGAATTCCAAAGGAGGAACTCCAATTTTCTCACTTAGAGAACGAGTCAAGATTCTTCTAGGTTGTATCACAGATGAAACACTTTTTTCAGATAGTTGTGGTATTTCAAGATTTTTATGATGAAATGGAGATTTATTCTAGCTTTCCTATCAAATTTTGAACTTCTGGTGATTCAGATTTATAGTCTGAAGAAAGCAACTTCTGAGATATAATAGGGGATTTTGGAGAAGATTGCTCAACTTCTGATCTTAAAATAGTTATTCTGGATGGGGATCCAAAAGTTGGAGGGGATATATATGGAGAATGACTATTAGGATGGCTTCTATATTTTTTATTGTTTTTCCTTGCAATTCACAATTGGACCTCCTTCTAGCGTCAAAATGTTGATGCCCCAGAATTCCGTTGCAACAACATGGGGGATAACCACCTAGTCCAGACATTAGTGAAACTCCTTTTCCGTTTAGTGTAGTGGCTCTGGCTGGGGATAATGGGACCAGTTTTCCAATAAAGAGATTGATATGGTAATGGTAGGTTTTGATTCAATGTGAAATGATAAATGAATTTAAACTAATGAAAGTAATCTATCTAAATAACAAAACATATGCATCTACTTAATATATTTATTTAAATCAATCTATAACAAAAGAAAAATTACCATTGATACGATTTAGAAAGATGTCTTAAATCAAAAGGTGATAAATATCATTCAATTTTTGAAAGAGATGAAAATTATGTAAAATGATTATCTTGACTAAATAGTTAATCAAAGTAATTATGTGTAATATATCACATATATCAATTTTATTTATGTATATAATAAGGAATTACTGCTGAAACATTTTACATAAGTGCATGAATGATAAACTGTAAGTCAGACTACATAAATATCAATATCAAAATAAATAACTGTAAATTCACAATCAAGACTTATTCATAAGATACAAGTTCCATATATGATAAGTTCTGCTCATGAAATCCACAATATTGATCCGTTTCTCTTCAATTCAAATATAATTTAAGAGTACAGAAATGCATTTTTATTAAAGTAAACTTAATTTTCCAAAAATTCGATCATGTTCCATATATTTCATCAAAGGAATTCATAAAAGTACAAAAGTGCAATCTTTCACAGATTTTTCTTTGATAAAATTCTGGACCCTTCTCTAAATGCATGAGAAGGGTTTAAATACTAAACTAAATAAGTCAAAAATATATTATTACTTAAAAAATTGAGGATGTTTCAAAAACATTTCCTCATAATAAGTAAGATAAACTAAAATCTAGAAATAAAATATAACAAGACTACTTAAGTGTGTTGATATTCTTTGGTCATTTGATCTATAAGATGGCAGATATCCATCATCGGCTTTAACCGAGTTGGTTTTGTGATTCCGGATCTAAATTTTCCTTTAAAAATGACATGTGAGAGTGCGGGCAACACTTTTCTAGTGGAATCGTTTAAGGATTGTAGAGTCATGCACTGGTGATGTGGTTTGATTAAGAAGTTCCAGTAATTTTCTTGATCTTATTTTGTTATATGCTTGATATATTCTACCTATATATTGATTATTTCTTTCCACTGTGTCTCCAATATTTTGACCTCTGGGATTGCTTCAACTATATATTCTTTAATAATATTAGCGTTCAGAATTTTTCCATTGACAAAATCAATTATCTCATTTGCTAAGTATGTTGCCTTTGATGTTGCTTTCTCTGCTTGTCTCAATTGCATCTCATAGTGTTTAAATAAAATATATTTATGAAATTTGTCAACTTTCAGGAGATCAACCTCTTTCCCTTTGTCAGAATCTTGCCATAAAATGAATTCAGAAATTTTCTTATGAATATTTTCACATTCCAATCTTCTATTTTCCACTTGTTGAGTTAAGATTTTACTTGTTTCAAAATATGAATTGGTAGCCAAGATTTGCTGACAAAAATTTTCCCGATGCTGTTTCAACTTTGTATTCCATTCAAGTGCCTCTTTTACAAAATTTTCTGTTTGAGTTTGGATTTTAAGCTTATCCATTTGTAATATTCTGAAATTAGCATGCAGCTAATTGGAATATTGATTTTGGTTGTTTGCACATAGGAGATGAATAAATGGGTGAGGAGGCCCATACATTTCAGAAATATGAATTGAATCCCTCATAGTGTGAAAAGCGATCATTATAGGAGCTTGATTTCACACTCTCATGTGTGAAAAGGGGCATTTTCAAGTGGACAAGGTCAAGTTTGACCAAGTCAACAGTGCTAGGATAGGAGGTGGAGATCATCTTTAGAGACAACACAAAGATGGCGGGAGGAAGATTCCTTTGTGGAGGAAACCCTAATGAGTGGGACCCAAGATGAGAAGGCTTCCACTTTTATAAAAGGAGGGCAAGGCATCCATAGCAAGACACGTTATAGAATATTGAATTTGTGTTATGTATGACTATTGTGCTTTCTTCAACTGTTTAGTTGAGATTGTTGTGTTGCTTAGCACAAGGCATTCCTGTTTAGTAATTCCTTCTCCTTTATTGAGAGGCCTCTTGAAGGAGCTTGTACATCATTTCTCCACATCCAGGCTCAAGGCCAAGCCACCTCCTTTAGCTACAATGTTATTTCTGTTGAAGTATAAGGTTGTGTTGCAGGGTGTTGCGGTGGAGGTTTCACAACACCACTTCTAGAGCTTATTTTTTAGAGGGAGCCTCTATTCCTTTGAGAGATTAGTAAGGAAGATTCCAAAGCTGATTTCAGATCTTGGAACTTGGAAAACACATTTTCTATCTCCTACAGTGCAGTCCCTCTCCTTGACTATGTTATTTTCAATGGGCATTTGCAGTGAGGGTTTGTAGTGATTGTTGGAGGGTGAGATCTTCAGTGATTGGATCAGAATTTAACCTGAAGGATAAATTGGAGGATATTAATTCATCACATGTTCCATCTATAATAATATTCATCTATATCTTGATTTGCAGCTACTATCTAGTCCTAGGACTGCAACTCCGGCATTTTTGTACTTTTGCATATTTTAGGAAATCCTTTCTGGATTGTCTTGGAATTGCCTTTGGGGGTTTAGATATTTTCTCCCAACATTTTATGAGCTGTATATTTCCATATACATGTATTGAAAAACTCTGACAATATTTTTCTCTAACAAAACTGCGCTATCATAGCCTTGGGCATTTTCTGTGTAGCAGTCTACTTCATATTTCATATACATGCTATCTTGAGGCTAGTATTGCCTAACTTGAGTGATTATTTCCTCAAAATCTTGTATAAATTTTGCTGCTGTAACATTAATATGATGGTTATGTGATATTATTACATTTTATGAGTTGATTTATCACTGCTAATCCAGTTTTGTGTTCATGTATTGCTGCATCCCCATTTTGGGATATTACAGTGGTATCAGAGCATAATCTTGGCTCATCCTGTGGAATCTCAGCCAATATTCTATCAAGAAGACAAGGAGAAGAAAAGATGAATAGAAAAGAAAAAAATAAGACTCCATTCTTTGGAGGAAAGAAGGAAGAGAGGCTTTCAAAGCTTCTTTTTCAATCTATACAGAGCATTAAAAGATATCTCAAGAAGATGAGCAAGGAGATGTGTAGAGAATATCCAAGAGACTTTGAATCTGAAGCAAACTCTAGATTTTAATATGATGAGTGTGAGCATGCAGCCACACACTATGATGCATAGCACTATCATATGCCCAGATTTTCCATGAGAGAGATATAAGAAGAAGGCATGCCTAGGAGGGAAACTCTTAGTGATTTTATGCAAGAATATGAATCTCAAACTAAGAATTCTAGAGATCATATCACTTTTCCAGAGTTTTGTAAGATCAAGGTGGAGAGAAGCAAGTAGCATAATATGAGTAGATTTTCCTTATATACTTTTGATGGTTCATCTACATGTTCAGCTAGAGCTTGGGTGGAGGAGCTAGACACCTATTTGCAGCAGCACCAAATTTCTGAAGATGAAGCCATCAAAATTGCAGCGCTGCATTTTGGAGGTAAGGCCTATGCATGGTGGATATTTGAGTCTTTTTCTTTGAAAAATTCAAATACTTATTCTTATGAAAATTTCACTAAGAGGGTAGTAGAAATATTTTATGGAAAAATTTCTGACACATCCTTGGTGAAACCAAACAAACCAAAACATACTGAAACTTTGCATGTGTTGGGGGAAGCTATAAACTCAACTCCACTTTATAAAACTAATGAGGAGGCTGACATCTTGCATAATACCTTGCTAGAGGCAAGAAATATATCTCATATTCTTCAACAACAGGGTAGGAGATCCCTTTTTAAAAAGAGGATCCAGTTATTGGGAAGTTTCCTATTCATATTGAAGAGAAGGTTTGGGGAAACAACACTGTCACATCTAGAGTTTATCTAGCACCTCATGTAGAGGTAGATGGAGCACATGCTCCAAGAAGAGGGATTATTGTATCATTGAAAGAACTTCCCTAGGATCTCATATGTGGAGATCAAGGCACAACCCATGATCAACATGTGCCATTGGTGATAGGGTGTGAAACCATGGAGATAAAAGGAGGAGATAGGGAGGATGACCAAAATAATGTGATGAGGAGCACACACCCCTATCCATTTCAGGAGGTTGATGCACATAAGAGGGAGATTGGACTGTACAGTGAGGGCAGGGACAAGTTTTTCCATTCGTATATGCAGTCTACTCTTGATGTTGATGTCTCATTGCATGGAGGCATTTCACCAGGGAGACCACTAGATCAGCAGATGATGAGGGATGCTTTACATTTGGAGGCACCACTCATCAATTCCAGAGGGGTGAGGACCTTGGGAGAGCCTGATACAGTGCTGAGAGTCTTGACTAGACTCAAGGAGAGGAGAGGAATTCTCTCAACATCATCATTACCCACTCTCATTTTAGATTCTGCGTTGTGGCAAGGGTAGCAGGGGAAGGATAGCAGCCTTATAAATTGCATCTTTGGCATAGGAGATGTCAAAGAGGAGGAAAGCCATATGAAAAATGTTCTTTGTGATAAATCATTAGTGCTGTCACTATGGAGGATAGATCCATATTGGAAATCCCAGTTGTTGGTGGATTATTCCAAGGATCTTTTTACTTGTATGATATTGAATGACCATTTGCATGAGGAGGGATATTTATTCAGAGATGGGATCATCTACTATCATGGTAGGATCTTCTTATCTAGAGCTTCCAAGCTTAAGGAGAAGTTACTACAAGTAGGTCATGAAGATTTCCTTTTCAGCCACACTTATTCTATGATATCATACCACACCATCATGGAGGGGTACATTTGGGAAGGCTTTGAGGAGGAGATATATCAGCGTTTGAGGAGATGCATGAATCATGTGGAGATGGAGGAGATACATAAGTCTTTAAAATGGTTAACACAACCAATTATTTTTTCTTTGAGAATGAGAGGGGATTCATCTATGAGGCACTCCATTTGCATGAGAAAAACATATGGTAAGGATATTGTTTGGTTGCACAATGATTTGTATAAATATGTGCTTTCCTTAAACATATATGTGTAGGAATTTTCTCAAATGGGGAGAATTCTTCCTTCTAGACCTCATGGTCTACTTGAGGCCATGAGTAGTATTGATGGCCACTCCCTAGGAGGACTTGGGGAGAAGATATCTTATGGAGAACATGCTTACTAAGCACCATACATAATACACTTTCTCCAAACTTGTGAGGAGATTGGGGTAGCAAGCAAGTGGTTGAGAAGCCACACATTATGTCATTCTCTATTGCAGTTGAGAGTCAAACTGCATTGGCTTCATTTTAGGGACCATTGTCCTTCTCCCTTGCTACATATGGTAGCAATTATGATTCTCATTATGGTTCCCTATGTGGCTGTTGTTCTTATTTTTATTGGGATCATGACTAGGGGAGAGAAACATTGGTTGGATGTGCCCTTTGGGAAAAAGGATTCCCACACTTTTTGCATTACATGTTCTAATGGGAGCATGGGAGGAGATATGGCCACCACAACAAAACACTTTTTTCTTTATGAGGTGGGCCATGAGATTGATAGGATGCCATATAGTGGTGATTTCCTATCCATCACATATGGGATGGTTTGGGCCAGCATGATTCATAACGTTGGAGAAAAGATCTTTGGAGATATAGTCTTCATCTTGCCACTCGAGGGAAACCTTATTGCAGCCCAAGATCAACAGATACTCTACACTTATCATAAGTGGAGAGGAGGACAACATGGGGTAGGATATTTTGTCTACCATGATCAGATTTTGAGCCCACCAACATTGCAGGAGCCAAAGGTGGAGGAGAATTTTCAGGAGTTTCCATGTTGGGAGGTAACTCATTTTGTATGGTTGATAGCTTGGGGATGGGAGATTCATATGAGGATGGTATATCCCAATATATATCATACCGAAGGCCTTTAGATAGCCCATTATTGCCTCCATTGATGTTTTAATTATACATGATGATAGCTATTTGGGTTGCTCACCAAAAGCTAGTTTGCATACTTGAGAGGGGCAACTTGGAGATGTATTGATGAGACAACATCTTGATATTTGGAGAATTTTATCATATGAGGATTCTACCAGGATAGAAGAGGAAGCTATTAAGTTCTATCCTTTTAGTTTCTTGAGGACAAGCAACATTTCGGACGGGAGGACTGTAATATTCAAAATTAGCATGCAGCTAATTGGAATATTTATTTTTTTTGTTTTCACATAGGAGATGAATAAATGGGTGAGGAGGCCCATACATTTTAGAAATATGAATAAAATCCCTCTTAGTGTGAAAAGGGATCATTATAGGAGCTGGATTTCAGACCCTCATGTGTGAAAAGGGGCATTCGCATGTGGACAAGGTCAAGTTTGACCAAGTCAACAGTGCTGGGATAGGAGGTGGAGATCATCTTTAGAGACAGTGCAAAGATGGTTGGAGGAAGATTCCTTGGTGGAGGAGACCCTAATGAGTGGGACCCAAGATGAGAAGGCTTCCAATTGTATAAAAGGAGCACAAGGCAGCCATAGGACGACATGTTATGGAGTGTTGAATTTGTGGTTTGTATGACTATTGTGCTTTCTTCAACTGTTTAGTTGAGATTGTTGTGATGCTAGCACAAGGCATTCCTGTTTAGGAATTCCTTATCCTTTATTGAGAGGCCTCTTGGAGGAGCTTGTACTTCATTTCTCCACATCCATGCTCAAGGCCAAGCCACCTCCTTCAGCTACAATGTTATTTCTACTGAAGTATAACATTGTGTTGCAGTGGAGGTTTCAAAACACCACTTCTGGAGCTTATTTTTTAGAGGAGAGAGCATTTATTCCTTTGAGAGATTAGTAAGGAAGATTTCAGATCTTGGAACTTGGCCAACACATTTTATATCTCCTACAACGCAGTCCCTCTCCTTGACTGTGTTATTTTCAGTGAGCATTTGCAGTGAGTGTTTGTAGTGATTGTTGGAGGGTGAGATCTTTAGTGATTGGATCAGCCTTTCACCCGAAGGATCCATTGGATGAGATTCATTAATCACATGTTCTATCTACAATCATCTTCATCTAGATCTTGAGTTGCAACTGCTATCATTCCTACGACTATAACTCCAACATTTTTGTACTTTTTCATATTTTAGGAAATCCTTTCTGGATTGTCTTGGAATTGTCTTTGGGGATCTAGATATTTTCTCCCAACATTGTATGAGTTTTATATTTACATATCCATGTATTGACATGCTCCAGTAGCAGTTATCTCTAATAAAACTGCATTTTCATAGCCTTTGGAATTTTCTGTGTAGCAGTTGTTACACAACATTTTGTCACCGTCCCTAAAATTCCTCACCCCGCATATTGGAGGGTATTTCCCGTGACCTGTGAGTAGTGTCAAACTCTACAAATATCTTCTTTGCATCCCTCTGCATAAGTACATGATTCTTCCTGTTGAATATTTCCTTAGAAAGCACTCAAAAACCTATGTTTTGGCATTGGCGCGGGTATCCAGTTCACCCCTTGTGCCAATGGGGAAAATTTGCACTAGAGGCCATGCCAGCTAGCGCTTTGTCCCTGTGTTGAGCCCACACCAGCCTTTTTGGGAATGTTTTTTAACAAATTGGAGGTGGAATTTTCCTTTAACCACCTCAGGAATGACTCATTGCAAGTGGTTAAACTCGATAAGCCACAGATCTCTTCCTTTAGGAAATGGTTGATGAAACATTCTTAGAGGATAGGACTCCCCCATGATTATAGGGATCCTAACTTCTCCTTCTCCCTCTATATAAACCGGCCTTCTCCCTTTACAAAAGATAGAGCTGAACATATAGCCAAGAAGCTGAACTTGGAGAGGAGACGTTATAGCTAAGTAATTGTTATAGAGAAGGTCAAACCAAGGAGGATCCCATAGAGAGAGCCCCGTTTGAATTACCGACGAGCTTTGTGAGACGCGTTCTGCTGGAACCCTGCTAGAGGAGATCGCAATGTTGAAGCCTAGTTGTACTCTTCCTTCTTTAATTAAATATACTTGACTATGATATTGTTACCATCTCTATGTTATATTTATTAACGCATGTGATTTAGTCTTCTTCGACTAACTAATAGTTAGGAATGCGAAATAGTATTTTGTGTATCGTCTTCGTTTCTTGTATATGTGCAAGTATCCAGGCGTGAGAACGAGCGGATCGTGACCTATCAAATTAGGAGCGGGAGGCAACCATTCTTCCGGTGACACAAAAGCGCAAGACCTACGGTAAGTGATATACCAATTCTTTGTCCATTCTTAACTAGGAATTGATGTCATAGCATGTCTTGTTTGTGGCTAGACCCACTCTAGGGCTAGTGGGATCGCCTCTGTCCACAGAGGGGATTTACCTCGCCAACAAATTGGCGACTCCACTAGGGAGTTTCCTTTTAGTTTTTCACTCTTTGAGGTCTTATTCATTCGATGGATTTAGTCGAATGAAAATTTCCCTGTTTGTTCATATTTTTTTCATCAATTACGATCTTTTAGTTTTTTCTTGAAGTGGTGAGTCTGGTCTTGGTCGGGAGAAATTATTTGTTTTTTTCTTGTTCAGGCATTGGCACTTTTATTTTTCTGATAGTCGTGCCGATTGGCTCTAGTTGTTAGTTAGAAACCCGCACCGATTGGCCATTGGCGCTAGTTGTCAGTGAGCAAGTCACGCCAGTTGGCGCTAGTTTCACCCACAAAAGTCGTGCCAATTTCAGGGTGCATGAAAAATTGAGGTTTTTTCCCCAAATCCTTCACTAGTGTGTCTTTCCCTTCCAGTCCTTTTCTCTGTATGATGTACACGTTCTCCCCTTTACTTTTTCACTTGTGAGCATAGATTACATTGCTCATTTTTCAACTGAAAAGTCTTCTTTCTATGATTTCTTGATGTGAAAGGGAATGAATGCCTTGTTTTCAGCTCATGCTTTGGAAGTCCTTTTTGTGCTTGACCTCATATGTCTTGTAGCCTTTTGAGGAATTTCATTACAAAGTGTTTAAAACAACGATTGCATTCTTAGTGTTTTTTTGCATCTCTTTTGATTCATCCTTAATTAAGAAAATTTTCGTTCATTTACTTTTCGCCTCAAAGTTTTCTTTTTCATTAAAATGCATTAGATGACATTGTATTGAAAAGTGTTTTTTTAGATTTATCATTGAACTTAGATTACATTGTTTAATGATTGAAAGCTAAAAATCACATTGATTACATTCTCTTTCATTAGAAACATGCATTAATTAGATTCTCATTTCATCGAAAAATGCATTGAGTGCATTCTTATTATTTCAAACGAGAAGAGAAATTGTGCATAGATTACAATTTCATAGTTTTCAAAAAAAAGGATTTTGCATAGATTACATTGCATAATTCACATCGTTGAATGTTTTAGATTACTTTTGGATAGTGAAAGTCATGTAGTTTGGAAAAATTTTCATTTTCAGTATTACTATATGTTGCCTCATTGTTTGAGACTCTCCCCTTAACTAGATAGCATTCATCAAATTGAAAGGTTTATTTTCTCATATAGCTGCATATAGGAGATTCAGATGATAGCGATAGGGCCTTGAAACCGAGACGTAATTCAAAATTAACTTTAAAATTTACTCAATGAACCTAAAGAAACATTGGAACTTAGCGTAGACATTTTAGTGGTCTAGGCTAGGGACATGTTCCGACATCTTAAAACCTAGTAGTTGTCGTTTTCCTTTTGGCTTTAGACAACGCTAGTACAGACTTGTGCTCCCCGTACCATCGAGTATATAAAGGGAGACCCTTCTAGGTTGCAATCCTTTTATCCATAGGAAGCCGAGTCTGTTGCTCTATAACTGTGATACACCGAACACAACATTCCGGGAGACTACCTGCATGTATGTTAAGTCCTTGGTCATTTCTCTTTCATTTGATCACCAAGGTGTATATGGCAGTTCACGGAAACCTGGTACACCCTTTTACCTAGACTACCTGAGTAGTCATTTTCGATATTTACTGACTCCATAAATTTGAAAAGATCATCGAGCACTTGTCCTTTCATGCTCGTTTCAACCTGAAAGTGATAGAGTCACCTTTTTCCTGTTTATTGACTCTTAAAAGATGAGATGATAGAGTTTGGTTTCAGTGTCTTAAAATTAAATACCCACGAAATATTCTTGGTTAAAGTTAGTTTCCTTAGTGTTGTTTTACCGTTGTTTCTAATGAAAACCTTTTCGGAGTTTACCAACCAAGGAATCCCCTCTGAGGTGAATCTTGGTCCTTTTCCTTCTTTTGGGAATGTTGGTGCTCTTTATATGGCAACATTATCCCTACGTGGTTAACTGTTGGGTTGCATGTTTGGTTATTCTTGACCTCTGTGGTCTCAAGTGTTCTGTCCACTGTACAACCATCTCCTCCACCTGAACAACACCATGTTTATTCTAAAGTGGACCTCTCCCCTTCTTCGCCTGTTTCTTCCTCCTCCCCTCTTCTACTTCGCCTAGTGAAAGTTTGGATTCTAGTAACCAGGTGGCTAAAAAGAAGAAGAAGAAGACAAAGAAGAAGAAGTCAAATAAGCGAGAGGCTAATGTTGCAGCTGTTGCATGTAAGAAACCATCCATCAAGAAACCATCCAACCTTCCATGGAAAGTCAAATTCCCTTGCATGTTGTGCAAAGGTGACCATATTCTTCGAGACTGCCCTGGCATTCCCAGGGTACTTGAAGCATGGTCCGATGGGCGTCCGTCGTTGCCTTTGGCTTCTGGAAGTCATATTTTTGACACATATTTTACTAGTACTGATAAGACTCGTAAGAAATAGGGTAAGATTACGAATCCCTGTAAGTTGTGTGAGGGGCATCATCCCATTCACCTTTTTCCGTACATGGATGAAGCCAAGAGAGTGTTGAACAACCCTATTGTTTTTGCTCCCTACCTTCCGACTAGTTACCAGAAACATTCTTCGAGTCCTCCGCTAGTTGATTCCACGATTGGTCAAGATTCAACCTTGGTTGACCCTGCTCCCCCAGAAATTTGAATTCAGGAATCCATTCCCAACCAACCATTGGTCGAGGAATCGATCGATCTGATCCCACCTACAGTTCATCAGGTCTTTTCTGTCGAGAGTGGATATCATCCCCCTCACGTTCCTCTTGTTTCTTCAGATTCTTCGAACTTGGAGAAAGATTATTCCATCCCTGTAGTTCAAGAATTTGCTCCTTCTACTCCCGTGATGGAAGTCCAGGAGAGTGCTCCTCTTGCTCCAGTAACACCAAGGGAAAATCATCTCAGTTCGATGGTGTCCCCTCCAAGTAGTTTGGTCACTTCCTTTGATTGGAGTCGATTTGCAGGATATTGCCTTCCATCTTATGTGCCTTTTGAGATCACAGTACAGACCTTTGATGTGGTCGTACCCAACAACATTATAAATGAAGGCACGTCTGCTAGTATTATGTCTTCCACTACTTGGAAAGCTTTTGGTTCTCCACTGCTTGTGCCTGTTAAGAAGAATCTATTGGCTTTTAATAGAGGAACCAGTCAACTGTTAGGAATCCTTCCGAAGTTTCCTATTACTTTGGGAAGGAAAACTGTCTATATAGGCATGATGGTTGTTCCAGGCCCCTTGGATTTCAATTTACTCTTGGGGTGCGACTATACTTATGTCATGGAGGCAGTTGTCTCTTCCCTCTTTCATGTGATTCATTTTCCACACAAAGGTCGGATTGTGACCGTTGATCAGCTTTCATTCATTGGTCCTAACGTGACATCTGGTCCACCATCATCCTTTCCAGGTCTCTACCCATCAGTTGTATCTTCCCTGCCACAGGTTAATTATGTGGATACTTGTCCCATGCCCACATTCAGTGATAGTGTCGTTGTGCATCATGTGCTGGGGGCATTGGGTCCTGATTTCTGATATGTTGTTCTCCCATCCGGTGTGGAACTCTTGGAAGCCGTTACTTCTCATTCATCATGATGAAAGGTCGTCTGAGGATAGTCCGTCTTCTATGTCAACCTTGTTAAAAAATTAATTAGGTCTTGAGGATGGTTCATCTTCTATGTCAACCACATTAAAAAATGAATTATATCTTGAGGATAGTTCTTTTAATGTTTCAACCTCATTAAAACAATGAAACACTTTCCCATTCAATTCGAGTCTTTCATAAGATCTCGCAAAATCCCAGTCGAGTCTTTCTCTTAATATCATAATTTGAACCTTCACTCCATTTTCCTTTCCTATGGACTGAAGCTTGGGGGGCATGTACCTCGAATTGAGTCACCTTGCTGGGGGCATGCTTACTTTTTCAAGCATATTTTGTTTCTATTTCAATCTTGTGTAAAAATGAAACCAGTTTCAATCATAGTTTATCTTTGTTTCAAGCTTGTGTAAAAATGAAACCAAATTCAAGCAGAGTTTCCTGATTTCAAGCTTGTGTAAAAATGAAACCATTCCCATTTTACCTCTTGTGATCGCCATTTTATCTACCTATTTTTCCAGATGAACCTTTGTTTTCTTATTCCACCGTCATTATCTACATGGTCGATCATATGCCTTCACTTGGTTGTTTTACCCATTCCTGAGGAACTGTTGCAATGAGTGGTCTTGTTAGTCAACCTCTTGACCTTTACCTATTCTGAGCATTTCCACCATTACCGGAACCAGTAGCTACCCTTAATACCACTCGTTCCTGTAGGAGGAGTCATCTTTTAGCTCTTTTTTGACTCTCGAAAATTGAAAATATTTCCGAGCCTCTTGTTGTCTTGAACTTAAATGGCTGCGAAACGATATCCACCTAGTATACATTTAACCCTTTTTCAGGCTAGGATGGATTATTTATGAAAAAGGAATATCTTAGCCTATCATGAATAAGAGGTTCTTTTAGATTATTTTCTACCTTTTCGGATCTGAGAGACTATTTACGAAAAGGGACTGTTGGAGTTTTCTTTTCTGCCTTCTTTTCAAATCTCTAAACATGAAAATATGTCGAGTTCTCCCTTTGTCAGACTCATTAAAACTTGATGACATCAGACTCCATCGTCATGACGTTATTCAAGTTCCTCCTTCCTAGGGCTTGTAAAATGTACTAGGTTGGATTTGTCCGAAGGACAAACTTATATGACAAGCCTATGGTATCCTCTTCAATCTTGTGTAAAAATAAATAGGTACTCGCCAGAAATGGTGGGGTAAAATGGAAGTTATTCGTCAGTTATGTCGGCAGTATGTCACTCTTGAACATGACACTTGTCTATAGTTCATGTTGGGTTGGGATATCTTCATTCTGTCACTTTGCCTCCATGGGTTTGGGAAATCTGTTTTCATCTCATTCAATTAAAAATCTTGTCAACATGACCTCTGATCCTATTTTAGTCAAATGCTGCCAAATTCCAAAGTCGTGTCACCGATATGTTCAAGAGAAAATCCTTATACAGTTTGTACATTCTCTGATCCTCTGTTTTAGTCTTGATTCACACTCATATTACCTTTTCTATTTTGTGTCTATGATGTGGGATTCATTATGACCCTCCTTCGATGAATCGCTTCCCGTTGACTTCAACTCATTATCTGGGAAGTTGATCTAGAGACTCCTTTCTGGTACCTTAGAGCTTGCATGCCCTAATGGGAATTTATTCACATTCGACAACATGTTCACATCATTGGCCTTCGATCGAGTAATTTCATGGGTGTTCGGCTTCAGCTCACTATTCACATTCCGTGGATTGTACTAGTAGTACCTTGAAAGCCATTGATATTATGGGTGGTTTCTCTCTCACTTGTTAACGGTTCTCATCATTGACCAATAATAAAAGTGATTTTATAGCATGTTTGGCTTCGTTACGTCTATTCACATGTTGGAATTTGCACTTTGATTGGGTGGTCTTGGAGCGTAAGTCCTTGGGCCTCGATCACAAAAGTCCAGGTTGCGAGGAGTGATGAGTCATTCATGATTATATACATGATTCTTTAGACGCATGGCTGCGACCATACCATGGGTTCTCTTATTTTGATCCTCTCTATACAGATGGCTGCATCCATACTGTGGATCTATTTCATATTATCCCTTTATTTGGATGGCTACGTCCATGCCGATCATCCATGCACATGATCCTCTTCTTGATGGATAGTTGCGCCTATACCATAGATTCATGTATTTTCAATAGAGATTTTAGTTATGTATATATGCTTGATTTGTAGGTCTCTCGACAGCAGCATCTGGTTCCTAGCACGTACTTGTAAATAATTTCACCACTCACTCATGTTCAGACTTCATACTTTAGGGGGCATCTATTACACAATAATTTGTCACTATCCCTGCAATCCCCATCTCGCACATTGGAGGCTCATTTCTGTGACTAATTAGAAGTGTCATGCCTTGCAAATACCATCATTGCATCCCTTTTCATGAGGAAAACATTCCCTCTGTTGACCATTTCCTGAGCAGACCAATAAAAACACCTGTTTTTGCCTTGGCGTGAGTAGCCAGTTACACTCCCGCGCCGAGCTGGAAAATTAACACTAAGCCCACACGAGTTGGTGCTTTGTCCCAGTTAAGCCCCCGCGTTGATCTGTTTATGGAATTTTTTTTAAAATAGAGGTGAAGTTTCGATCACAAAAACTTCGTGGATGAGTCATAGGGAGTGGTTCGACTAAATAACCACGGCCTCCCTCCTTTGGCCTCTTGTTTCCACCTTATGGGGAAACCTCCCAAGGGATAAGGCCTCCCTTCCACTATTTTAGGGATCCTAACCTCCTCCTCTCCTCTATAAATATATCCATCTTCCATTGATGTGCTAGTGGAATAGATAGCTGAAAAAGATAGCATAGAAAAGAAGCAATCATAGCTTCGGGAGAATAGTGCAGAGTGTGATTTTTTGTGTGTGTGTTGGGAAAATAGTGAGATCCTGGACCTTTGTGTGTGAGGGTGTCACAAACTTGCTTGGATATAGACCTGCCGAAGGAGAGCCTCAACATCAAGGCTTGGTTGTAAACTCCCCTTGTCTTTTTCATAATAAAATGCATCTGATGTTTATCTTCCACTCTTTTTTACATTTATAATGAGATTTCTAGCATTCCTTGATCAGTTAGATAGGTTGTAATTGTTTTATGTTTGTCGTGGTTTTATGCTTGTTGTGGTGTCTTGACTATCTATACAGGTAATTGAACGTTGGTAGTAGCATGTGTCGAGCTTGAGAAGAGTGACGGATCAAGAATCTTCGACGGAAGATGAAAACATAGCATCAGAACAAGGTAGGACATCTTCCTTGCTCTGAATTTCATTTACAGTCTAGGAAGGTAGATGTTAGTATGTTCCCGTAGTTGCTAGACCCACCCTAGGGCTAGAGGGATCACCTCTGTCTGCAGCAGCATCTGGTTCCTTGCATGTACCTATAAATAATTTCACCCCTTACTCACTCTCGGACCTCATGCTTTAGGGGGCATCATTACACAGCATTTTGTCACGATCCCTACAATCCCTCGCCCTGCATATTGGAGGGTCTTTCCCATGACCTGTGAGTAGTGCCAAACTATGCAAATACCTTCTTTTCATCCTTCTGCATAAGGAAATGATTCTTCCTGTTGAAAATTTCCTTAGAAAGCACTCAAAAAACTATGTTTTGGCATTGGCGCGGGTACCCAGTTCACCCCTCGCGCCAATGGGGAAAATTTGCACTAGAGGCCACGCCAGCTGGTGCTTTGTCCCTGTGTTGAGCCCACGCCAGCCTTTTTGGGAATGTTTTTTAACAAATTGGAGGTGGAAGTTTCCTTTAACCACTTCAGGAATGACTCATTGCAAGTGGTTAAACTCGATAAGCCATGGATCTCTTCCTTTAGGAAATGGTTGATGAAACATTCTTAGAGGATAGGACTCCCCCCATGATTATAGGGACCCTAACTTCTCCTTCTCCCTCTATATAAACTGGCCTTCTCCCTTTACAAAATCTAGAGCTGAACATATAGCCAAGAAGCTAAACTTGGAGAAGAGAAATTATAGCCAAGTAATCATTATAGAGAAGGTCGAACCAAGGAGGATCCCGTAGAGAGAGCCCCATCTGAATTCCTGACGAGATTTGTGAAACGCGCTCCATTGGAACCCTGCTGGAGGAGATCGCAACGTCGAAGCCTAGTTGTACTCTTCCTTCTTTAATTTAATATACTCACCTATGATATTGTTTCCATCTCTATGTTATATTTATTTAACGCATGTGATTTAGTCTTCTTTGACTGACTGATAGTTAGGAATGTGAAATAGTTTGTTGTGTATTGTCTTCTTTTCTTGCGTATGTGCAGGTATCCGGGTGTGAGAACGAGCGGATCGTGACCTATCGAATAAGGAGCGGGAGGTAGCCATTCTTCCAGACGACACAACAGCGTAGGACCTACAGTAAGTGATCTACCAAGTCTTTGTCCATTCTTAACTAGGAATTGATGTCATAGCATGTCTTTTTTGTGGCTAGACCCACTCTAGGGCTAGTGGGATCGCCTCTATCCGCAGAGGGGATTTACCTCACCAACAACAATCTACTTCATATTTCATGTACATGCTTTCTTAAGGCTAGTATTGCCTAACCTGAGTGATTATTTCCTCAAGATCTTGTATACATTTTGCTGTTGTAACATTAATATGATGGTTATGTGCTCTTCTTACATTTTATGAGTTGATTTATCAGTGCTACTCCAGTTTTGTGTTCATGTACTGCTACATCCCCATTTTGGGATATTACACCATTACTACCTCTATCTGTGTATCCTTCTCATAGATTTGTACTTGATGTTGTAACTTCAATCTTTCAAATTCCTTTTGGAACTGTGCCATTTTCTTCTTGACTTGTTTATTGACATTATTCTTTTCTTGTTCCAGTTGTCTTTCTAGCTCTTGAACTCTATCTTTTCTTTGTCTGAGCAAAATTTTCACTTCTATTGCATTATCCATTGTGGCATTTGCACATGCCCTTGCAAATTGTGATAGTTTGGTAAGATGTTTTGTTGGATTGAAAAAAGTGTCTTTCCAAACAACATCTATTGATTCATTATTGAGAGTTGTCACTATTTCATCAAATCTTCTTCTTTTCATCCTCTTTACTACAAATTTGTGACTTGGACTGTAGAAAATGTCTAGTGAAGGTATTTCCTCAATATTTAAAATGGTTTCTTCTATTGAAAGGCCACTATTGTTTCTGATAGTTTCTGAGTTTCCTTAGGAGTTTGAACACTTGTTGATCCTTCTGGATTAGGATTAAGTGGTGTCTGTAGTACTTTATTAAACTTTGTCCATTATTTTCCCAAATGCTCTACTTGAGATTTTACTGTATGCTAAGGTGTAGTTTGAACTTGCTGAAGTTATTTTGAATATGCTTTTAATATTTCAGCTTCACCAGTTCCTTCCTCAGTATGTATATCAGTTCCTTTGATTACATCTTTAATTATCTTATTAGGGCTCTCATTTTTACTTTCAGATTCATTATCATAATGATTTGAACTTTGAGATGTGTGTTGTGAATGCTCTGAATCTTGAATTGATTTTTCCTGTGACTCATCTTTTGAAATATCTTTTACTTCATCATTTAAACTGATACTAGGGGTTGGCTCCCTGACATGTTATATTAGTAACAAGTATAATGGGACTGTTTCCAACCTTTTGTTTCTATATTCATAAAAAGCTTTAAGGCCTGCTACACTGAGCTTATTAGATGCCATTTTTAATACATATGTAAGTTTCTCTGTTCCTTCAAATAAATCATTAAAAACATTATTTTCATGCACGAAAGGTCTAACTTTAAGAGCAATGTTAAAATTTTTGACCACATTATTAGGATCATATTGTCTCCCTAGCATTAAATCTAGATTCAAGGAAGTAATGTTTGGAATTTCCTTTGTTGTATGACCTACCTAAAAAAGGGTGAAGGTACCACACTGTGATGGAAATGTGGGCCAAATGGCTTTCTTAGAATCCCCTAGTTGCTTGGTTATACCATTTAAAATTTTTTTTATATGAAATTTCTCTAGCCAAGAGTTTATCTAGAACATAGTAGGGAAAAACATGAGGGGGATAAAGACTCCCTAAAGCTCTGACATAAGAAAAATTCTCTTATTTGAACCATCTGACCACAGGAAAAATATCTACACTGGCCTCTTTAGAAAATCTAGGAGATTTCTCATTAAAAATGGTTTGATGAATGGGCAACATGACTCCATGAAAGATCGTATAGAAATGGGAATGAAATTCAGACTCCCACAGGACTTTATGATAAATATGAATAGGGTTAGGGTCTTGGTTGGTCCATTTCCAACCTATAACAAGAAATTTCAAGAAGAAAAATATAGCATCCATGATGTATGCACTCATGTAAAAAGGAGGGATTGTCCTAGTCGAAAATACCCTATTTGTTCTGTAATCCATAATGGGTTTGGCCAAATTATTGTATAAAATGTTTTCACAATTCATGATAGTAGAATTGATGACTAGGTCAATTAAGGGAACCCATTCAATGGAAAATTTAGTGGTATCAAGTCTAGAAAACAATATACACATCATTGCTACTACAAAACAGTGAGGTGATGGCAATTACACTATTGGGTACATACCAAGTTTGTCTTGCTTTAATTTTCTTTGATCTGCCTTCCATTGCTTCACCACCTTCATTGGGTCTTGATTCTCCTTTGCAAACTTTTCCAGGAAAGCTTTATCATAACCTTTTCATGGCATTGGAAAATGGTACATTGTACACAAATCCTCGGGGGTGAATGAACCCATGTTTTCCTATTTGGAATTATTGAACTTCCTGTCTGCAATATTGAGATTGTCGATGACCCATTTTACCATATCAGTTTATGGTAATATCTTTGGCCTTGCAACTATCCTATGTAGAAATCAATATGCAACTTCGAAGTAGGAAGGTTCTGATGAATCAGCCGCATCCGCCGTTGCTAATTTATCTAGTTCCCTTGGATTTTCTCCTTCAAACAGATTATACATTGATTCCCATGATGAAGTTCCACTATCCTTATTGCATGTTGTGTCTGAAAATAGTGGAGGCATGTATGTAACTTTAGAAGTGGATGATTGGGCAACTAATTTTCATTTCTTTTTCATTTATGTTAATATCTCATTCTCGGTAGTTTCCTGAATACAAGCAAGACAAGGAAATTTAGAATTGAGATGAAGAGCGAAGAGGAATGGAGAAACAAAGTTAAATCACCATAAATAAAAAAAACCGGTGCTTTTATTTGAAACATGCTTTAAAAAGATATCGATATTTTTGAACCCCATAACCATTGAATCTCATTAATAACCTTTTAAACGATGATCAAATATTTTACGTATTTTACACTATATGTCCAATCAAAATATTTAGATCATTAGATCTTATTAACATACCAATTGATTAAGTATCACTTCATGCACTTTAGTAATAAATGTTGTATTGCAAATCACAGATTTTACAAGCATCCCTATTATGTATTTCGATCGTGAGTGCACGTGAGATGCAATTTGCACAAATCACATATCGCACTTTATCAAGGTGGGAGTAAATTTCATTCAGGATGATGTTGTAGGGTGTGATATGCGCTAAAACTCAAATCATTGAACTTAATCGGATTTTTTGGATATGTTTCAATGTTCATTTATTGTTCTATCAGGGCCGGACTCATACAGTTTCTTTTCATATGATATCACTATTTTTTTGTCTTTTAAGGAGGCATGATGTGATTTATAGTTATAATAGTTTCTAAGTTTTTTTTCATGGGGAATTACATATAACTCAAAAGGGTCTTAGCGCTTATCAAAATTCACAGATTTTATATGTGTTCTAACTTTGTTATCTCATGAATTTTGTGATTTGCACTAAGTGCAATGAAATCAAAGCGAAAGAGGTTCATTTCTTTTATTCCTGATGTTTTAAAACTTAATTCTAAGAAAAATAATGTTTCGTAAACTCTATTTTTTTTAAAGGGTCCCCATTTATTATTCATAACCTAAATAGATATTCAAATAAATGGGGGGGTTGTTTTATAATACAAGAGAAACTTATTTTTATATTTAAGTTCTTATTCTTTTTGTACCAATGATATAGGTGTAGCAATATGTTGTGATTCTGAGTCCTAAGTATCTCATTTTGAACCTTAGCCTCTTCTCTCTCCTGAATCAAATGTTTGTTAAGGATTTCCAACTCATAAACATATTGCTTCAAATTTTCTTCAATGTTTTTTCCCTGTTCTACACTTGGTTTTGTTGCTGAGGTCTCACCTGTTTCAAATTGAGATGACTTTGATTCCTACCATACCTTATTCTCTAGAGATTATACATAATCATAGATCTCTTGTTGAACTGGATTGATTTCTGGGGTCTGCCTTGTTGGACTGCCTATTGGACTACTTGTTGGACTGACTATACAAGGTGTATTGAACCCTTAATGTTCAAGATAAATAATCTATGGTGATTTATTATTTGTTGGTAATTTTGAAATTATCCTACTCCTCCTTACATTCATTCCCGAACTTTTAATGTTTTTATTTTGTTTATTTTTTATTTTTTATTTTTGTATCTTTTTAATTTTTAATTTTTAATTTAATTTAATTTATTTATTTATATATTTATTTATTTTAATTACTTTTATTATATATATATATATATATCTATATATATATATATATATATATATATATATATATATATATATATATATATATATATATATATATATATATATATATATATATATATTCGGGGCGATTACTTTTTGTTTTCGGTTTTAATCTAAACATGGGTTGGCTTGGGATGGATTTCTTCCTTCTAAGCTCTTATTTTACAATTTTCAAATTGTTTTTTTCAAGAAATTTGGACAATGGATTATTGTCCTCAAATGGGCCTTTTGGAATTTCAGTCGCATTTTCTTTTTGAACTTGTTCTTGGATTCTCTCTTTTTCAAGACTAGTGTTTAATTTTCTCCTACTTCTTTTGACTTTGTTGCTTGGTTCTTTCTTTGGAGCTTCCAAAAAATGATTTCTTACGAAGAAATCCTGCCAATTATCCCCTTTTTATTGCAAATGTTCTTCTAACAAAATCTTAATGATTCCATGATGGTACAAAGAACTATCTATGGGCCTAGATTCTCTTTGAATACTAAATTCCATTTTCTTCAATATTTGCAATAAAAATTAGGGTAAATTGAATTCAACCCCATCAACAAAGTGCATCATAAGGCTATCATGATAAAAAAAAAATTGTTCCAAATTCCCCCTCGCATGTTATGAATTTTTCAATTTCTAATAGAAGATTTCTCCATTTTCATCTTATTGCTGTGCTAGAATACCTTTCTTGAAAATGGATAAATACATACCTGGTTCCTTTAAGAAGTGTACCCACTCAATGTTGAGATTCAAAAAGATGATGAGCTTAGTGAAAATCAGCCACCTTCACTAAGTGGGCTTGCAGGCGATTTTTAGGTGTAAGTCAATTTTTATACTATGTCTATTTTTAGACATGGTGATCATATTTCAGAAGTTACAGGATGTTATTTGTGGATGGTTGGTCAAGTTGGAAAAATAGATGAAATTATATTTTTAGAATATTGGGCAAAGTCTATTTATAGATCGTTGATATAAAAATATAATTTTCGATTATTATTAGCTCTTAATAATAATCTGACAATAAACATCAACTTATTCTCTTGGAGCACTCTATTTCAGTGTATAGATTTGGAAAATCAGTGGGTTGAAGGAATTACGCAATTCCTAGGGTTTACTGGTGGTTGTGCATGGATGACTTAGTTAGAAATAAAGTGGAAAAGTTATGACAGAGTTGGAAGAATAGTTCATGGAGTTGTTATTCAGTTTAACTCAATTAATGGAGTTAAACTCAGTTGAGCTAGTTGTATCTAGTCTAACTGAATGATACACTAGTGAGAGTGGAGTGAATTAACTAGTTAATTAATTCACAAACAATAACTCATTAATCAACTGAACAAATACAAAAGTTAACTATAGTGCATGTCAATTCTAGTGGAGACCCAGTGGAGATATAGGTGAAAGGGCAAGATGCATTATCTGTTGTGACTATATTGTTGCATTGATTGCACCACGCACACATTGGAGTTTCCAATGAGGATTGCGTAGTCAATGCAAGGCCAATTCAAATTCATTAAGGGGTCTTCTTTAATATGGATTGCGCAGTGGAGGCAGGCTATCAGGTGGCAAGAAATCAGTGCATGGATTTGCAGATTTCTTTTGATTAGTGTGTGATGATTGATTGTACTGAGAGCTTGATGTACTGAGATTTGCATGAGATTTTTACATGATCACCATGATACATAATATATGATAGTTGGGGTTTTGAGCTTCGGTCTTTCCCGTTAAACAACTGTGTTATGTGCGATTATTTTTATTGCTTCATGTGTTTGCAATTGAGTTTAAGTTTCCGCAAAATATTAACCGTGGAAGGATTCTGTATTTAGAAAGAAGATAAATATTGTTAGATCAGGAGAATATGGATATATACATGCATCTTGTATATAATTTCTACACTCAATCTCCTTAATTTTCCTATTTTTAAGCCAGTTTCCTCCATTCCTTGGGAGTCCCATTGCTTCTACTATCACTGACTCCATGAGAATGATTTTTATTTCTTCAATTTCAGCCTCTACTCCATCAAAGGCCCAATTGAATGCTTTAGTAACCTATGGTTCATATCCATTGAAATTCTAGAAGAACTGGAGCCAACCCACGTGTTGTAACTGATCCTTAACCTTGGAATAAGCTTGGAGAAAATTCTCACCATTCGGTTCATAATGAACAAGCGTACCCATAGTGTGGAGAAGGTTTCAACCTAGAATGCTCTCTTCAATTGTGAAATGGAAGAAAAATGAAGAGTGAAGGATTTGGAATGAGAAATGAATATGGAGTGGATTTTAAATGATGGAGAGGTAAGGTGTTGATGGAGGAATTCATATTATGTCCGACTTGTACTTGTGCAACTCCGTAGTTCTGCTTTCAAAGGACTGGTGTTATGTGCTTGCTATATTATTCGGATCTTGATGTGACAAGAGTGAAATGATGACGGGTTAAGGTCATAAGGGTTAAAATATTTATAATATCCTTAATCCTGTAATATGACATCCATAGTTTAAAATCTAAGTTTTTAAATGAAACATAACTCAATTATTCTTACATACCTTAATGTTTCTTTTGATACATTTCTCTTGTTGAATTTGATTTTGGTTGCAAAATTATGAATTGGTTATAGAATCATAGGAATTTTGTCTATCATCTTGTGGATCTGTTGGAGAATAATTCCTTATTGTTGATATTTTATCACTTGAAAATTTGAAGAAAAATAGGGATAAAAGGAAACGAGGATGAGATAAAAACGATTTATGAAAATCTTAACTCCCAAGAAATATCGGTTTTCAATCAATATTTTCTGTATAAACACGCCAACAAAGTTTATTTTCATGTTTACACACACACACATATATATTTTTTTATTTTTATTTTTATTGAAAAAGGAATTACAATGAAGTTGAAAAGTGAGAAGGAAAATATCCTTTCTTAATCAACTTAAACTCAAAATTCTCTTTCACATACTTATCAAATTCCTCCTTTGTGAATGGTTTATGATATAATCTCAATCTATGTCCATTAACAAGGAAATAATTTTTTTCATCATCAATAGTCTTGATTTTGACTGCTTTATTGTCAAAAATAATATCAATCTCATAAGGACCAAGCCAATGAGTTTGAAATTTTCCTTGAAAATATTTAAACTTGGAATAAAAAAGAAGTTCCTAGTCACCCTAGTCACCTTGCTTGAATTTTTTGTCTTTGATGAACTAGTTATGCCATTTTTGTCTTTGTCGTTGCACTATGATAGTCCTTTGAATAACATACTGTCAGAGTTCATTTAGCTCATTCAATTATGCTAGCCTTTGCTTTTGAGCTTCTGACTGGTGAAGGCCCAATTTAGAAATTGTTCTGTAGGTTTCCACTTGGAACTTAATTGGAAGAAAAAATTTCTTCCCATAGACAAGCTCATAAGGAGTATTCCCAATTGTGTTTCTTCATGTGGTTCAATATGCTCACATTTCTTCTGCAAGATTTTCTACCCAATCCTTTCTATGAAAATGCACAATTTTGGTAAGAATTTCTTCAAGAACCTTGTTAGTAGATTCCACTTGCCCATTGGATTGTGGATGATATGGAGTAGAATTTTGATGCTTTGTTTTATAATGTTCCAAAGTATTTTGTACCAATTTGGATGTGAATTGGGTACCTTGATCTGTTACAATTTCTCTTGGAACACTAAAATGAGTAAAAATATCCTTAAAAATAAATGTAACTACAACATTTTTAGTTGCAAATAAAAGATGCTTATCTTCTACCCATTTTGTGACATAATATGTGAAAAAAAGTATGTACCTTTTATGTTTGGATGGAGGATTTATAGGTCCAACAAAATCTAGAGCCCATTTTTCAAAAGGCTCTACAAGTACTTGAGGTTGTAGAGGCATTTCATTTGAAAGTACTAGATTTCCCATTCCCTGACAGCTATCACATCTTTTGAAATATTCTTTGGCATATTTGAAAATTGATGGCTAATAATATCCCAAAATAAGGATTTTGTATGACGATCATTTTCTAGTGAAATTCCCTCCAAATGGTTCATCATGGCAAGCCTTTATAATTTCTAGTACTTCATCTTCTTGAAGACATATTTGAATGACCAAATCTCATCTAGTTTTGTATAATTCCCCATCCATCCAAGAATAGGATGCACTAGTTTTGATAAATTTTTGCTTTTCTCTTGATGACAATTGTGGTGGAAATTTTCCTGAAGCTAAACAATTGGCAATATCTGCATACCAAGGCAATTTAGTAGATACTGCAAAAATATATTCATCAAGAAAATTGTCTTTTATAAGAACATCAACATTATGATTTTTCATTCTGGAAAGGAAATCAACAACCATGTTTTATTTTCCAGGTCTACTAATAATAGTAATATTGAATTCTTGTAATAGTAACAACCGTCTTTTAATTATTCCATTAGTAGTTGGTTTATTCATTAATTATCTAATGGAATAATGGTATGTGTTGTGGCCTGTTTTTTTTTTATATGTTGTATATATGGTAATATATATTTTGAAAAATATAAAAATATATATATCTGAAAAAATATATTTTTGAATAATGATGCGCTAAAGGTTGTCAGAGTACTTTGTGGCAAACAAGTGGGACCCCTACCGACACATAATGTTAAAGAAGGAGTGGGTTACATCGTGGGGACCATGGCTTCTATAGAATTTGCATGATGGCACAAACCCGGCATCACAAAGCGCCCGAGGGTTATTACAAGGAGTGCCTCTACAAGAATCTTTGACCTATGGTGGTTGACTTGAATGAGTGTCCTAGATTAACTATGGGGGCATTGCTCTGAGATTTATCCCATACTGCGGAGTCCCCCCTCAGTGACAACAATAGGCGAGCCGACGATGTCAGTAAGCAAGCTATCCATGTCACTGTTGACGTCATATTTCCATGTCATCTCAATTGTCTTGTCATCTACCTTCATTTGTTTTATCTTCGTACAACATATTTTCCCACCGAGTCTTATTTTGCCTATAAAAGGGTTTTTTTTCGTCATTATTTTTCCACGTCTGCTCTTGAGCACACAAATTTTTCAACCTCTGTACCAACATTCAAGTCATCAACTGGCTCATCAGAACCAAGTATTCCATATAATTGTACTTGATTTTTTTAAAGATGTCAAAGAAAGGTGTTTTGGCTGGGTTCTCCACCCACATTACCTTAAGGGATACAAAAACTGACATTGTAGACACTGTCTACTGATGCAGGAGCATCTCGACTTAGCTAGCAGTGTGATGTTTTGCTCACATGTTGTGGCTAATCCAAAAGGAATAAACATTAGTATTAGTATTTTATTTTATTGGTATTATTATTATTATTTATTTATGAGAATAGTTGGTTTGTTTTGTATTTTTAATTAATTAGGAATAAAATTAGGAATTGGTTTCTTTCCCTGTGTAGAAATAGAGCCAACATAGGGATAAGCACTTAAAAATAGGGAGGTATAGATTTGTTGAGAAAATTCGAGAAGAAACCTATTCTAAGAGGAACAATTTAATATTTCAAGTATAAATAAGAGGGAAGTAGGGAGGAAAAACCAAGAGTGCCAGTGTAAAGACTGCAATCACAAAGGGGAAATCAATGAAATATTCAGCCCATGCAGTGTAAATGTAATTTTTATTTTGCATTATATGTTTCTTTTTGAGTCTGAAAACTTTATATGTATATGCTCTATGTGAGTGTGTGAATTCTTGAACGTTGGTGTATTCGAGAACAAAAAAGACAAATGCGAAGACTGCAAGTTGTTTAAGACGTAGTCCCTGTATATGCATGGTGTGCAGCCTTAACTCACTACCATGAGTTTGGTCTTAACAACGGCCATGAAAGAGAAGTCTTAACATACTGTAGTGGAGTGCGGCCAGGTATAAGCATTGGTGTGGATGCAAACATAGGAGGCGTTGGAATAGTGCGGTGTATCTGAGGTTGAAAATACACTACAACAATGGCAATGACACCCTATAGGTCATGCGTTGATGCTAGCATTGGTGCAAGTCCACTTGCATTGCTATAAAGCCACACTGTGGTTTGATGTGCGGATTTAGTTCCTGTGTGATTGCGTGAGGAACTAACACAATCCCTGAGGATTTATGATGTAAATAATTTGATATATGTGTTAGCATACAACGCCATTATGATATGTTACAGTCAGTTGGAAATTGTATACTTGGTTGCAATGGATTTTTTTCTTGTGAGACTGCATGAGAAACGCAAAAAAATTCCCGTGGGTCATTGTGATAGGCTAGCATTCGGTATTGTGGTAAGCACATATGTATAAATAATGGCATTCCATTTCACACAGTAAAGGAAACTATGGATCAATGTTTGTAGGCGTCTTTGAAGTCATATTTAGTTGCATTTGTTTTGATATGCCTGTGTGAATGGCTCGTGTTGGCAGCAACTGCAATAATGTAGCATTTTCTTCCAGATATGTTGTCCCATGTTGGTAATGCCATTAACATATCAAACTTTGTTATCTTCACATTGTTACATTTGCATTGTGACAGATAGTAATGATTTCCTTGATGCTTACATCGACTTTTGTAATGAGTTGATATTTGTATAGTTCAATAATGAAGTTACAAAGGGAATTGTAACTTTTAGAGTTTCAAATAAGGATCATTGTTTATGTTGCACACTAAGAGATAAGGAACAAATAAGTTCCATGATATGTGGAGAGTTTTTTTGGGACTTAGTAAAATTGAATAATTTTTCTATACTAAAAATTAAAGTGGAAATTTTTTTTTCTACATCAATTTTGGTATCAGAGCTATTGAGTTGTTCTTCAGCATTGCAGAGAATGCTGCCCAGAAGAGGATCTAGAATAGGTCGAGGGAGACCTATAGAAAATGCAGTTATGCTAAACGAAATTTGACACTGTCATACAAGGATGGCCACAATGGAAACTATTCAAAGGAGGGAGACAAATGATGGAATTTCCAATGCCGATGAAGAAGACACCACTGAAGAATAAAGAGAGGAAGAAAGCAAGGCAGTTAAAGTTATGAAGATGCTAGCAAAATCTGGTATTAGACCAAAGGTAGAAGTACCTTTATATGATGGAAATATTAGTGTGGAAGTACTAATGGACTGGATCAGTTCATTATACAAATATTTCGACTATGAAGTAGTTGATGACAAGAAGAAATTGAAGTTTGAAGCCACGAGATTGAAGGGCCATGCAGCCCTGTGGTGGGATGAATTGCAATTATCTAGGCAATGAAAAGGGAAACCCAAAATCAAGCAATGGGATAAGATGGTGAGTAAATTGAAAGGTAAGTTCATGCTGAAATATTATCAATTAAATCCTTTTAGACAATTACAAAACTTAAAGCAAAAGGGGATGACTATCAAAGAATATACTGAAGAATTTGTAAGCTGAGTATTAGAGCGGGACATATTGAAGATGACATAGAAAAGGTAGCTAGATATATAAATGGTTTGAGATATGAAATACAGGATGGGATAAGGTTATTAAATCTGAAGATGATTGAAGATGCCTATCAAGCAACTTTGAGGGCAGAGGAGAAAATGTTGCGCAAAGAAAATCAAAGGAATAGAGGCAAGAGTCCGGCAAAAGGAAGAGGAACATTTAAGTCCAGATTTCAACACTCCCAAAATGAAGCAGCGAGTTTGAGTAATATATCACCACAAAGAGGAGACTCTGGTCGTGGAAGGTTTGTGCCCAGAGGTAGAGGCCGAGGAAGAGATATTCAGTGATTTACATGTGGTGAGTGGGGACATGTGTGATTGGATTTTCCTCACAATAGATTAGCAACCCAGCGAAATGTGAACGTTGTTGAAACAAAGAAAGAAATTCCTCAGACTGCAGTCAAAGAAGAACCACCTGAAGTTGGAGAATCCTTGTTGTTGAAAAGGATAATGCTTAAAGCAACTAAGGAAGCCAAATAACCATCTCAGAGAAAGAATCTATTCATAATTGTATGTAAGTCAAATGGTAAGTGTTGCAAATTTGTAATTGATAGTAGAAGTACTGATAACTTTGTTTCTACATAAATGGTGGACAAATTTAAGTTAGAGAAAATAGTACACCCCACTCCTTATAAAGTATTGTGGCTTTAAAAATGCCATCAAATTATTGTAACTAAACAATGTAAAGTTGAAATCTAGTTTGGTACTTATAAGGATGTTATTTTATGTGATGTAATGTTGATGGATGTATGTCACATATTACTAGGAAGGCCCTGGCAGTTTGACCAAAAAGCCATACATGATGGCAGAAGAAATGATTATACTCTTGAGAAATATGGGAACAAGCATACGCTGCTGCCATTAAAAGATGAAGCTGACAAGAAAGCACCAGGAAACAACATTATGTTGATGAGTGGAAAAAACCTGTTACAGGAAGTCAAGAAACGCGAGGAGATGCATTTTTATTTTGTAGGGAGACCCGAGGTAATTTTAACTTCTACAAATTTAGAATATTTTCCTGAAGAAATTCGAAATCTGTTGAATTAGTTTGTTGATATTATTGTGGATGAGTTACCAAATTAGTTACCGCCCATCAAGAGTATTAGTCACCACATTGATCTAATCCCTGGAGCTAGTTTTCCGAATAAAGCAGCCCATAGGTTAACGCCATAGGAAAACGCCGAAGTTGGAATACAAGTGCAAGAGTTAATGGATAAAGGATTAATCATAGAAAGCCTCAGTCCATGTGATGTAGCAATAGTACTCAGTCTAAATAAAGGGGGTGAATGGCGCATGTGCACAGATTCTAGAGCCATAAATAAAATCACCATCAGGTATCGTTTTCCTTTACCATGAATGGATGACTCAATGGATTGTTTGAGTGGATTGAATTATTTTTCTAACATAGATTTGAAGAGTGGGTATCATCAGATAAGAATTCAAGAAGGGGATGAGTGGAAAACTGCATTCAAAACAAAAATGGTTAGTAATGCCTTTCAGACTTACTAATGCAACTAGTACCTTCAAAAGGTTGATGAATAAAATTTTGAAGGAATATGTGGGTAAATTTGTAATTGTTTATCTTGCTGATATTCTCATTTTTAGTTGAAGTACAAAGGAGCATCGAGAACACCTTAAATTAGTTCTAAAGACTTTGCAAAAATAAAAACTACTAACAAATTTGAATAAGTGCAGCTTTATGAAGGAAGAAATAATTTATTTAGGGTTTGTAGTCTCTAAGGAAGGGTTGAAAATGGATCTAGAGAAAATCCAAGAAATTGTGAATTGGCCAACTCCTAGAAGCATATTTGAGGTAAGAAGCTTCCATGGTCTTGCAATTTTCTACAGAAAATTTATCCGAAGCTTTAGTCATATTTGTGCACCCATTATTGAAACAATCATAGAAAATAATAAACCATTAAAATGGACAAAAGTAGTAGATCGAAACTTTAAATTACTAAAGAAAAAAATTACTGAAAAACTAGTCTTGGCTTTACCAAATTTTGAGAAAGTTTTCCAGGTTGAAACTTATGATACTAGAATTATTGCGATTGGAGCAATTTTGAGTCAAGATCAGAAACCAATAGCATACTTCAGTGAAAAACTAAATGAAGCAAAGAAGAAATATTCATCGTATGACAAGGAATTTTATGTTGTTGTACAGGCTTTAAAAAAATGGAGACATTATTTGTTGCCAAAAGAGTTTGTGTTATATTCCGATAATCATGCATTATAGTTTATAAACAACCAACCAAAATTAAATTAGAAACATGCGAAATGGGTAGAATATTTGCAGATTTTCACTTTTGTAATCAAACATATGAGTGGTAAATTGAATAAAGTTGTTGATGCTTTGAGTAGGTTGAACTTAACTGTGCAAGAATTACAAGTTGGTGCTGTAGGGTTCGAGGAAATGGTTGACATGTATAAAGATGATGCAAAGTTTAAAGAAATTTATGCAGCTGTAGAAAATCCAATAGTCCATAATAGAAGCTAGTGGTTGGATTATCTTATCCTAGGGGGATTACTATTCAAAAGTAATAAATTATGTATTCCTAAATGTTCTATGAGGGAAAACCTAATCAAGGAAAATCATAGTAGAGGCCTATTCGGACATTTTGGACAAGACAAAAAATTTTCCCAGGTAAATAATTTTTATTACTGGCCAAAGATGCAAATTGATGTTAAACAGTTTGTGGAAAAATGCAGGATTTGTCAGCATGCTAAGGGGAAAATTCATAATACAGGATTGTATCAGCCATTACCGATACTCGACCGACCATGGGATGCAATTAGTATGGATTTTGTTTTGGGTTTGCCAAAAAATCAAAGGGGAAATGATTCCATTTAAGTTGTTGTGGATAGATTTTATAAAATGGCTCATTTTATTGCATGCAAGAAAATAAGTGATGCAACACATATTGCTAATCTGTTTTTTTCAGAAGTTGTAAGATTACATGGATTACCTGTAAGCATTGTGTCTGACAGGGATACCAAGTTTGTGGGAAATTTCTGGAGAACTCTGTGGAAGAAACTAGATAACAAACTTAGTTTTAGTTCAGCATATCATCCTCAAATGGATGGACAGACCGAGGTAGCGAATAGAAGTCTGGGAAACATATTGAGAAGCTTGGTGTATAAAATCCCTAAATAGTGGGATTTAACCCTTTCTTAAGCTGAGTTTGCTTACAACAATACTCCAAATCGAAGTACTAGCATGAGTCCATTACAGATTGTTTTTGGAATGCATCTAAGAGGTGTGTATTAACTCAGAGATCTGGGAAAACAGAAGGTAAGGAGCACTAAGGCTGAAGAATTTGTAGAAAAGATGCAGGAACTACAGGAAGATGGAAAAAACAGATTGCAAGAAAGCAGTAGAAAATACAAGCAAAGAGAAGATATGAGGAGGCGAGAAAAGGAATTCCAAGTGGGTGACTTAGTCATAATATATTTAAGAAAATAAATATTTCCTGTTAAAACTTATAACAAATTAAAACTAAAGAAGATAGGGCCATGTAAAATTGTAAGGAAATTTTCTTCAAATGCATATGAAGTTAAATTTCCAACAGGAATTGGAATATCACCAATCTTCAATGTTGCATATTTGTATCTATACCAAGAACCAGAAGAAGAACCACAAAGGGACTCCACAGTAGAAGAAAACCCAATAGTAAATTGGGAAGGACAGATGCCCAAAACAAGAAAGAGAAAAGTCAAAGCCATTTTGGAGAAGAGAGTATCAAAGAAAACTAGGAGCCAAACCTATTATCAGTATTTAGTCAAATGGAAAGGACAACCAGTGGAAGAAGCCAGTTGGATGACTGTAACAGAGCTACAGAAGTTGGGAGTATATTACGAAGCATTATAAGATCAATTTTCTTCCCCAGGAGTCTGATGTAGGAGCATTTCGACTTAGCCAACAATGTGATGTTTTTTTCACATGTTGTGGCTAATCCAAAATGAATAAACATTAGTATTAGTATTTTATTTTATTTTATTATTATTATTTATTTATGAGAATAGTTAGTTTGTTTTGTATTTTTATTTAATTAGGAATAAAATTAGGAATTGGTTTCTTTCCCTGCATGGAAATAGAGCCAACATAGGGATAAGCACTTAAAAATATGGAGGTATTGATTTGTTGAGAAAATTTGAGAAGAAACCTATTTTAAGAGGAAAAGTTTCATATTTCAAGTATAAATAAGAGGGAAGTAGGGAGGAAAAACCAAGAGTGCCAGTGTAAATACTGCAAACGCAAAGGGGAAATCAATGTAATATTCAGCCCAAGCAGTGTTAATGTAATTTTTATTTCACATTATATATTTCTTTTTGAGTCTGCAAACTTTATATGTATATGTTGTATGTGAGTTTGTGAATGTAGGAACGTTGGTGTATTCGAGAACAAAAACGACAAATGAAAAGACCACAGGTTGTTTAAGACGTAGTCCCTGTATATGCATGGTGTGCAGCCTTAACGCACTACCGTAAATTTTTTCTTAACAACAGCCATGAAAGAGTAGTCTTAACATACTGTAGTGGAGTGCGGCCAGGTATAAGAATTGGTGTGGATGCAGAAATAGGAGGCATTGGAACAGTGCGGTGTATCCGAGGTTGAAAATACACTACAGCAATGGAAATGACACCCTACAGGCCACACGTTGCTGCTAGCAATGGTGCAAGTCCACTTGCATTGCTATAACGCCACACTGTGGTTTGATGTGTGGATTTAGTTCCTGTGTGATTGTGTGAGGAAATAACGCAATTCCCAAGGATTTATGATGTAAAGCATTTGATATCTATGTTAGCAGACAACATCATTCTGATATGTTATAGTCAATTGGAAATCGTATACTTGGTTGCAATGGCTTTGTTTCCTGTGAGACTACACGAGAAACACAACGAAATTCCCATGGGTCATCGTGATAGGCCAGCATTCGGTATTGTGGTAAGCACATATGTATAAATAATGGTGTTCCAATTCACACAGTAAAGGAAATTGTGGATGAATTTTTGTAGGCGGCTTTGAAGTCATATTTAGTTGCATTTTTTTTTTATATGTCTGTGTCAATGGCTTGTGTTGGCAGCGACTGCAATAATGCAGAATTTTCTTCCAGATACATTGTCCCATGTTGGTAATACCATTAACGTATCAAAATTTTTTATCTTCACATTGTTACATTTGCATTGTGATAGATGGTAATGATTTACTTGATGCTTACATCGACTTTTGTAATGAGTTGATATTTGTATAGTTCAATAATGAAGTTACAAAGGGAATTGTAACTTGTAGAGTTTCAAATAAGGATCATTGTTTATATGTTGCACACTAAGAGATAATGAACAAATAAGTTCCATCATATGTGGAGAGTTGTTTTGGGACTTAGTAAAATAGAATAATTTTCTATACTAAAAATTAAAGTGGAAATTTGTTTTTCGACCACCCACTCTTTTACCAACATGTCATTCTCAACCAGTATAAATTCCCAGTTTACTCTGATTTAATAAATTCTAGAGTCTTGTCAGCTTTTATCCCACAAACATACCTATTCCCATAGTTCATTCACTGGTTGGTCTCTGCCATGTACCCTCAGAAGTGTTTTGTGATGAATCAGTTAGGGGGAAAATGTTTTTCAAGTATTTGCTTAGTTAATTAGGCAATATCTCTGTTATCCCTCTATAGAATAGTTTTTAGGTTTTTCTGATGAATCCCTTTTCACATATTTTCAAGAGTTTCCAGGACCTAATTTTACTCCGATTATGTTTTACTTATTTCCCGAAAAGGAACAGTTTTCCCTGGATTCAGACAAATTCCCTCTGAGCCTGTTTACTTAATACATGAGACTAATTCACAAAATTTTGGCTAAAATTATAGGTAAAAAAGATGTTGTAATGATATATAGAGAAATTTTGGGGATGTTTTCTTTAATGATGAATCCTGGAGTGGTTTTAGATATTCCTACTTACTTGGAGAATTTTGTAAATAATCAATTCATGAGTTTGTCACTTACTAGGAGTTTTAGGTTTCCATCATTGTTTACATATTTATTTATTTATCGCCATGTGGATATTTTTACTAATTCGGGACTAAATATTGTGGATGTGAATAAAAATAAACAATGAGTGGTCTTCTGGAAAGATTTAATAAGGAAGGAGCAGGGAAATAAGGGTTTGTTTGATTTTACTTCTTCTTTCCTTCCTACACCTGCACCACAGTTTTTTTCCTAAGCTTGGTCATTTCTGTAGAAATTAGCTGAATAAATCACTTATTCACTGAAGATTAACCTGGTCATATATCAATTTCGAATTGCATACATAACACATAACCTTCTTCTACAATTAATTGTCACATGCGGAAATAATATAGAAGCAATCGCACATCAAATCAATCACACATTAACTCAGAATGTATGGGGAAAGCCTATAGCTGAAAACCCCCCAGCTATTGTGTATATTATAATGGAGAAATCATGTAACAATCATAGTACAAAAACTCTTCACAAGCTCTCATGCACTACCTCCCATGCTACACACTATCAAGCTAGATCTAGCAACTCACTTGCTCCAATCCTTAGCCACTTGATAGCCAACCTTGATTGCGTATTTCAAAGCTATGGGATGGCCTCTTTATATAGATAAACCACCAGCCTAAACTTTGCAATACTCATAGCTTACTCCACCTATCTATGTGTTGCAAATAGCAACAGTATAGTTACAACCGATAGCTAACTCTACCCTTTCATCTATCTCTTTCACTGGTCTTCACTGAACTGATCATGCACTGTAGTGAACTGAAGTGTTCTTGAGTTGACTAATGAGTTAATATTTAGTAAATTAAATATTATTTAATTTACTCCACTCATATCTAGTTGATTTGCTAGTTAACTAATCTCAACTAGTTCAACTGAAATAAATAGAACACAACTCCACTATTTGTCCCGTTAACTCCTCCAAAACTTCTGCCACTGAAGTCTAACTGAAGTAAACCATGCAAGATGCCATCAAACCCTAGGAAACACGTGATTCCTTGTGTCAGTTGCATGAGCCACCTCCATGACTCAAACTGAAGTGCGCCAAGAGAGTAAACTGCTGTTTATAGTCAAAATATTATTAAGGGTAAATAATATTTGACTTCCATATTTTTAGGAGATCAGTCTAAAAATAGCATGGGTCCTAAAAAATAGGGTCTCATCTATTTTTACCAACATGTCGCATCCATCAAGAATCTCCAAGTAGAATTCCCAAATTATGCTCCGTATGTCTAAAAATAGACTTTGCGCCAGAATTTGCCTGCGGGCCCACTTAGTGAAGGCGACTTCATTTCACTAAGCTCCATCATCTTGCTGCATTCTCAACAATTTCTACAATTTAGAAAGGATGTAAAGATTGGGGATTGGTTTTCCTATGAGGGCCACATTGAGATCAAATTTTATGGAGTTGATGTAGAACCTTTCAAACTTCTTATTTTTGTTCTTTATGATAATTTTTTCCTTGGAGTTCGTTAGGAAAAGTCTAAATGTAGATCAAATTCATTTTGTGCCTATGAAGAAAGGTCATTTATTCAAATTACCCAGGACTGTGGGTCCATTCATTGTAAATACCAGACAAGCCATTGAGGAGGATCACAAGATGTTGAATGATATGCATTTATTGTTAGGAGAGAAATGGTCCTATGACCCATACCATGTAATTTCCAATCGCAGGTTGGAGAATGGGTATTCTCCTTTTGTTCATGAATCCATAACAGAGGTAGAAAGCTGGAAAATGGTGGACAAGATTCCACATCTATGAAGATGGAGGTGGAAACCCCACACCCTACTCAAAAGGGGCTCAAAAGATTAAGGGAGGAAATTATTGATTTGGAGAGTCATGTGGAAAATTAAGCCAAGAAAGCAAAGGTAGTAGAAGAAAGTAGTTCATCAGTTATGCATGGATATTCTTTGCAGTTGGGTGAAATTTCTTGTACTCCCTCATCCCTTGTTCTTGAGGGCAGAGACCATGATTATATTTCTAATATCACGCAGGTATTTTCAAAAATTGAGGAAAGAAATAAGAGGATTGAATGTGACATATTCTACGTCTTTCAAAAATGTTAATTTAACAGTGGATGCAAAAAAGATTCCCCTTCGGGATAAGATAAACCTTCATATGCAAACTGGACAATTGATTTTTAATGATTTGAACAAGACCACTTCAGCTGATGCTAAAGATGAAAATATGTTGGGTAAGGTAATTACGCAATTAAAATTCGAGAAATAAAAATCTAGAGCTTTCTCCACACAAAATGAAGAGTTGAATAAGATCATTGTCAAGATTGGTGTTGATCCTGAAGACAAGTCAACAATTCAGAAATTGTTGCAGAGTGCTGAATCTGAAATTCAGACCTTGAAGAAGAAACTCAAGCTTCCCACTATTGAGCATCCAATGGCTACTGAAGTATCTTAATTTGAGACATAAAAATAGTAGTTTTTTCAAGCTCTTTTGGCTAAAGATGGAGATATTTCTATGTTGAAAGAGGTAAATGACATGTTGCAGAAGAAGTTAGATTCTCATGTTTGTACTGTTGTTATTTTATTAGATTCTAAATACCTTGCTGCAAAATTAACTCATGTCATGACTGAGATAAATATGGCAGATATTGATTTAAAAAATACTCAAAGAGATATGGAAATTGCATGCAAGGTGATAAAAGATACAAAGCTAGAGGTGCATATGACAAAGGACAATGTTGAGAAGTACATACAAGATTACCCGATTTCCTGTCAAGAAAGTAAAGAACTCAAGGAGAAGGTGTTGAGATTGCAATAAGATGATGAGCTTAGTGGAAAGGAGTCGCCTTCACTAAGTGGGCCCGCAGGCTATTTTTGGCGCAAAGTCTATTTTTAGACTATGTCTATTTTTAGACATATGGATCATGTTCTATGAGTTGCAGGATGCTATTTGTGGATGGTTGGTCAAGTCGGGAAAAATATATGGACTTCTATTTTTAGACATACTGGGCAGAATCTATTTTTAGATTGCCAGTCTAAAAATAGATATGTCAAATATTATTAGCTCTTAATAATATTTGGACTCTAAACATTATCTTATCCTCTTGGAGCACTTCAGTTGAGTGAACAGAAGTGGCACATGAAGCTGACAGAAGGAATTACGCTATTCCTAGGGTTTAGTGGAGCTATTGCATGTTGACTTCAGTTAGAACTCATGTGACAGAGTTTGGTGGAGTTCATTGAGAAAGTTAGTGGAGTTGTATTCAGTTTAACTCAGTTAAACATAGTTGAGCTAGTTGTATCTAGTCTAATTGATTGATACACTAGTGAGAGTGGTGTGAATTAATTATTAATTAATTCACTAACTATAAACTCATTAATCAACTAAAGAATACATCAGTTAACTTCAATGCATGGACAGTTTCAGTGGAGACCAGTGAAGAGGTAGGTGAAAGAGAAGTGTGACTATCAGTTGTGACTATACTGGTGCATGAGTTTGCACCACACATTGATGGAGATGCCAATGAGGATTGCGTAGTACATACCAGAGGGATTTGAACTCAGGATGTGAAATTATTCATCTTGGATTGCGCAGTAGAGGCAGGCTAACAGGTGGAGCAGATTGGAGCATGTGTTTTGTATGATCTGAGCTTGTGTAGTGTGTAACAATTGGAGATTGTACTGAGAGCTTGTGAGGAGTTTGTAAAATTATTGTTACATGATATATATCATTATAATATAAATATAGTTGGGGGTTTTCAGCTTTAAGCTTTCCCACAAATACTGTGTTTATATGTGTGATTGTTTGTGGTTTTAATGTGCGCATGCGATTGTTTATATTTCCACAAATTGATGATCAATAGTAGAAGAGGTTATGCATTATGCATGAAGCTAAAATAGTGTGTGATCAGGATAATTTCGGTGAATAATTTAACAGTTATTCAAATTTATACATGGTATCGAAGCGATATTGATCATTGGATCAATTTCAAAACATTGAAGCGGTTGAGTTTTGTGTTGGTGGAATTTGAATTTGCAGTAGTGTTTTCTTGGTGTCGAAGTTGAGATGTCTTTCAATGGATTGCGATTGGAGTATGCCCTTGAGGGCAGCTTGAATTATATTGCATGGAAGGACAGGATGGAGGCGGTGCTAGATGATAATGGGTTGAAGGAGTTCATAGATGCTGAAGTCCCAAAGCCTACTTCTAGCGATGCTGTCGTAATTGAGGCTTGGCAAAAGAAGACAAAAAAGTGTTGAAGGATTCTGTTGGAGGGTGTGAAGGATCACATAGTGTCTAGCCTTCATGGTAAGGCTTCTCCATTCTTTATGTGGAAAGCCTTGACCGATTTATTCCAAAGCAAGAGCGACCAGAGGAAGTTGGCGCTCAAGGATAGACTCAGAAACATAAAGATGGAGAAAGGCAACAGTATGCCCAAGTACCTCACGAAGTTCATACAATGTAGGGATGAGCTAGGAAGTGTGGGGGTGACTGTTGATGATGAGGACTTGGTGAGCTTGGCTCTCCTTGGGCTTCCGAAGAGTTGGCACTCCTATCAGGACTCTGTCAATGGTCGGGATAAATTGCTAGGATGGGAGCGACTTTGGTCGGATCTTGTGCAAGAGGAGATAAGGCGAAGTACCAGGGACGAATCTTCATCAAAGAACTCTAATGAAGAGAATTTCTCTTTGGCTGCCAAAGCAAAGAAGGGGAAGAGTAAGAAATCTTCTCAGTCTGGTGCGAAAGGCAAGAAGCAGGACATGTCCAAGGTGAAGTTCTTTCACTGTCACCAACACGGACATTATGCCACAAATTGTCCGCAGAAGAAGAAAAATAAGCAGGCTGCTGGATCTGCAGCTGGAGAGGCCTTAGCCTCGTAGTTTGAGCTGGATTTTTCACTAATCGCATGCTTGGTTTCAAGTGTGATGGGTTCAGTGTGGTTTCTGGATAGTGGTGCGTCTTTTCACATGATAGGAGATCGAGATTTGTTTACTGATCTGGATGAGAAAGATCTTGGAGTGCACATCGAGATGGGCGATGGTGGTAGATACAGTGTGACCAGTATCGGTACCATTCCCTTTGAGAGGGAGTCTGGTAAACCCTTCATATTGAAGGAAGTGATACATGTTCCAGGATTGAAGAAGAATCTTATCTCTGTGGTGATGTTAGAAGACAAGGGATATGATGTTGTCTTTAGCGAGGGAAAGGCTTTCCTGTGCAGTAAGGCAACTGGTGAGACCCAGAGGATAGGGGTTTGAGTTAAGAACCTTTATCAATTGCAGGTAGATGGCTATGCAGCAATGGAAGGCAAGGCAGAAGGAGTGGTGAGCCAGGATGATGGCGAGTTGTGGCACCGGAGATTGGGCCACCTTCACCATGGAGCTTTGAAGATACTGCAAAAGATTTCTACTGGGCTTCCTATGTTGGAAATATGATGCAGAGTGTTGTCCTTGATGGCAACCCACTGAATGAAGATGAAGACATGAGACTGTTGACATGTGTTGTCCTTGATGGCAAACCACCTGATGAAGTTATGCTTGACTTGATGGACTTGGTAAATGATGTAAATCTGATGTGAAATGATGTTATATGATGCTGAGTGTTGTCATTGAATGGTAACCCACTTGATGAAGAAGATGGCAACTTACTTAAGGAAGTTGTGCTTGCTAGAATATGTTCTTGATGAGCTAAATATGATGTATCTACAGTATGTACAGAAGGCAATGAAGAAAGGAATTCAGAATGTGCTCAAAGTATGATGAAAAGAGTATGTTTCTAAGCATACGCGGATATGTCTATGGGAAGTCGCGTATGCACGCAGGAAAGAACGTTATAAGTCGCGTATGGGCAAAAGCGCTCAAAAAGTGCAAAAACAGGGGCCCGTGGTATTGAAGACTCATGATATTGTTAGGCTCATGGTATTGAAGGCTCATGGTATTGTTGGGCTCGTGGTATTGAAGGCTCATGGTATTGTTTTGGCCCGTGGTATTGAAAAAGGATAAACCTATATAAGGAGAAGAAATTCATTGTGCAAATCATGAGTGTGGGGGCAAGATGTCTGAGCTTGAATGAATACTTCTCTCTGAAGTATATCTGAATGGAAAGGGTTACACTTGAATGACAAATCTGAATGTATGATGCACCAATGATGAAGAAGGGGATCTAGATCTGAATTGCACTTGTATTTGCTAGATCTGATTATGGAAGGCTTAGATCTGTGATGAGGCGAACATCTAGGCGAACATCTGTCTGAAGTGAAAGGGTAAATCTGAACTGAATATCTGATCTGAAGAAGTATGCTGCTCTATAATGATTGAATATCTATACGCTACTTCGCCGCAGTGGAAGCGCGTATATACGCAGCTTCGCTGAAGAGAAAGCGCGTATGCGCAATAAAATACATACAGAGGTATACGCTGGTTCGTGTGGACGGAAGCGCGTATATACGCGACATCAGTGAAGTAAAAGCGCGTATGCAAACTAGGGTTTGTTGAAGCAAAGGGTATGAAATATCTGATCTGTTCTGCTGTGTTTCTGCTATCTGATCTGTGTTGATAAGTATCTATTGGTGATGTATGTTTGTGCTTAAAAGTATGGAAAGGGTCCAGTCTGAAAATATGATGAAATGTGGCCTGCAAGTGTTGTTCTATTGAAGTTGTTGGATCCAGTGTGAAAATTGATGAAACGTGGTCCAAGGTGGTCCTGAAGGTTGTAGCCTTCAGTCAGGGGGTCGTAGCTCCCTTCCAGGTGAGGCTGGTAAACGAGATCAGGGGGTCGTAGCTCCCTTCCAGGAGAGGCTGGTAAACGAGTCAGGGGGTTGGAGCTCCCTTCCAGGAGAGGATGGTAAACGAGCGCAGGTGGGTGCCTGCGTGCTGGTCAAGTCTGCGCCAGCACATATGTTGTAAGATGTTTTCTCTATAATAAAATATTGAAGGCTGAGCAACTGCAGCGGTGGTTTTCTCCCGGTTTGGGTTTCCACCTAAAAATCCTGGTGTTCATGTGTGATGCTTTGTGTGATGGTTTATTCTGTTCTTACTGCACCTGTTTACTGTTTATTGAGCACCTGATGAATGAATGATGGAATAATATAAGTAAAGGTTTAATGACTGATCTAGATCTCTGTGTATACGCTAGTTTCATAAAGGGGATCCGCGTATATACGCTAGTTTACTGAAGGAAAGTAGTGTATGGGTTTTAAGGAATGAAAAAGTAAAAAGATTTGATTATGCAGTAAATACTGATTCACCCCCCCCCTCTCAGTATTTTTCCCAACAATTGGTATCAGAGGAGGTTCTTCTGCAGAAGCTTGATCGCTTGAAGAAGATCCGTCGCAATGGGAAGTCAAGAAGGAATGATGTCTATAAAGCCACCTCTATTCAATGGAAGCAATCTGATATTCTGGAAGGTATGAACAAAAGCATATCTGCAAAGTCTTGGTGCAGATGTATGGGCAATCATGGAAGAAGGTTATCAATACCCGGTAAGTATTCCTACTGATGCAGCAGAAAGGAAGAAGTATGAAACAAATGCCAAAGCAGTAAATGTCTTGCTGGGAAGCATTTCTGAATCAGAATTTGCTAAAGTGATGCAGCTACATTCAGCAAAAGAAATATGGGACAAAATCATTCTGAGCTATGAAGGAGACACAAAGGTAAAAAATGCAAAACTCCAAACTCTTAGAATTGAATATGAAAATTTGAAGATGCATAGTGATGAGAGTGTTGCCAGTTTCTTTCTTCGTCTGGATGATATTGTAAATCGAATGAGAAATTTGGGTGAAACCATAGCTGATACTACTCTGGTGGAAAAGGTCTTAAGATCCTTGACTTCAAAATTTGACTCTAAAGTTTCAGCTATTGAAGAAAGGCAAGATCTGCAAACTCTTACTATTGTTCAATTACATGGTATTATGACTGCTTTTGAAATGAGACAAGGAGGTCCTTCTCAAATCAGAGAAGCTGCTTTTAAGGTATCTGCAAGAGGAAAAGAAAAGGAAGTTGTCAAAGGAGGTTGTCAAAGAATCCAGCTATGTATCCGATGAAGAAGAAGCAAATGTCGTGAGAAAGCTCCAACTAGGTACTGGAAGATTCAAAGGTAAGCTTCCCTTCAAATGTTTGAGTGTGGTAAAGTTGGTCATTATGCTGCAAAATGTCCTTATAAAAGAAAAGAAGTAGTAAGAAGGAATAAGAACCGATCTAGCTCTAAGAAAAGTTACTATGCTAATGAAGATAGTGATGAGTCATCTAATAGTGAGGAAGAATGTGAAGAAGATCTTAGACTTCTCATGGCATTTGAACAAAAAGAAGAAAAGGATATTTTTATGGATGCTCTAGAGGAAAATGATTTTCTTGAAGAAAATAATCAACTCAAACTACGCTTAGAAGAACAAAAGATAATCAGAGAGGACAGGTGAAAAGCGAGCTTGAAAACGAAAAGAAAAACACAAAAAAATTAGAATGTGAAGTGGTAAGTCTAAGAAAAGATTTTGAGAAATTAAAGACTCTGAATCTTAGATTTGCTAAAGGATCTGAAACCTTAGATGAGATTATCAAGGTACAACGTTCTCCTCTTATAAAGACGGGTCTTGGATATACCGGAGAATCTTCTCAAACTTCAGCACCAAACTATCTAAAAGCAGCTACAGGTGGTTTACTACTTTCAGCCACTCAGCAAGGGAATAAAGGATCTCTACAGGGAAAGCAGGACCATCTCAATTCAAGGAACACTAACAAGGATAGCTTTCAAAGACACTACAACCAACAGGTAAATTCAAATAGAAGATCCTATGATCGCAGAAATTTCTACTTCAATGGGCAATGTTTCACTTGTCACAATTTGGTCATAAAGCTATCCAATGTGTTGCATATAAAACCATCATGACAAGAGAAGCAAGAAAGAAAAGGTTGGATACTGAACCAAAGAAGAATACCTATAACAATTTTTCTCCTCTTCAAAGTGAAGTTGAATGCACTTATTGTAATAACTTTGGCCATGAAGAATCTGAATGCAGGAACAAGATCCAGCCAAAAGAACATGTTCCCTCAAGCTCTAAAATATGGAAAAAGAAAGAACCACCAGTGGAAAATTGTGGGATAGCATTATTTGCGGAAGGTGAAGAAAATCAATGGTACATCGATAGTGGGTGCTCAAGACACATGACAGGTGACAAAAGCAAACTTCATACTTATAATGCTCTAGAAAAGGAAAAGAAAGTTACTTTTGGAAATGATACTCCTGCTGTAATTAAAGGAAAAGGGTCAGTATTTCTAAAAGAAAAGGTGAAGGCTAAAGATGTCATGTATGTTGATGGATTAAGGCATAACCTGTTAAGTGTTAGTCAAATGTGTGATCAAGGAGCAGAAGTGGTCTTCAGTTCCAAAGAATGTGTGGTTCGTGATCTTGATACAGGTAAAATCATTATAAAAGGAAAAAGAAATCCAAGCAACCTGTATGTGCTAAACGGCATAGATCAATGTTACTTGGCGTCACGGAAAGAAAATTGGCTGCTGGCATGAAAGCGAATAAAGGGTTTCTCCGTCAACAAAGCAGCGGACTTCAAGGTACATTGGTGATCTTCCCAAGGTCAATCTTCGAAAGTATCATATGGAAATCTTGTCAATTTGAACGCGGACGGTGCGATTCAATGCCAAAGAAGGATCATCAGAAGTAGCAAGTAAGCCTCTTGAACTCATTCATACTGACATCTGTGGACCTATGAGGAAAAATTCACTACGTGGGGAAGAATACTATATCTTATTTATTGATGACTACTCTAGAATGTGTTGGATCAAGTTCATTAAACACAAAGATGAAGCATTTGAAAAATTTCAGATCTTCAAAGCATTGGTAGAAAATGAATTAGATCTAAAAATCAAGTGTCTTAGATCTGATCGAGGAGGAGAATATACATCAAATGAATTCTTTGAATTTTTTGAACAACATGGCATAAAAAGACAGTTCTCTGTAGCAGGCACTCCACAACAAAATGGCGTAGCAGAAAGAATGAATAGAACAATTGTTCAAATGACTATGACTATATGGTGATTAAGCATTTCTAACATGTTACGGAGTGGCTTGACATTCTGTTCAATTAACATTCTCCTTAGCTCTTTTCAGATGAAAATGGTGACAACTCACAGAAGGCTACTGGCCATAGCCATTCTATGACCTTTAAAGTTTTTGGAAGTAGATGCTTTATCAAAAATAATGATGAAAAGCTTGGCAAGTTTGAACCTAGATCAGATGAAGGGATATTTCTTGATTACTCATATTCAAGCAAAGCATTCACATGTTACAATAAGAGGCTTCGAAAGGTTGTTGAATGTATTGATGTTGTTATTGATGAGTCTCCTGCAGCTCCTAAAGAAGAAAAACAAACAACAAAAGAAGATGATAGCGACATATGGCCTTCTACATCAGATGGAAATGATATAGACAGTGGATCCAATGAAGAACCTGAAAATGATCTATCTGAAAAAGCTCCATCCAGATATATTCAAAAGAATCATCCTGAATCTCAAATTTTGGGAGACAAGGAATCAGGTGTATGAACAAGGAGAACTCTTGTAAGATCTTCTAGTAATCTGACACTTCTTTCCACAATTGAACCACACAATGTCAATGAAGCTAGCAAATATGAATGTTGGAATCATGCCATGGATGAAGAGCTTAATCAAATTGAAAAAAATGACACTTGGGATTTGGTACCAAGACCACATGATAAAAATGTCATTGGAACTAAATGGATTTTCAAGAACAAGTTAAATGAGAATGGGGATGTTGTAAGAAACAAAGCTAGATTGGTTTGCAAAGGGTATACTCAACAAGAAGGTATAGACTTTGAAGAAACTTTTGCTCCTGTAGCTAGACTTGAAGCCATAAAAATGTTTCTTGCTTTTTCAAGTTATCAACAAATCAAAGTTTATCAAATGGATGTTAAATCTGCTTTTCTTAATGGTGATCTAGAAGAAGAAGTATATATAGAACAACCGGAAGGATTCATTTTTGGAAATGATGAAAATCTTGTTTGTAGACTTAAAAAGGCTCTATAGGGTCTCAAACAAGCTCCAAGGGCTTGGTATTATCGTCTTGACAAATATCTTCATCAACAAGGATTTTCAAAAGGGTCTGCTGATAGCAACTTATACACAAAAGTTGAAAATGACAAACTTTTGATTGTGGTTGTATATGTTGATGACATCATTTTTGGGAGTAACGAAGAATCTATGAGTCAAAAATTTTCCTCTGTCATGCAGCAAGAATTTGAAATGTCTCTACTTGGGGAACTAACATTCTTTCTTGGCTTGCAAGTGCATCAAGCTGCAAATGGTATATTTCTATCACAAACAAAATATCTTAAGCAAATTCTGAAGAAGTATGGTATGGAAGAATGCAAACCTGTAAGTACACCAATGATAACCGGATGCAGTCTCAGTTCTAATGATGAATCTCCCACAGTGAATCAACCAGAATACAGATCGATGATAGGAAGTCTGCTTTATCTCACTGGGACTAGACCAGACATTATGCATGCAGTTGGGATTGTAGGAAGATTCCAAGCTAATCCAAAAGAGTCTCATCTTCAGGCTGTCAAAAGAATATTCAAATATCTACAAGGAACTCAAGATTTTGGTCTATGGTATCCAAAGAATGCTGATCTTACTCTTCATGCTTACACTGATGCAGATTGGGCTGGAAGTGTTGATGATCGGAAAATCACTAGTGGTGGTGCATTCTATATGGGACCCCGATTAGTATCTTGGTTCAGCAAGAAGCAAAATTCTATTGCCTTATCTACAACAGAAGCAGAATATGTGGCTGCCGCATCCTGTTGCACTCAACTCCTTTGGATGATGCAAACCTTACAAGATTTTCAAATCAAATGTACACCTCCTGTCCCCATTAAGTGTGACAATACAAGTGCCATCAGTATTTCAAAGAATCCTGTTATGCATTCGAAGGCCAAGCACATTCCCATCAAGTATCACTTCTTACGTGAACAAGTGCTTGAGCAAAAGGTGAAGTTGGAGTATGTTCCCTCCAAAGAACAAGTTGCTGATATATTTACCAAACCTGCGCCTGAGGAAGCGTTCGAGGTATCTAGGCAGAAGTTGGGAGTGTTGTCGCGGTCATAGAGAATCAGATCTGCATAAATTTTTAGAAGATGGCTTGGGATACGCGGGTTTCCTGAAACACAGTCGCGTATGTACGCAAGTTCCTGCACAGAAAACCGCGTATGTCTGATTGCTGACAATTTTTGATTGGTTCAGCTCTCTTTAGCACAGCTGCAGTGCTGTTTGGTATCTATGATACTGTTTGGTATCTCTGGTGGTGTTCCAGTTCTCATAATTCTGTTTCTAAATGTTTTGATGAAGATGCCTTGATGATTTGGTGGTGGAAGTTTTCAGGATGCACAAACTAAGGGGGAGCCTTAGTCATTTGGAAAGATTTCTTGGTTGCACAGATTCAGGGGGAGCATTAGCGTTGCTGAGTATAATGCATTGTTGGCATTATGATGGTTCTGTTATATGATCTCTCTTGAGGTCTTCTTGGTATTGGTCATGAAAAGTCATATTTTTATTTTTGATGAAAAGGTCATGTTGAGACCCTTGATGTAAAATCTGTAATATTCAGTCATGTATGAACTTGTCAAATTTGTAAACCCACTTGGTTGGGTAGCTGAATTGAAATGTGTAAACCCACTTGGTTGGGTACTTGAGTCTCATATGTAAATCCACTTGGTTGGATATTTGATGTAAGTATGAGTCTTTGGTGATAGGAAGGGTCATGTACTTTATTGAAAAATATGTTTGAAGATTCAGCATGAACTCAGGGGGAGCTTGGCCACTTCAGCACATATCAGATTTGCAGAATGCTTCTTCCACATGAGGAGAACAGGGGGAGAATGTTGGTTTTTGATCCATCCTTTGCCCTTGATGTCAAAGGGGGAGATTGACATGGTGTTTGAATGAAGAAAAGATAATGATGTCAAATATTTGGGAGAGTGACATATTTGGGAGAGTGACATGGTACCTATCTGTTGTGGTAACCAAACACCATCGTGGTTGCCATCAAGTCCAAAGGGGGAGATTGTTGGAAATATGATGCAGAGTGTTGTCCTTGGTGGCAACCCACTGAATGAAGATGAAGACATGCGACTGTTGACATGTGTTGTCCTTGATGGCAATCCACCTGATGAAGTTATGCTTGACTTGATGGACTTGGCAAATGATGTATATCTGATATGATATGATGTTTGTTGACAATATGATGCGGAGTGTTGTCCTTGAAAGACAACTCACTGATGAAGGAAATCTGATGAATCTACAGTGTGAACAGAAGGCAATGAAGAAAGGAATTCAGCATGTGCTAATTCTATGATGAAAAAGAGTATGTCTCTAGGTATACGCGGATTGGCCTAGGGGAAGTCGCGTATGCACGCGGAAAAGAACGTGCCAAGTCGCATATGGGCTAAAGCGCTCAAAAAGTGCAAAACCAAGGGTAACCACCATGGTATTGACCCATGGTATTGGGTAATGATCCGCCTAATTGACCCCGTCCAGGTAGTTTTGGGCTCATGGTATTGTTTTGGCCCATGGTATTGAAAAAGGGCCTCATGGTATTGAAAAAGGATAAACCTATATAAGGAGAACAAATTCATTGTGCATATCATGAGTGTGGGTGCAAGATGTCTCAGCTTGAATGAATACTTCTCTTTGAAGTAGATCTGAATGGAAAGGGTTACACTTGAAGATAAATCTGAATATATGAGGCACCAATGATGAAGAAGGGGATCTAGATCTGAAATGCACTTGTATCTACTAGATACCTTATGGAAAGCCTAGATGCAGCAGACGGCGTGAGCATCTCGGCGACATATACATACACGAGTGATATCACAAATCTGAGCTGAATACGATGCGAAAGTTGCTGCTCTATATTGATTAAAGAATCTATACGCTACTTAACCGCGGAGGATACGTATATCTTAACCGACTTGATCGAAAATCGACGCGTGTACGCAATAGTCTATCTGATGTCTGACGCGGTTTATACTGGGCAGGAAAGCGCTGCCACGGCTCAGGTGAAGAAGCCGCCATGCAAACTAGGGTTTGCTGAAGCAAGGGGTATGAAATATCTGATCTGTTCTGCTGTGTTTCTGCTATCTGATCAGTGTTGATATGTATCTGTTGGTGATGTATATTTGTGCTTAAAAGTATGGAAAGGGTCCAGTATGAAAATATGATGAAACGTGGCCTGCAAATGTTGTTCTATTGAAGTTGTTGGATCCAGTGTGAAAATTGATGAAACGTGGTCCAAGGTGGTGCTGAGGGTTGTAGCCTTCGGTCAGGGGGTTGTAGCTCCCTTCCAGGTGAGGGGGTTTTAGTAAACGAGAGCAGTCGTGGCTCTCCTTCCGGAAGGTGATAAACAGAGTCGAGGAGTCGTAGCTCCTTCCGGAGAAAGTTTGTCTAACGATGAAGTGGAGGGTGCCTACGTCTTTGGTCAAATGCTGTATTTGTATGTTGTAAGATCTTTCTCTATAATAAAATATTGAAGGTGAAACAGGCTATGAGCGGTGGTTTCTCCCGATTTGAGTTTTCTTTAAAAATCACAGTGTTCATGTGTGATGCTGTTAACGATGGTTTAGTATTTCTTCTTTGAACATGTTTCTTGTTGTTGAACGTACGATAAATCAAATGATGGAATAATATAAGTGAAGATTTGATGACATATCTAGATCTCTGTGTATACGCGAGTTTCATAAAGGGGATCCGCGTATATACGCTAGTTTACTGAAGGAAAGTAGCGTATGGGTTTTAAGGAATGAAAAAGTAAAAAGATTTGATTATGCTGTAAATACTGATTCACCCCCCCCTCTCAGTATTTTTCCCAACAATTGTTGGAAATATGATGCAGAGTGTTGTCCTTGATGGCAACCCACTGAATGAAGATGAAGACATGAGATTGTTGACATGTGTTGTCCGTGATGGCAATCCACCTGATGAAGTTATTTGTGACTTGATGGACTTGGTAAATGATGTAAATCTGATGTGATATGATGTTTGTTGGCAATATGATGCTGAGTGTTGCCCTTGTAGGAACAACTCCTTTGATGAAAGGAAATACGATGAATCTCAAATGTGACAGAGGAAACGACGAAAGAAATTCGACGTAACACTATTATGAAAAAGAGTATGTCTCTTGGTATACGCGGATTGGCCTAGGGGAAGTCGCGTATGCACGCGGAAAAGAACGTGCCAAGTCGCGTATGGGCTAAGCGCTCAAAAAGTGCAAAACCAAGGGTAACCACCATGGTATTGACCCATTGTATTGGGTAATGATCCGCCTAATTGACCCCGTCCAGGTAGTTTTGGGCTTATGGTATTGTTTTGGTCCATGGTATTGAAAAAGGGGCTCATGGTATTGAAAAAGGATAAACCTATATAAGAAGAAGAAATTCATTGTGCAAATCATGAGTGTGGGGGCAAGATGTCTGAGCTTGAATGAATACTTCTCTATGAAGAAGATCTGAATGAAAGGGTTACACTTGAAGATAAATCGAATGTGCTGGTACCAACAGGCGAGGTCCAGTGCAGAAATACACTTGTATCTACTAGATATGCTTATGAAGCCTAGATGTGATGAGCGAACATCTGGCGAACATACGTACGAAGTGAAAGGGTGATACGGAAGCTGAATATCGTTACGAAGAAGTATGCTGTCTCGACGATTGAAGATCTGTACGCTGCTTCGCCGCGGGGAGCGACGCGTGTATGCGCGACGCCAGTCGTGCGCGCGTATAATCTATAAAAATATATACGGTATACGCTTGTTTGTGTGGATGGAAGCGCGTATATACGCGACATCAGTGAAGTTAAAGCGCGTATGCAAACTAGGGTTTGCTGAAGCAAGGGGTATGAAATTTCTGATCTGTTCTGCTGTGTTTCTGCTATCTGATCTGTGTTGATAAGTATCTGTTAGTGATGTATGTTTAAGCTTAAAAGTATGGAATGGGTCCAGTCTGAAAATATGATGAAACGTGGCCTGCAAGTTGAGTTCTATTGAAGTTGGTTGGATCCAGTGTGAAAATTGATGAAACGTGGTCCAAGGTGGTGCTTTTGAGGTTGCCGCCTTGAGACGCAGAGACTGTAGCTCCTTCCGGTGTGAAATTTCGTAAACGAAGACGAGGGTCGTGGCTCCCCCCACCCTGTGGAAAAAACAAACTAACGACAAGCAGGGGGTCGTGACCCCCTTCCAGGAGAGGCTGGTAAACGAGCGCAGGTGGGTGCCTGCGTGCTGGTCAAGTCTGCGCCAGCACATGTGTTGTAAGATGTTTTCTCTATAATAAAATATTGAAGGCTGAGCAACTGCAGCGGTGGTTTTCTCCCGACTTGGGTTTCCACCTAAAAATCCTGGTGTTCATGTGTGATGCTTTGTGTGATGGTTTATTATGTTCTTACTGTTTATTGAACATCTGATGAATGAATGATGGAATAATATAAGTGAAGATTTAATGACAGATCTAGATCTCTGTGTATACGCTAGTTTCATAAAGGGATGCGCTATAGCTAGTTCTTTGAAGGAAAGTAAGTATGGGTTTGAGAATGAAAAAGTAAAAAAAAGATTTGATTATACGATGAAATGCGGTTCACCCCCCCCCCTCTCAGTATTTTTCCCAACAATTGGTATCAGAGCGAGGTCCTTCTGCAGAAGCTTGATCGCTTGAAGGAGATCCGTCGCAATGGGAAGTAAAGAAGGAGTAATGTCTATAAAGCCACCTCTATTCAATGGAAGCAATCTGATATTCTGGAAGGTACGAACAAAAGCATATCTGCAAAGTCTTGGTGCAGATGTGTGGGAAATCGTGCAAGAAGGTTATCAATACTAAGCGCAATGGCTTCTCATTCATTGAGAAAGGAAGAAATGGAAACCAATGCCAAGCGATACCAAATGTCTTATTAGGAAGCATGTCTGAACCAGAATTTTCTAAAGTGATGCGGCTACATTCAGCAAAAGAAATATGGGACAAAATCATTCTAAGCTATGAAGGAGACACAAAGGTAAAAAGTGCAAAACTCCAAACTCTTAGAATTGAATATGAAAATTTGAAGATGCATAGTGATGAAGGTGTTGCCAGTTTCTTTCTTCGTCTAGATGATATTGTAAATCGGATGAGAAATTTGGGTGAAACCATAACTGATACTACTCTGGTGGAAAAGGTCTTAAGATCTTTGACTTCAAAATTTGACTCTAAAGTTTCAGCTATTGAAGAAAGGCAAGATCTGCAAACTCTTACTGTTGTTCAATTACATGGTATCCTGACTGCTTTTGAAATGAGACAAGGAGGTCCTTCTCAAATAAGAAAAGAAATCAAAGAAACGTCAACTAAAGGAAAAGAAAAAGGAGGTTGTCCAAAAGATCCGACTATATGTCAGAGTGAAAGAAACATCGTTGTTGAACTCTTATTAGTCTGGAAAGATTCAAGAGTAGCTGCCCTTCAAATGTTTGAAGTGTGGAAAAGTTGGTCATTATGCTGCAAAAACATCATGTAAAAAAAGAAGTAATGAATAGATAAAAACCGATCTAGCTCTAGAAAAATTCTGTAAACGTGAAGATAGTGATGAGTCATCTAATAGTGAGGAAGAATGTGAAGAAGATCTTAGACTTCTCATGGCATTTGAAAAAAAAGAAGAAAAGGATACTTTTATGGATGCTCTAGAGGAGAATGATTTTCTTGAAGAAAATAATCAACTCAAACTACGCTTAGAAAATTACAAAATTCTCTTAGAAGAACAAAAGATAATCAGAGAAACCATTGAAAACTAGCTTGAAGAAGCAAAGAAACATATTGAAAAACTAGAATGTGAAGTGGTAAGTCAAAGAAAAGAAGTTGAGAAAGAAAAAACCTTGAATCTTAGATTTGCTAAAGGATCTGAAACCTTAGATGAGATCATCAAGGTACAACGTTCTCCTCTGATAAAGACAGGTCTTGGATATACCGGAGAATCTTCTCAAACTTCAGCACCAAACTATCTAAAATTCCCAGTGGTTTTACATCTATTAAATACACTAAACCAAGGAATAAAAGGATAAATGAGAAAACGAGGACCATCTCAATTCAAGGAACACTAACAGGGATAGCTTTCAAAGACACTACAACCAACAGGTAAATTCAAATAGAAAATTCCATGATCGCAGAAATTTCTACTTCAATGGGCAATGTTTCACGTGTCACAATTTTGGTCATAAAGCTATTCAATGTGTTGCATATAAAACCATCATGACAAGAGAAGCAAGAAAGAAAAGGTTGGATACTGAACCAAAGAAGAATACCTATAACAATTTTTCTTCTCTTCAAAGTGAAGTTGAATGTACTTATTGTAATAACTTTGGCCATGAAGAATCTGAATGCAGGAACAAGATCCAGCCAAAAGAACATGTTCCCTCAAGCTCTAAAATATGGAAAAAGAAAGAACCACCAGTTGAAAATTGTGGGATAGCATTATTTGTGGAAGGTGAAGAAAATCAATGGTACATCGATAGTGGGTGCTCAAGACACATGACAGGTGACAAAAGCAAACTTCATACTTATAATGCTCTAGAAAAAGAAAAGAAAGTTACATTTGGAAATGATACTCCTGCTGTAATTAAAGGAAAAGGGTCAGTATTTCTAAAATAAAAAGTGAAGGCTAAAGATGTCATGTATGTGGATGGATTAAGGCATAACCTGTTAAGTGTTAGTCAAATGTGTGATCAAGGAGCAGAAGTGGTCTTCAGTTCCAAAGAATGTGTGGTTCGTGATCTTGATACAGGTAGATGTTCTAAAGAAAAAATCCAACCACTGTATGTATAATGACATATGATCAATGTTACTTGAGCAAATCTTGAAAAATTAATGGCATGAAAAGGCTGAGGCATACGAGTTTCTCTCAAATCAACAAAGCAAGCAGCCTTCAAGCTCGTAGTGATCTTCCAAGGTCAATCTTCCGAGAAAGTATCATATGCTGGAAATCTTGTCCAAATTGGTAAGCGGACGATAGATTCAATGCCAAAGGATCCTTGAGTAAGCACCTCTTTGAACTGGTTCATGCGGCATACGTATGGACCTATGAGGAAAAAGTCATTACGTGGGGATGAATACTATATCTTATTTATTGATGACTACTCTAGAATGTGTTGGATCGGGTTCATTAAACAAAAAGATCAAGCACTTGAAAAATTTCAGAGCTTCAAAGCATTGGCATAAAATGAATTAGATCTAAAAATCAAGTGTATTAGATATGATCGAGGAAAAAAATATTCATCAAATGAATTCTTTGAATTTTGTGAACAACATGGGATTAAAAGACAGTTCTCTGTAGCAGGCACTCCACGACAAAATGGTGTGGCAGAAAGAATGAATAGAACAATTTTTCAAATGGCTAGAGCTATGCTTGCTGATTCTAATGTTCCTGACATGTCCTGGAGTGAAGCAGCACATACAGCAGTTAACATTCTCAACAAGGCTCATGTTCGGGTAAATAGTGACAAAACTCCATATGACCTACGACCTTAGTGTTCTCCTTGTATGAAGCATTTTAGAAGTTTTTGGAAGTAAATGCTTTATCAAAAATAATGATGAAAAAAACTTGGCAAGTTTGAACCTAGATCGAGATGAAGAGATACTTCTTGGTTACTCATCTTCAAGAAAAGCATTCACATGTTACAATAAGAGACTTCAAAAGGTTGTTGAATGTATTGATGTTGTTATTGATGAGTCTCTTGCAGCTTCTAAAGAAGAAAAACAAACAACAAAAGAAGATGATAGCGACATATGGCCTTCTACATCAGATGGAAATGATATAGACGGTGGATCCAATGAAGAACCTGAAGATGATCTATCTGAAAAAGCTCCATCCAGATATGTTCAAAAGAATCATCCTGAATCTCAAATTTTGGGTGACAAGGAATCTGGTGTACGAACAAGGAGAACTCTTGTAGGATCTTCTAATCATTTGGCACTCATATCCACAATTGAACCACACAATGTTAATGAAGCTAGCAAATATGAATGTTGGAGGCAAGCCATGGATGAAGAACTTGTTCAAATTGAAAAGAATGACACTTGGGATTTGGTTCCAAGACCTCATGATAAAAATGTCATTGGAACTAAATGGATTTTCAAGAGCAAGTTAAATGAGAATGGGGAGGTTGTAAGAAACAAAGCTAGACTGGTTTGCAAAGGGTATACTCAACAAGAAGGTATAGACTTTGAAGAAACTTTTGCTCCTGTAGCTAGACTTGAATCCATCAGAATGTTTCTTGCTTTTTCAAGTTATCAACAAATCAAAGTTTATCAAATGGATGTTAAATCTGCTTTTCTTAATGGTGATCTAGAAGAAGAAGTATATATAGAACAACCAGAAGGATTCATTTTGGGAAATGATGCAAATCTTGTTTGTAAACTTAAAAAGGCTCTATATGGTCTCAAACAAGCTCCAAGGGCTTGGTATTATCGTCTTGACAAATATCTTCATCAACAAGGATTTTCAAAAGGGTCTGCTGATAGCAACTTATACACAAAAGTTGAAAATGACAAACTTTTGATTGTGGTTGTATATGTTGATGACATCATTTTTGGGAGTAACGAAGAATCTATGAGTCAAAAAATTTGCCTGCAGTCATACGAGCAAGAATTTGAAATGTCTCTACTTGGGGAACTAACATTCTTTCTTGGCTTGCAAGTGCATCAAGTGCAGAGATGGTATATTTCTATCACAAACAAAATATCTTAAGCAAATTCGAAGAAGTATGGCATGGAAGAATGCAAACTGTAAGTACACCAATGATAATAGGATGCGAGTCTCGTTCTAATGATGATTCTCCCACGGTGAATCAACCCCGAATCTGAGATCGATGATAGGAAAGTCTGATTTATCCTCTGAGGACTAGACCGGGACATTATGCATGCGGTTGGGATTGTAGGAAGATTCCAAGCTAATCCAAAAGAGTCTCATCTTGAGTCGTCAAAAGAATTTTCAAATATCTACAAGGAACTCAAGATTTTGGTCTATGGTATCCAAAGAATGCTAATCTTACTCTTCATGCTTACGACTTGATGCTGATTGGGCTCAGAAGTGTTGATGATCGGAAAAGCACTAGTCGGTGGTGCATTCTATATGGGACCCCAGGTTAGTATCTTGGTTCGAGCAAGAAGAAAAATTCTATTGCCTTATCAACGGTGAAACGAGTATGCTAGTGCTAGCATCTTGTTGCACTCAAACTCCTATGGATGATACCAAACCTTGCAAGATTTTCAAATCAAATGTGCATCTCCTATCTCCATTATGTGTGATAATACAAGTGCCATCGATAGTCTCAAAAGAAATCTGTTATGCATTCGAAGACCAAGCACATTCCCATCAAAGTATCATTTCTTACGTGAACAAGTGCTTGAACAAAGCGGTGAAGTTGGAGTATGTTTCCTCCAAAGAACAAGGATTCTTGATATCTTTACCAAACCTACTGCGAAGCGTTCGAGTATCTAAGACAGAAGGCTGAGGAGTGTTATCTGCGATCAAAAGAACAAATGCTGCATAATTTTTAGAAGATGGCTTGGGATACGCGGGTTTCTGAAACACGGTAGCGTATATACGCGAGTTCACACTTTACATAAAAGCCGCGTATGGTTGGTTGCGACAATTTTTAGTTGGTTCGACTCTCTTGAGCCCCAAGCTACATGTCAGCATTTGGTATCTCCAGTGGTGTTCAGTTCTCATAATTCTATTTCTAAATGTTTTTGATGAAGATGCCTTGATGATTTGTTGGTGAAAGTGTTAGGGATGCACAAAATAAGGGCGGGAGCCTTAGTCATATGAAAAGGATGCATGAATGCCTGCATTCGGGGGAGCATTAGCGTTGCGAGTATAATGCATTGTTGGCATTTTGATGGATTTGTTGAGGTCTTCTTGGTATTGGTCATGAAAAGTCATATTTGTATTTTTGATGAAAAGGTCATGTTGAGACCCTTGATGTAAAATCAGAATATTAGGTCATGTATGAACTTGTCAAATTTGTAAACCCACTTGGTTGGGTAGTCGAGTCAATTTTTTTTGTATACCCACTTGGTTGGAGTAGCTGAGATTGAAATGTGTAAACCCACTTGGTTGGGTACTTGAGTCTCATATGTAAATCCACTTGGTTGGATATTTGATGTAAGTATGAGTCTTTGGTGATAGGAAGAGTCATGTTCTTTATTGAAAAATTTGTTTGAAGATTCGGCATGAACTCGAGGGGAGCTTGGCCACTTCGGCACATATCGGATCTGCGAGATTACTTCTTCCACATCGAGGAGAACAGAGAATGTTGGTTTTTGATCCGTCCTTTGCCCTTGATCTCAAAGGGGGGAGAGTGACATGGTGTTGTGTTTGAATGAAGAGAAGATAGTGATGTCAAATATTTGGGAGAGTGACATATTTGGGGGAGTGACATGGTACCTATCTGTTGTGGTAACCAAACACCATCGTGGTTGCCATCAAGTCCAAAGGGGGAGATTGTTGGAAATATGATGCGAGTGTTGTCCTTGATGGCATACCCCATGTGTATGAAGATGAAGACATGCGGCTGACATGTGTTGTCCTTGATGGCAATCCACCTGATGAAGATTATGCTTGACTTGATGGACTTGGCAAAATGATGTATATCTGATATGATATGATGTTTGTTGACAATATGATGCGGAGTGTTGTCCTTGAAAGACAACTCACGCGATGAAGGAAATGCGATGAATCTACAGAGTGTGAAAGCAGAGGCAATGAAGAAAGGAATTCGACATGTGCTAATTCTATGATGAAAAAGAGTATGTCTCTAGGTATACGCGGATTGGCCTAGGGAAGTCGCGTATGCCCGCGGAAAAGAACGTGCCAAGTCGCGTATGGGCTAAAGCGCTCAAAAAGTGCAAAACCAAGGGTAACCACCATGGTATTGACCCATGGTATTGGGTAATGATCCGCCTAAATGACCCCGTCCGGGGTGGTTTTGGGCTCATGGTATTGTTTTGGCCCATGGTATTGAAAAAGGGGCCTCATGGTATTGAAAAAGGATAAACCTATATAAGGAGAACAAATTCATTGTGCATAACATGAGTGTGGGTGCAAGATGTACGAGCTTGAATGAATACTTCTCTCCGAAGTAGATACGAATGGAAAAGGTTACACTTGAAGATAAATCCGAATGTATGATGCACCAATGATGAAGAAGGGGATCTAGATCTGAAATGCACTTGTATCTACTAGATCGCTTATGGGAAGGCCTAGATACGCGAGTGAGGCGAACATCTGAGCGAACATGCACGTGCGAAGTGAAAGGGTAAATCTGGGCTGAATATCGATGCGAAGAAGTATCTTTTTGCTCTATAATGATTGAAGATCTATACGCTCTTAGCCGCGGAGGAAAGCGCGTATATACGCGCGACTTCGAGTGAAGATAAAAGCGCGTATGCGCAATGAAATACATACTGAGAGGTATCTGTTGGTTTATGTGAATAGAAGCGCGTATATATCTGCTTGACATCCAGTGAAGGAAGCGCGTATGCAAACTAGGGTTTGCTGAAAGCAAAGGGAGTATGAAATATCTGATCCGTTATCTTTATGTTTACTACTATCGATACGAGTTAATAAGTATACGTTGGTGATGTATGTTTGTGCTTAAAAATATGGAAAGGGTCCCGGATCTGAAAAATATGATGAAACGTGGCTGCAAAGTGTTGTTCTATTGAAGTTGTTGGATCCGGTGTGAAAATTGATGAAACGTGGTCCAAGGTGGTGCTTGAGGGTTGTAGCCAGCAGTGCGGGGGTTGTAGCTCCCTTCCGGGTGAAGGCTGGTAAACGAGAAGCGAGGTCGTAGCTCCCCTTCCAGGAGAGAAATTTGAGTAAACAAGTCAGTGGGGGTCGCTAGCTCCCTTCCAGGAGAGGCTGAGTATGAGCGCGGTGGGTGCACAACGTCTTTGTTCAAGTCTGTCCTTGACATATGTTGTAAGATGTTTTCTCTATAATAAAATATTGAAGGCTGAGCAACTGATGCGGTGGTTTTCTCCCGATTTGGGTTTCCACCTAAAAATCCTGGTGTTCATGTGTGATGCTTTGTGTGATGGTTTATTCTGTTCTTCTTTGCACATGTTCTGTTTATTGAACATCGATGAATGAATGATGGAATAATATAAGTGAAGATTTAAATCTCTGTGTATACGCTAGTTTCATAAAGGGGATCGCGTATATACGCTAGTTTCTTGCGAAGGAAAGTAGCGTATGGGTTTTAAGGAATGAAAAAAAGTAAAAAGATTTGATTATGCGATAAATCTTGATTCACTCTCGAGAAATTATTTTTCCCAACAATTGTTGGAAATATGATGCGAGAGTGTTGTCCTTGATGGCAACCCTATGTATGAAAGATGAAGACATGCGACTGTTGACATGTGTTGTCCTTGATGGCAAACCACCTGATGAAGTTATTCTTGACTTGATGGACCTGGTAAATGATGTAAATCTTATGTTTGTTGACAATATGATGCTGAGTGTTGTCCTTGAAAGGCAACCCACTTAATGAAGATGATAACAACTTACTTGATGAAGGTGTGCTTGAGAGAATATGTTTCTGATAAAGAAAATATGATGTTTCTACAGTATGTACAGAAGGCAATGAAGAAAGGAATTCAGAATGTGCTCAAAATATGATGAAAAGAGTATGTCTCTTTGTATACGCGGATCGGCCTAGGGGAAGTCGCGTATGCACGCGGAAAATAACGTTCCAAGTCGCGTATGGGCAAAAGCGCTCAAAAAGTGCAAAACCAGGGGTAACCACCATAGTATTGACCCATTGTATTGGGTAATGATCCGCCTAATTGACCCCGTCCAGGTTGTTTTGGGCTCATGGTATTGCTTTGGCCCATGGTATTGAAAAAGGGGCTCATGGTATTGAAAAAGGATAAACCTATATAAGGAGAAGAAATTCATTGTGCAAAACATGAATGTGGGTGCAAGATGTCTGAGCTTGAATGAATACTTCTCTCTGAAGTTGATCTGAATGGAAGGGTTACACTTGAAGACAAATCTGAAGGAATGATGCACCAATGATGAAGAAGGGGATCTAGATCTGAAAGGCACTTGTATCTACTAGATCTGCTTAAGGAAGGCCTAGATCTGTGATGAGGCGAACATCTGACTGAAGTGAAAAGGATAAATTTGAATTGAACATCTGATCTGATAAAGTATGCAGCTCTGTAATCATTGAAGATCTATACGCTACTTTGCCACGAAGGAAGCGCGTATACACGCGGCTTTCCTGAAGTAAAAGCGTGTATGCGCAATAAAATATACACTGAGGTATACGCTGGTTTGTGTGGACGGAAGCGCGTATATACGCGACATCAGTAAAGGGAAAGCGCGTATGCAAAGTAGGGTTTGCTGAAGCAAGGGGTATGAAATATCTGATATGTTCTGCTGTGTTTTTGCTATCTGATCTGTGTTGATATGTATCTGTCGGTGATGTATGTTTGTGCTTAAAAGAATGGAAAGGGTCCAGTTTGAAAATATGATGAAATGTGGCTTGCAAGTGTTGTTCTATTGAAGTTGTTGGATCCAGTGTGAAAATTTATGAAACGTGGTCCAAGGTGGTGCTGAAGGTTGTAGCCTTAAGTCAGGGGGTTGTAGCTCCCTTCCAGGTGAGGCTGGTAAACGAGATCAGGGGGCCGTAGCTCCCTTCCATGAGAGGCTGGTAAACGAGTCAGGGGGTCGTAGCTCCCTTCCAGGAGAGGCTGGTAAACGAGCGCAGGTGGGTGCCTGCGTGCTGGTCAAGTATGCGCCAACACATATGTTGTAAGATGTTTTCTCTATAATAAAATATTGAAGGCTGAGCAACTGCAGCGGTGGTTTTCTCCCGATTTGGGTTTCCACCTAAAAATCCTGGTGTTCATGTGTGATGCTTTGTGTGATGGTTTATTTTGTTCTTACTGCACATGTTTACTGTTTATTGAACATCTGATGAATGAATGATGGAATAATAGAAGTGAAGATTTAATGACATATCTAGATCTCTGTGTATACGCTAGTTTCATAAAGGGGATCCGCGTATATACGCTAGTTTACTGAAGGAAAGTAGCGTATGGGTTTTAAGGAATGAAAAAGTAAAAAAGAATTGATTATGCAGTAAATACTGATTCACCCCCCCCTCTCAGTATTTTTCCCAACAATTGGTATCAGAGCAGGTCCTTGTGCAGAAGCTTGATCGCTTAAAGGAGATTCGTCGCAATGGGAAGTCAAGAAGGAGTAATGTCTATAAAGCCACCTCTATTCAATGGAAGCAATCTGATATTCTGGAAGGTACGTACAAAAGCATATCTGCAAAGTCTTGGTGCGGATGTATGGGCAATCGTGGAAGAAGGTTATCAATACCCGGCAAGTATTCCTACTGATGCAGCAGAAAGGAAGAAGTATGAAACCAATGCCAAAGCAGTAAATGTCTTGCTAGGAAGCATGTCTGAATCAGAATTTGCTAAAGTGATGCAGCTACATTCGGCAAAAGACATATGGGACAAAATCATTCTAAGCTATGAAGGAGACACAAAGGTAAGAAGTGCAAAACTCCAAACTCTTAGAATTGAATATGAAAATTTGAAGATGCATAGTGATGAGAGTGTTGCCAGTTTCTTTCTTCGTCTGGATAATATTGTAAATCGAATGAGAAATTTGGGTGAAACCATAACTGATACTACTCTGGTGGAAAAGGTCTTAAGATCCTTGACTTCAAAATTTGACTCTAAAGTTTCAGCTATTGAAGAAAGGCAAGATCTGCAAGCGCTTACTATTGTTCAATTACATGGTACTCTGACTGCTTTTGAAATGAGACAAGGAGGTCCTTCTCAAATAAGAGAAGCTACTTTTAAGGCATCTACAAAAGGAAAGGAAAAGGAAGTTGTGAAAGAATCCAGCTATATATCCGATGAAGAAGAAGCAAATTTCGTGAGAAAGCTCCAACTAGGTACTGGAAGATTCAAAGGTAAGCTTCCCTTCAAATGCTTTGAGTGTGGAAAAGTTGGTCATTATGCTGCAAAATGTCCCTATAAAGGAAAAGAAGTAGTAAGAAGGAATAAGAACCGATCTAGCTCTAAGAAAAGTTACTATACTAATGAAGATAGTGATGGGTCATCTAATAGTGAGGAATAATGTGAAGAAGATCTTAGACTTCTCATGGCATTTGAACAAAAAGAAGAAAAGGATACTTTTATGGATGCTCTAGAGGAAAACGATTTTCTTGAAGAAAATAATCAACTCAAACTTCGCTTAGAAGAACAAAAGATAATCAGAGAGACCATTGAAAAACAGCTTGAAGAAGCAAAGAAACATATTAAAAAACTAGAATGTGAAGTGGTAAGTCAAAGAAAAGAAGTTGAGAAAGCAAAAACCTTGAATCTTAGATTTGCTAAAGGATCTGAAACCTTAGATGAGATCATCAAGGTACAACGTTATCCTCTTATAAAGACAGGTCTTGGATATACCAGAGAATCTTCTCAAACTTCAGCACCAAACTATCTAAAAGCAGTTACAGGGGGTTTACATCATTCAGTCACTCAGCAAGGGAATAAAGGATCTCTACAGGGAAAGCAGGACCATCTCAATTCAAGGTACACTAACAGGGATAGCTTTCAAAGACACTACAACCAACGGGTAAATTCAAATAGAAGATTCCATGATCGCAGAAATTTCTACTTCAATGGGCAATGTTTCACTTGTCACAATTTTGGTCATAAAGCTATTCAATGTGTTGCATATAAAACCATCATGACAAGAGAAGCAAGAAAGAAAAGGGTGGATACTGAACCAAAGAAGAATACCTATAACAATTTTTCTCCTCTTCAAATTGAAGTCGAATGTACTTATTGTAATAACTTTGGCCATGAAGAATCTGAATGCAGGAACAAGATCCAGCCAAAAGAACATGTTCCCTCAAGCTCTAAAGTGTGGAAAAAGAAAGAACCGCCAATTGAAAATTGTGGGATAGCATTATTTGCAGAAGGTGAAGAAAATCAATGGTACATCGATAGTGGGTGCTCAAGACACATGACAGGTGAAAAAAGAAAACTTCATACTTATAATGCTCTAGAAAAGGAAAAGAAAGTTACATTTGGAAATGATACTCCTGCTGTAATTAAAGGAAAAGGGTCAGTATTTCTAAAAGAAAAGGTGAAGGCTAAAGATGTCATGTATGTTGGTGGATTAAGGCATAACCTGTTAAGTGTTAGTCAAATGTGTGATCAAGGTGCAGAAGTGGTCTTCAGTTCCAAAGAATGTGTGGTTCGTGATCTTGATACAGGTAGAATCATTATAAAAGGAAGAAGAAATCCAAGCAACCTGTATGTACTAAACGGCATAGATCAATGTTACTTGAGAAAATCTTCAGAAAATTGGCTATGGCATAGAAGTCTGGGGCATCTGAGTTTCTCTCAAATCAACAAAGCATGCAGACTTCAAGCTGTTCGTGATCTTCCCAAGGTCAATCTTCCAGAAAGTATCATATGCAAATCTTGTCAATTTGGTAAGCAGACCAGAGTACGATTCAATGCCAAAGAAGGATCATCAAGTAAGCCTCTTGAACTCATTCATACTGACATCTGTGGACCTATGAGGAAAAATTCATTACATGGGGATGAGTACTATATCTTATTTATTGATGACTACTCTAGAATGTGTTGGATCGGGTTCATTAAACACAAAGATCAAGCATTTGAAAAATTTCAGAGCTTCAAAGCATTGGCAGAAAATGAATTAGATCTAAAAATCAAGTGTCTTAGATCTGATCGAGGAGGAGAATATTCATCAAATGAATCCTTTGAATTTTGTGAACAACATGGCATAAAAAGACAATTCTCTGTAGCAGGCACTCCACAACAAAATGGAGTAGCAGAAAGAATGAATAGAACAATTGTTCAAATGGCTAGAGCTATGCTAGCGGATTCTGGCATTTCTAACATGTTCTGGAGTGAAGCAGCATTTACAGCTATTAACATTCTCAACAAGGCTCATGTTCGGGTAAATAGTGACAAAACTCCATATGAACTCTGGTATGGTAATTCTCCCACTGTGAAGCATTTTAAAGTTTTTGGAAGTAAATGCTTTATCAAAAATAATGATGAAAAGCTTAGCAAGTTTGAACCTAGATCAGATGAAGGGATATTTCTTGGTTACACATCTTCAAGCAAAGCATACACATGTTACAATAAAAGGCTTCAAAAGGTTGTTGAATGTATTGATGTTGTTATTGATGAGTCTCCTGCAGCTCCTAAAGAAGAAAAACAAACAACAAAAGAAGATGATAGCGACATATGGCCTTCTACATCAGATAGAAATGATATAGACAATGGATCCAATGAAGAACCTGAAGATGATCTATCTGAAAAAGCTCCATCCAGATATGTTCAAAAGAATCATCCTGAATCTCAAATTTTGGGTGACAAGGAATCTGGTGTACGAACAAGGAGAACTCTTGTAGAATCTTCTAATCATTTGGCACTCATATCCACAATTGAACCACACAATGTCAATGAAGCTAGCAAATATGAATGTTGGAGGCAAGCCATGGATGAAGAACTTGTTCAAATTGAAAAGAATGATACTTGGGATTTGGTTCCAAGACCTCATGATAAAAATGTCATTGGAACTAAATGGATTTTCAAGAACAAGTTAAATGAGAATGGGGATGTTGTAAGAAACAAAGCTAGACTGGTTTGCAAAGGGTATACTCAACAAGAAGGTATAGACTTTGAAGAAACTTTCGCTCCTGTAGCTAGACTTGAAGCCATAAGAATGTTTCTTGCTTTTTCAAGTTATCAACACATCAAAGTTTATCAAATGGATGTTAAATCTTCTTTTCTTAATGGTGATCTTGAAGAAGAAGTATATATAGAACAACCAGAAGGATTCATTTTGGGAAATGATGCAAATCTTGTTTGTAGACTCAAAAAGGCTCTATATGGTCTCAAACAAGCTCCAAGGGCTTGGTATTATCGTCTTGACAAATATCTTCATCAACAAGGATTTTCAAAAGGGTCTGCTGATAGCAACTTATACACAAAATTTGAAAATGACAAGCTATTGATTGTGGTTGTATATGTTGATGACATCATTTTTGGGAGTAACGAAGAATCTGAGTCAAAAATTTGCCTCTGTCATGCAGCAAGAATTTGAAATGTCTCTACTTGGGGAACTAACATTCTTTCTTGGCTTGCAAGTGCATCAAGCTGCAGATGGTATATTTCTGTCACAAACAAAATATCTTAAGCAAATTCTGAAAAAGTATGGCATGGAAGAATGCAAACCTGTAAGTACACCAATGATAACCAGATGCAGTCTCAGTTCTAATGATGATTCTCCCACAGTGAATCAACCAGAATACAGATCGATGATAGGAAGTCTGCTTTATCTCACTGGGACTAGACCATACATCATGCATGCAGTTGGGATTGTAGGAAGATTCCAAGCTAATCCAAAAGAGTCTCATCTTTAGGCTGTCAAAAGAATTTTCAAATATCTACAAGGAACTCAAGATTTTGGTCTATGGTATCCGAAGAATGCTAATCTTACTGCTTCATGCTTACACTGATGATCGGAAAAGCACTAGTGGTGGTGCATTCTATATGGGACCCCAGTTAGTATCTTGGTTCAGCAAGAAGCAAAATTCTATTGCCTTATCAACATCTGAAGCAGAGTATGTAGCTGCCGCATCTTGTCGCACTCAACTCCTATGGATGATGCAAACCTTGCAAGATTTTCAAATCAAATGTGCAACTCCTATCTCCATTAAGTGTGACAATACAAGTGCCATCAGTATTTCAAAGAATCATGTTATGCATTGAAAGACCAAGCACATTCCCATCAAGTATCACTTCTTACGTGAACAAGTGCTTGAGCAAACAGTGAAGTTGGAGTATGTTCCCTCCAAAGAACAAATTGCTGATATTTTTACCAAACCTCTGCCCAGGGAAGCGTTCGAGTATCTAAGACAGAAGCTGGGAGTGTTATCTGCCAGTCAAAAGAACAAATCTGCATAATTTTAGAAGATGGCTTGAGATACGCGGATTTCTTGAAACACAGTCGCGTATACACGCGAGTTCATGCACAGAAAACTGCGTATGACTGATTGCTGACAATTTTTGGTTGGTTCAGCTCTCTTCAGCACAGCTGCAGTGCTGTTTGGTATCTCTGGTGATGTTCCAGTTCTCATAAATCTGTTTCTAATGTTTTGATGAAGATGCCTTGATGATTTGTTGGTGAAAATGTTCAGGATGCACAAACTAAGGGGGAGCCTTAGTCATATGAAAAGGATGCATGGATGCACAGATTCAGGGGGAGCATTAGCGTTGTTGAGTATAATGCATTGTTGGCATTATAATGGTTCTGTTATATGATCTCTCTTGAGGTCTTCTTGGTACTGGTCATGAAAAGTCATATTTGTATTTGTGATGAAAAGGTCATGTTGAGACCCTTGATGTAAAATCTGTAATATTCAGTCATGTATGAACTTGTCAAATTTGTAAACCCACTTGGTTGGGTAGCTGAGTCTTTTTTTTGTAAACCCACTTAGTTGGGTAGCTGAATTGAAATGTGTAAACCCACTTGGTTGGGTACTTGAGTCTCATATGTAAATCCACTTGGTTGGATATTTGATGTAAGTATGAGTCTTTGGTGATAGGAAGAGTCATGTCCTTTATTGAAAAATATGTTTGAAGATTCAGCATGAACTCAGGGGGAGCTTGGCCACTTTAGCACATATCAGATCTGCAGAATGCTTCTTCCACATGAGGCGAAAAGGGGGAGAATGTTGGTTTTTGATCCGCCCTTTGCCCTTGATGTCAAAGGGGGAGAGTGACATGGTGTTTGAATAAAGAGAAGATAATGATGTGACATATTTGGGAGAGTGACATAGTATCTATCTGCTGTGGTAACCAAACACCATCGTGGTTGCCATCAAGTCCAAAAGGGGAGATTGTTGGAAATATGATGCAGAGTGTTGTCCTTGATGGCAACCCACTAAATGAAGATGAAGACATGCGACTGTTGACATGTGTTGTCCTTGATGGCAAACCACCTGATGAAGTTATTCTTGACTTGATGGACCTGGTAAATGATGTAAATCTTATGTTTGTTGACAATATGATGCTGAGTGTTGTCCTTGAAAGGCAACCCACTTAATGAAGATGATAACAACTTACTTGATGAAGGTGTGCTTGAGAGAATATGTTTCTGATAAAGAAAATATGATGTTTCTACAGTATGTACAGAAGGCAATGAAGAAAGGAATTCAGAATGTGCTCAAAATATGATGAAAAGAGTATGTCTCTTTGTATACGCGGATCGGCCTAGGGGAAGTCGCGTATGCACGCGGAAAATAACGTGCCAAGTCGCGTATGGGCAAAAGCGCTCAAAAAGTGCAAAACCAGGGGTAACCACCATGGTATTGACCCATTGTATTGGGTAATGATCCGCCTAATTGACCCCGTCCAGGTAGTTTTGGGCTCATGGTATTGTTTTGGCCCATGGTATTGAAAAAGGGGCTCATGGTATTGAAAAGGGATAAACCTATATAAGGAGAACAAATTCATTGTGCATAACATGAGTGAGGGTGCAAGATGTCTGAGCTTGAATGAATACTTCTCTCTGAAGTATATCTGAATGGAAAGGGTTACACTTGAATGATAAATCTGAATGTATGATGCACCAATGATGAAGAAGGGAATCTAGATCTGAATTGCTCTTGTATTTGCTAGATCTGATTATGGAAGGCTTAGATCTGTGATGAGGCGAGCATCTAGGCGAACATCTGTCTGAAGCAAAAGGGTAGATCTGAACTGAATATCTGATCTGATGAAGTATGCTGCTCTGTAATAATTTAAGATCTATACGCTACTTAGCCGCGGAGGAAGCGCGTATATACGCGGCTTCAGCGAAGAGAAAGCGTGTATGCGCAATAAAATATACACTGAGGTATACGCTGGTTTGTGTGGACGGAAGAGCGTATATACGCGACATCAGTGAAGTGAAAGCGCGTATGCAAACTAGGGTTTGCTGAAGCAAAGGGTATGAAATATCTGATCTGTTCTGTTGTGTTTCTGCTATCTGATCTGTGTTGATAAGTATCTATTGGTGATGTATGTTTGTGCTTAAAAGAATGGAAAGGGTCCAGTTTGGAAATATGATGAAATGTGGCCTGCAAGTGGTGTTCTATTGAAGTTGTTGGATCCAGTGTGAAAATTGATGAAACGTGGTCCAAGGTGGTGTTGAAGGTTGTAGCCTTCAGTCAGGGGGTTGTAGCTCCCTTCCAGGTGAGGCTGGTAAACGAGATCGGGGGGTCGTAGCTCCCTTCCAGGAGAGGCTGGTAAACGAGTCAAGGGGTCGTAGCTCCCTTCCAGGAGAGGCTAGTAAACGAGCGCAGGTGGGTGCCTGCGTGCTGGTCAAGTCTGCGCCAGCACATATGTTGTAAGATGTTTTCTCTATAATAAAATATTGAAGGCCGAGCAACTGCAGCGGTGGTTTTCTCCCGATTTGGGTTTCCACCTAAAAATCCTGGTGTTCATGTGTGATGCTTTGTGTGATGGTTTATTCTGTTCTTACTGCACATGTTTACTGTTTATTAAACATCTGATGAATGAATGATGGAATAATAGAAGTGAACATTTAATGACATATCTAGATCTCTGTATACGCTAGTTTCATAAAGGGGAAAGATTTAATGACAGATCTAGATCTCTGTGTATACGCTAGTTTCATAAAGGGGATCTGCGTATATACGCTAGTTTACTGAAGGAAAGTAGCGTATGGGTTTTAAGGAATGAAAAAGTAAAAGGTTTTGATTATGCAGTAAATACTGATTCACCCCCCCCTCTCAGTATTTTTCCCAACACGAAATGGGGCTCATGAGGGCTTGCTGGAAAGCTCTCTGTGTCTACTTTCCGGCGCAACTGAAACCATCTCAATCTGAGGCCTGGAAGTCATCCAAAACTGTACCTGTGTGCAAAAACCCAGAAAATAGCAGATCGTCGATATGTATGCGTAATGTGCAAAGAGGCATTTTCCGCCAATTCTGAGGCGTAATGATCTCCAAATGCTCCTCGAAATCGCGCCGGAGACCTGCTCATGGAATTGGTGGCATCCACTTTGCATCATCCTCTTCCCTTGACAACTCATCAAACTGAAATGGCGAATTTATGAGTTTTTGGCCAAAAACCCAAAAAATGCCAAAAAACAAAAAGTTGCCGAAACAGGCCCAAAATTGGCATGTATGACCCTCAAGGGTCCATAGAAACATGCTCCGAAGTTGAGGCCAAAATATCAAGAGCTGATATGCTTTTCCCTTCCTTCCGCGCTAGGCGCTTCCCCTTAGCCTCCTTCACCTTCGTGCCGCTTAGTTTGCGCCGGGCAACCGATTCAAATTTTTGGAAGTGGTGTGTCCTCTCTTCCTTTGGAGTTTTAACCTCTATTGGCCCTCTCCAAGCTTCATTTCCAAATGCTTTTCTGTTAGCTCCTTCAAGCCAAGCCTCTTTTGTTTTCCTCAATTTCCGCTCAAGGAGGTATGAGAGGAAAGCCTCGAGCCGGGCTTGCTCTTCTCGCTCGCTTCTCCAAGGCTCTTTTAAGCCCGATGGTCCTAGGCCTCTTCCACCTAGGTTGGTCTTCCTCCTCTTCATCATCAAACTCACCAATGAGCTCTTCAATTCCGTCGCGCCTTTTTCCTCGCCTCTTTCTTATACTTAATCGCCCGTGCCTTGTTAAATGCAAGGTGGCACTATTTGTTGTTTCAAATCTCCAAGAACAGACGGCTGTAATTCGCCTTTGAATATCTTGCTCTAATGCCTCAATTTGCCCTTCCTTCTGGATTAAGATATTTTCAAGAAGGCGGGCTTCATTGTCACTATCATCGCTTTGGATAGGGATAATAGCTAATTCACCTCCATGCTTTGTACTTTCTCCAATTTTGCTTTTACCTTTGAAAGCCAATCTAGTGCTTTTCCTCCTTGGCATGCTAGAAGGTGTCTTTTTGGGCAATTTCCTCTTGCTAGGAACAATCTTTGTCACTGTTAAGGTGGCAGCCTTAGCTTGTTGTTCTTCATCAATGTCTTGTCCAATTTGTGGCTCAAGAGGTGTTTCAATTTCCTGCCCAACTTGTTGTTCTTCATCTTCTAACTGCTGTTCATCAATGTGTACCTGTTGCTGTTCATCTTGGACCTGCTGTCCTTCACTTTCTATTTGCTGCTGTCCCTCAATTTGTATCTGCTGTCCTTCATCATCTGCCTGCTGCCCTTCATCACCTATCTGCTGCTGTCCACTACCCTCTCCTTCTTGCTGCTTTTCACTGCCCTCTCCTTCCCCATGTTGACTTGGCTGTCCAGTAGTCATTCTGAGCCTTCTAGGTGTAGGCCTACTAGATAGAGGCACTGGGCGATGGACAGGCTGAGTAGGAGAAACATGGGCAGGAGGAACAGTGGCAAAATCTGGATGGCTGATGAATAAATCCCATGAAACCTCTTTCTTCTCCAGCTGGTATAGGAAGATAATCTTGATCAAAGAATGATGAAAAAGAGAAGGGATTTGCTGAGGTGGGGCCTTCTTTTGGATAGTGGATGCCATTTTCTCTATGATTTTGAACAAAAAGTGAGGGAGGTTTAGTTGCCTGCTTCTAGTAAAGTGCATCAATAAACGGACATGATAGGCATAAATTCGATCAAACCTCCCTTCACAAGTGAAATATTTCATTATGGCTTTCATAAGCGGAGCATAACTGTCAAGGAGATATGAAAAAGGGAAGATAGCAGTGACAACCTCTCTATGTTCGGGTTTGATGAAAGGTTTATAATCCTCTAAGTCAAGATGAGCTTGTTTAAACCATTTTTCGCCATGATATGGGATCTTGGTGGCCTTGGACACATACCTTGGAGAAATTTTGAAATCAAGATCCGCCACTTGGAAGTGTTTTTCTTTGAATCTCAGGGCGCACAAGTGTGTTAATGGCGAAAAACTCTTGACTTCTTCTATCTTCTGGCAGAAATCAAGGCAGCCTACTTCATGGAAATTGAAAAGCACAGATGGATGAGCATTAATCTCTTCTGTATAGATAGGCTCATATCTCTTATGTGGACCGCTCCTGTGGTCTTGCCTTGGAGGCATTATGACCTGAAAAAGCTTTGAAAGAGGAAAACTGCCTTCATTGTATGTAAAATGCCCTTCTGGATTGAAACTGTGTCAATATACTGCTTGGACAGAATGGACAATGAGATTTGGATGAAATGCAACAAGCTTTTGTAACACACAACTTCTGCTCCCTCTAAAACAGCCTTCTACTTTTGAGTGTACCTCAGCCAGGCAAAATTTTTCAATAGGGTACCATATGTAAAGATGAGACAAACTGCTGTGTAGATTTCCTGTATACAGTGTTAAGAAATCATTCTTCTTGTGAGTTTGTTAGAGGCCAATCAACATACTTGTATTTGTGTCTCCAAGACAAAACTCAAATATTAGAACCGTGCTCTTCAGAAAGTGGCCCTACTCACCCTTAGAATATCTCTGTCAACAGATTTCTATAGAAGAGACCATACAGTGAAAGAAAAAGGAGGCTTAGGTTAGGTGAAATATCAGTGCACAGTGTTTAGGAAAAACACCCTTTACTTGTGAATTTAAGGGATCAACCACCACATTTATATCTCTGTCTCCAATGTTAAAATTCAACCATAAAAAAAAATCTTGCCCTTCAGAAAGTGTCCCTACTCACCCTTAGAATATCTCTGTCAACAAATTCACAGTAGGAAATGATATAGTGAAAAAGAGGGGCAGACTGCTAGAAAGAGTTTGCTGTGAGAAAGTGCCAAAATCACCCTGTTCTTGAAGCCTTAGATGTCAACCAATAAACATGTATCTCTGTTTCAAGGTAGAATTTCAATGTTTAACAACCCTGCCTCGTATCAGTGTGCCAACTTTCAACAAATTTGCATATGTGAAATCAACCCTTAGTGTATTTAAACAGTTATTGACATAATCCTGAGCCAAGATGACAGATCTTGAAAGGCTTCCAAGTTTTCAGGCAGAGGTTATGTGAGTTTTATCCCTTCAAAACAATCAATGGCGCCTTACGAATGTAACCCTCTGGTTATGTTATAAAAACCTCTGCTTGGATGGATAGCAACTTTGTCAATAGCTTTGAACAATACAAGGCAGCCAACCAACAATACAGTGAATACTGTTTCTTTGTAAAAACAGCCTCTGTCCTATTGGAATACCAAAGTTCTGTTCTAACCCTTTCACTTCACACCACTGTTTTGATTTCAAACTTTGGTGTTTCTTAGCAATTTTTGAAATCGAGGGAGAAAAATGTGTGAGAATACCTCAAGATTTGATGAACATCCATTGGGGAGGGCTGGAGTAGCACCGGAGGTCTTCAAAGCATGCGCGGCACTCCTTCAGCAAAGAACGGCGCGCAGAATTATACCCGGGTGGCTTGTCGGGGCGCCCTGTACAGGCACGTCGCGCCACTGTACAGGCGCGTCGCGCATGAACTCACGGATAGTGTAAATGTGCTCCCAGGCGCGTCGCGCGGGCTTCCAGGCACGTCGCTCGGCGTTTAACAGTGTTCATCTCTGCAAATCGACCAGAAATTTGTTGTTTCGATGCTGAGGGCGGCGTGGAGCTTTGTTTTAAATTTTGAAAATGAACCTCTCACCCTCATACTTCAACCTTATTTCATTTCAAATCTTTTCAACGGTCACCTTAGTCTTTGAATGTGAAGTGAAGATCAGGTTTGGCTTTTGCAAGGCGTTTTTTGAAAAACCCTTTGATTTTTTAATAATTTCGGGGTATTCCATATCTGTATTGGAGATTAGCCATACTTTTGGACCGTGTCAATCACGGACCTACCTTTTATAAAAACCACAAAAGCTTTAAAAAAACCAGAACTCTGTTCTATGCATAGGTGTTTGAAAGGTGATTTCCAGCTTTGTTTCCTTGGGTGACATTTTAACATCGAACTTCTTGCTTTGAAAAATATTTCCATAACTCCTACATCATCTCTGTCATTGTTTTAAAGATGCCGGTAATATTTATGATGTATAACAACCCCTTTTAAAACTGTCAATGAAATACCTGAATACTGAGTTGTTTCTAAAGGACATGGCTTGTTTCATCAACTTGTTTTGACAGCCTTTGGCCTTTGACAGCTTCTCCAATCTTTAAATACAACAGGTGCCAAGTTTACTGACATAACTTGGATTTGGTTATGGTTTCTTGATTTCAAGAAGGCGCCCCTTTTTTCCAAAATAATTTCCTGCTTATAGGTACATTACCTATGATGTATCTGTCTTTTTGAATGATGAGAAAGATGCATTTGTTCCAAACTCCAAAACTGGCAATCTATCAAACCACTTCTTTGTCCATTTATGACATTGTATACCTATTCACCAAGTCCATCCTGGGAGCTAAACTTGAATAGCCTCCCACTGTTTGTGATGTATGTCTGAAAGGATAAACTGGTGAAGCAGGAACAGCAGGGTTCTTTGAAACCTAGTTATTATTTGACTTTCACCAGGGTATTTGACCTTTTGTAATGGAACCATTTGCAAAGGTCAACTTTGTCCACTGTTTTACCTTTTCTCCTTTGTAGGTGACACATTGTAGCTGATTCCTTTTCATGCTTGCCAAATTCTTCAAAACTGGATAATGACTTGTGATAAAATGTCCTGACTGTTCCCTGCTTTGCAGAAATGCCTCCTCTTTTTAAGCTCAATTTTGACAGAATCTTGTAGATGTCCTTTGATTGGATTTGTAATAGTGAAGTGCTTCATGGGTTTTGAGTGCTACCCAGAGCTAATAAAACTCATTTCCAGAAACTCTGTCTTAATCTGCTGATGGCTATATGATGTGCAGGCTTTGGCAAAAGCTCTTTTTGTACATGGTGTCAGTTCCTGCTTCCAGGTGATAAACAAGTTCCTTTTTGGATTGTAAGTGCTATATTCTAGCTTGCATCCCTTCATACCATATTTTCTATGTTTTACTCAAAAAGAGCTCCTTTAGACTTCTGGGCAGGTGATAGTGGAGTACTGTTTAACCCTTCCCTTTAAAGAAACTGCTCCTTTTTTTTTTTGGTATCAATGCATGCATATATTCAATATTGTCTCCTTTCCACTATAGGTACAGTTTGACAGACATTTTCATTTGAATAGGAAAACCAATACTTCTGAATCATAAACACTATCATTTACCTGGTGTAAATATCTTTTAGCTTTCTTCCTTTGTTTCTTTCCATTGTCTCTTAGATCAATCAGTCTTTAACAACATCCAATGCTTTGGCCATCTGCTCATAAATGGAGGAGGCTCTTCATCAGGTAAATTATCTGAAGGTTGTTTGACAAATCTGTTTGACACAGCTTTTCCCTGGATATGATGGTAAGCGAACCACTTGAAAAACATCAATACTAGCACCTCTGCTTGCAATCATCACTGTGCTTCAGAAAAACCCTAGCCAAAGTGACACTGTCTCCCTGCACTGCTCTGAGGGTGACTGGAATATCATTATTTTCTTTAGTCAACTTATGACAGATTTTTGAAAGATAATCTCTGTGACTATGGAGGTCAGCACCCTTTGAAAAACAAACAACTTTTCTTCTGCCTGTATAATGGCATGTTTTGTCAGTACCTTTTCAATTTGATCTTGTGGACAAGCAGGGTGCTTATGATTGGAATTTTTACTAATGACCTGCCTTTCTAAAGTTCAACAATTGATATGATTTGAAAGCTTCAAATGACCTCCTTTATCAGACCAAACTCTGTTTTCCTTTGAACTTGCATACTGCAGACTTTATTCTCTGTTATGATCATCATTCACACTCAGAAAAACCTGGAGTCTCTGTTTCATTTGTTCAGTAAAAGGCAAACCTGGACTTCTGCAACCTTTAAAGTCAATACTGGCCAGCGCCCTCTGCTTGTAGATGAAGGAGGCGCCCTAACCCTCTACTTGTAAATGAAGGAGGTTCTGGGCCATGCAAATTTACCAGTTTGCTGAAACAGTGGTGTCCTTTTCTTACTGTGATTTTCATGCTGGAAAGAACTGTAAGGTCCGGATGAGTGACTTCTTGCTTTGCAGCTTCATCTCAGGTTCATGCTACATTTAGAAGCAGCTGTTCTTCTAACTGTAGATTCAAGCATTTCCTCCTGAGATGAAGTTATATTTCCTGCCTTTGTAGAAACCATAAAACACCGTGAAGCACCTAATAGTCAGCTTGAGATTGGGGTTTATGCAGTGCTGAGATCTAGGGGATGTGAGTGGCGCGACTTAGAGCTGTTTGTCAATTTCATTTGCAAAGTGGGAGGTCAGTCATGGTAGGTCTGTTACAGATGGAGGCTTTTTGGCCTTTTGATGATTGCCAAGGGTAAAATGCCTTAAAGCACCACTTCCTAAAATAGGGGAGACTTTTGAAACAGATTTGGATTTGCCTTTTAAAGCTGATGGGCAGATCAGGGGGCTGAAGCCAGGTAGGAAAGGGATAATGAGGTTTTGATTTTGACATGGGTGTACTAAAAAGTAGAAAGGCGAAAAATTTTTTAGGAGGGTTTTCTAGATGACATATTGACATAAGGAAATTAGTTTCTAGAAAACTCAGCTGTAGATATAGTCATCACTAACATGTAAAAAAAAATAATGATGGCTAACAGTGGCTCCATTTGGGGAGGGCAGCTCCTTGTCAGGAGGTGTCCAGAATTCAGATTTTTGGCTTATGAAGACCAGTGCCTTATCCATTGGCACAAAATTTACCCTTCTCTTGATGTTATTTCTGAAAAATTGACAGCATGATTAACATCAATGATACTTCTACCTACCCCACTATCTTTCCTAACATTTTTTCTTCTCTTTGGCACATTTGAACTAGCAGCCTTTTGACAAAGTATATTTTTCTTTTTGCAAAATGAACCTATCTATTTCTACTCTTATATCTGCCGGGAGTTCAGATTAAGCTGATGAACTCCTTCATTTCTCTACCTAAAACTAGATCGACTGTCAAGATTAAGCAGTTTGACATGATTTCATTCTCTAATCTACAACATGAAATTTAAAAATGATCAAATCAGGATTAAGCAGTCTGATTTGTCATGCATTTGCGGCATAAAAGACAAGCTGCACACAAATGTTATTCTGCAATAAAAGGAAACTAGACAAGTGGGGCTAAGATGTACAATGTGTTTTTCATCCCTCGCTTCTCCCTTTGGTTCTGTTTTAGGCATGTGGAACCAGAATCTCTCCCTAATCTAAGCTCTGTGATAAGTCAATCTTACACAATGTTGACTATCTTGGCACTCACTAACTTATCAACAAATAAATTTAAACATGCTCAGCTATGATTAGGCTAGATAGCTGAACAAGACATTGAAGTACTAGTAGCGGCATTTAGACTTGCTCGCTTTCTGAAAGACTGTTTTTTGGAACATGGGGCCTTTGTTCTATCTTCACTTGCCCTCTTTTCCCTTTTTACTATTTTTGATTTTTCTATCTTTTCAATATTTCAAACAATGGTATGTACAATGAATGCAAGTGTCCCAAACTCAAAAATCTTGGAAATGACGGAATTTAAGCATCTTATCCTCGTAAGGATCTCCTCTCACCCTTGGCCCACTCAACTCTTGAAAAGAAAAATTTGGGAAATTTTCTCTCTCTAACATGACATAGGGATTCATGCAAGAATCTCTAAACAGCCAAGTATCTTCCCTTTGTACCTCTCTGAATATCTGATTTCCACTCCTTTCCTTACTGTATGCTTTCCTCAAGTAATGCATGTATTCTTGGTCATTCTTAAAATAGATAATGACATCATCAAGGTATGTACAGATGCAGAAATTTAAAACTGGGAACATGGCTTTCATGAACAGATTTCTGACATTGGGTGGTTTTGCAATTTTGAACTTGAAATCAGATCTACTTCCCGCAAACTTGAAAAAATCTTTAAGCTGTCTACTTTGCAAAGGAATCTTATGACCATGACCTAAAACATCATCTTGCAAACATACACGATTAAAAGCACCTTTAATTGGTAAATCATGGTCTTGAGTAGAAAAAACATAATCTCTGTTATAGGGATATGCAGTTTTATTCCTAAAATCAAAGCAGACTCTATGACCAGCTGTTTTATCCCTGATTATTTCATTTTGTTTCAGATTGTTGTGTTTTCTCTTGTAAAAACTGTTCTTTGAGGGGAAGGTAGTGACACAGTAATTTTTCTTGCTTTTTCTGTAGAAATTGGTATTCTGCATGAGATTTCTGATTTTGGCTTTTCTAAGTTCTTCATGAAAAGACAGAATATGAGCTAATTTCAGTAGTTCAGATATGCCAGGATTGCAACTATCATTCTTGCTCATGAGAAATTTATCTGGTCTTTTTTCAAGATTTTGAGCTGCTGAGGTTATAGTTAAAGCTTCATTTGCAGTAGGAGGGTCACATGATGGTAAATCTTTGAGGTATGGCAGAAACATTGAACTCCCTTGCTCCCGGGTTCCAAACAAGTTTATAATGTGTAGGTCTTCTAAAGCCTTCACCCGGAAGAAGTTTCCACAAGTCACTGCTGGTGTTTGACTAAAACTAGAGCAATTTGCTTGATAGTACATCAGAGTTTGTGCTTCTTGTTCTAATCCTACTTCAGAAAGGGAAAACTTACTTTCCTCAAGAAACAACTGCTCATGATCATGGTAGTTTTGAGTGTCTAGTTCATCATAGGGCACCAGGGATAGCTGATGTGGTGGACCTAAGTCTACATCAGTTTTATCTGACTCTTCCTCCGTGTTTTCATCAATATGCATAATGAAAGAGTTCAGGCCGGAACGCAAGGAACACATTGGAATGTTGTCTGGCCTATCTTGACTGCTAATCATGTATTTCATGTGTGATTCTCGGTAGATTATTCTGGTCTGGCCAAACACAGGAATGGTGGCATATGACATGTCCAGTTGGATATTCCCTTGGAGTTTGGCTCCCCAAGATCTGGATAGAAGCATCCCGTATTTGGGAGGAATGTCTGCCACTACTATATCCATGATTAAATGTTTCGCAGGTATTTGGGCCAGACTAAAACAAAGGTCTTTGATCAAACCCAGGCATTGGACTCTACTTGAATCAAATGAATACAAGTCTTTGTATGGTCTTGTGATTTCTAAGCCTAATCTTTCCATTACTACCTTCGGCATAAGATTATGCGAGGCGCCGAAGTCTAGCATGGCATTGTGGAGGATTTGGTCGTGGATGTTTAGGCTAATGTAAAATGGAAGAGTATTTCCTTCTTGGAATTTTCCCTCTATCTTTGGACCAAACAAAACTTCAGGAGTGTCATCAGCTAGATTAACAGTGTTTGCATCATTCTCTAGATTTAAGACTTTTAGTACTTGGGATTTATAAGAGTTTTGGGCAATGAGTTCAGTAAGAGGCATGGTGATCTTAATCTTGGCGATTTCGCCTTCAAAGCTGAAAGGTAGTTGAAGTTTAGATATGTTTTTTTCAGTTTTTTCAACCATGACCTTCTCTATGTTCTGAGTTTGTTGACCTTGTTTTGGAATTTTGTTTGCCATAGTTGTTTCGGTGACTTTTGTAGAAGTACCAGGAGTATCTGAGAGAGGACTAGTTTGGATAACTTTAGCTTTGCTTTGGTCAGTCTTCTCAACCTTGATTTTGTCACTGCTTGATGCTTTCTTGAGGATGGTATCTGGAGCTTTAGCAGTATCAGAGTTACCTTTCTTGACATTATCTTGGTTTCTTTTGCTTCTAAGGTCATATTTCCTGTGGGCTTCTACAATAGCATTTTGAAACTCTATGGCGGGGTCATCGGGATCTTCATAGTTGGTTTCATCTCGATCAGGAGAAAAAAACGCTTGTTCTTCTTTGGTGAGGTACACCTCACTCTCATTGTCAGACCCTATGAGGTTTAAATGATGTTCATCAAGAGGTTCAGAGTCCCTATCATCTTCTTCCACATAGTTTTGAATGAATGGTGGCCTAATCTGTTGGTCATTTTCTCTTGGTCTGTTTTGGGGTTGTTCCCTCCTAAAGTTCTGGTTCCGGTTTCTGTTTGGAGGGTTTGGCTGGTTATCCCTAACAGGAGCCTTTTCATTGATCTTTTCCCACATTTTAGCCATGGATTTGACTAAGTCATCTATTCGGGGATCGAGGGAAGGTGATGAAGTGGAGACCTCATCTCTATATGTGACCTTTCTTTCTAATCTAGTTCTAGCTCTTTTTTCAGCTAAATTGGCATCTGCTTTTATGGCTATTTGTTGCATTTCCTCTAAAGTAGGGGGATCCTTGTCTCTCAGATGATATGTCATGTCCGGATCAAAACCCTTAGGGAATTTTTCCAAGGCTAAACCAAGTGGGGGTTTGAAATGAGGTGGGAGGGAGTTATATACACTGTTGAACCTAGTACAGTAAGCTTGGACACTTTCCCCATTTTCCCGTTTTAGGTTGTTATATTCTGACAGGATTTGAATGGGGTTTCTTCGGATTTCCCACCTATTTATGAAAACTTGATGTAGTTCTGGGATATCATGGATACTGTTTGGAGCTAAGCTTTTGAACCATGCTTTAGGTTCACCACCAAGACTTTGGGCGAATATTCTCATTCTGACAGTCTTGTCTTGTACCTCTAGGTATTCATAAGCATCATTCATCCTAATTATATGCTATTGAGGTGTGGTGGTGTCTTCTCCAGTAAAGTGTGGGATTTTGTCTTGATATTTGTTTGGGAGAGGAGCTAAAGGCGGTGGCAACACCAAAGGTGCGTACCAGGCTGCCATGACTGGAGCTAGTGGATGATGTACAAGATGAGGATTAGTAGGCTGAAATGAAGTGGTTTGAACAGTGGTGGTTTGACCAGGTGTGGCGGATGAACTTGGACTGTTGATCTGGTTTTGAGCAGATCTGGGATGATAGGAGCCAAACTGATAAAGAAGCTGGAAATCAGGAGGAGTGGTAGGTGAAGCTTCTCTACTAGGACTCTGTGGTGTGTCTAGGGGTTCAAGATCGTCAAAGTATATCTTACTATATGATTTGCTTCTGGGAAGAGTTTGTGATGACTCTAATTCAAAAGGTGAATCTAGTAGGATAGTGCGATGTTTAGGTACAGATCTTGCTCTACGGATGGATCTACCAGTAGCTAGATGATCAGTTTCAGAAGCTTGCCACAGAATATTTTCTGGGTCATCTACTATGATAGGGGGATTTGGGTCTGGATGAGATCTGGTGTTGATTCTTCGTGAAGCCAGATTTTAGATCCAGAGTTTAGAGAGAATGGTAATGGTGAATGTTCTGGATGAGTGGTTTTTCTAAAGCTTTACTAAGGCGAAGGATGGTCAAAAATAAAAGGAATGGATTAGTGGAGTCGCCAGGTGGAAATGGGTTGTTTTTGTGAAGATAGCTATGGTCCACCACCGGTAACTAATCTGGAAATGTTTTTGGATTTTCTGAGTTTTATGCGCAGCCTATGGTTTAAAGTATCCTAGAATTGTTTCAACACTTTGCTAGGGTGATGAGAACAAAAAGAGTTTACTATAGATGGGTCTATGGACTTCTTGCTTGTTTATGGTATCTAAAGGACCAAAGAGTCTATAAGAGTTTGCTAGACTATCATGTACTTAGTGTCCCACCATCTCCCGCTATGTTTAGTGAGCGATGGGATAGGTCTATCAGATAGTAGCCTGGAGCTTGGTAAAATAGTAAGGCTTACTAGAAGTTAGTGGAGTCGCCAGGTGGATTGTCAGTTTGTTTTGAGATATACTTGTATGGTCCACCACCAATAATGTCAAAAACCAATCTAAGGGAGTGTTTTGGGGTTTTTTTGAGTTTTATGCGCCTACAAGGTTTGGAAGAGTTTTCTATAACTGACTCATCATTTTGCTAAGATGGTGAAAGAGCTATTTTCTACTCTTCAGACAATATCTAAATTTACTAAGCTTGATTGAGACTTTAGGATTTACTAAGGTGTACTTAGATTGTCACTAACTCGGAAGGTCCTACTGTGAGTGTCACTATGTTAGTGAGCAGTGGGATAAGTCAATCAGATAGTATTCTTTAAGGTCTCTTAAGGTCTAGGGAATCTAAGTTTTTTGTTACTCAGAGTCCCACCGTGATCGCTATTATGTTAGGGTCCCATGATTTGGCCGATTGGTGAGCCAAATGACGATGTAACATCAAACCAAGCTTTGGAGCCCAAGGACCTAGCCTTCCTGGACTCAGAGAGGGCTCTCTCTATTATATGCGAAAGATATCGGTGTGTTTGCTTATGGTATTCTGATATTAGGCTAGTTATGAAGTATGTTTTTAGTTTTTTGATTTTTTAAGTTTGTGAGGGACAAAACTGATCAAATACATAAACTGGATAACAAGATGTAGATAAATTGGGCTATGGGGTCAAACAGGTCAAGGAAGCTATGAGGTAATGATGTAAGGCTGCTGTAGGGCCGATTTGATTCACGGTAGAAGGGATCTTTGGGCAAAATGGGTTAAATGGACAACAAGTTGGTGAAAGACAAAGGGATTTCAAGTGTAACTAGTTGATAGCATACATAAACATTTTATAGCAAGCCATTAATCATGTTAAATGTAACTATGAGCTAATTAATACATAGAAATCAAACATTCCAGCCATACATAGAGGTATAAGACCCTCTAACTTCGGGAAATGGCTATCAGACTTTGGGGAAAACACATAAGACAAACTAACAACTCATAAACTACGTCGGAACACCTAAACATAGTCTCTAAGTCATTGGGCACTTTGACAAACAAGATTTCATAGTTTTAGGCAAAGGGCTAGATCGGGACTAGGCCTCCTTGGTTCAACAAGATGATCAACAAATCAGTCAAAGAGAAAGTTTTATGGACAGAACTATGGACAACTTATAGGTAGGCAGGGCACACCATACATCCTACTCAATATGCATAGAACTTGTAAATAAAACTAGAAAACATTATCCTTAGGTTACTAAAGAGCAGTTAAGAATTCTTTAGCATAACAAAGGAAGAAGAAAACATCAAGCTATGAAGATTCAGGAATTTTGAGGTGCCTCCATGGGCATATCTCAAAACTAATATCTACTGATCTATAGCAGCAAGAAGCATGGATTATGAATGAAAACTAGAAGACAAAAAACATAGCAAGAAAAACTATACCATTCTACCATGTCATGGAATCCATCACCAATCCTTCATCATTCCTCAAAAGCATCCAAGAGGCAGTCCAAAAATCATAACACAAGTGTATTCTTCAAAGCTCATATGACCAATGTATTAATTCTTCTCTCAAGTTCGGCCTCTGATTTACAATGAAACCCATGGAATAAATAGGCTTGAGGGAGGAAAACCTCATGGAGCAACTAGCTATCCCATTGGCCAAGTCAAAATATCTAAACTTGTCCTTGAGGCTTTGCAAAGCCCAAGGCACAAAATATCCCATAAAATATCTAAAAAACTGCTAAAACGGAAATTATATTGACTTTACATCATTTCCCAAGGATAAAAATAGCTTAACGCACATTTGGGAAAAGCAGATTTTTGAGGTTCAAAAATTACAAAAATACTTCATATTTATGCCTGAAAAAGGTCCTCTGACTTGCTGGATGCAATTGGCAGCCTTCCCGATGTCGAAATGGGGCTCATGAGGGCTTGCTGGAAAGCTCTCTGTGTCTACTTTCCGGCGCAACTGAAACCATCTCAATATTAGGCCTGGAAGTCATCCAAAACTGTACCTGTGTGCAAAAACCCAGAAAATAGCAGACTGCTGATATGGCGGGCAGAATGTGCAAAAAGAGGGCATTTTCTGCCAATTTGAGGGGGCGAATGATCTCCAAATGCTCTGAAAATCGCTGGAGACCTGCTCATGGAATTATGGCATCCATCGGTATCATCCTCCTCCTTTGACAACCCCTCAAACTGAAAAGGCGAAATTATGAGTTTTCGACAAAAAACCCAAAAAATGCCAAAAAACAAAAAGTTGTCGAAAAAGGCCCAAAATTGGCATGCATGACCCTCAAGGGTCCATAGCAACATGCTCCGAAGCTGAGGCCAAAATATCAAGGGCTGATATGCTTTTCCCTTCTTTCCGTGCTAGGCGCTTCCCCTTTACCTTCTTCAATTTCTCTTGTGCTGCCTTTAGTTTGCGTCGAGCAAACTGATTCAGCTTTTGGAAGTGGTGTGTCCTCTTCCTCTGCAGTTCTAAATCTCTATTGGCCCTCTCAAGCTTCATTTCCAAATGTTTGTTAGCTCCTTCAAGCCAAGCCTCTTTGTTTTCCTCAATTTCCTGCTCAAGGAGTGTAGTGAGAGGAAAGGCTTGGAGCTGGGCTTGCTCTTCTGCTCTCTGCTTCTCCACGGCTCTTTTAAGCCTGATGGTCCTAGGCCTCTTCCGCCTAGGTTGGTCTTCCTCCTCTTCATCATCAAACTCACCAATGAGCTCTTCAATTCTTGCTTGCACCTTTTCTGCCTCTTTCTTATACTTAATCGCCCGTGCCTCATGAACAGCTGTGTGCACATTCATTTGTTTGTTTTCAATCTCCAAGAAATGATTGAAATTCCTTGCCCTTTGAAGATCTTGCTCTAATGCATCAATTTTCCCTTCCTTATGAATTAAGAGATTTTCAAGAAGGCGGGCCTCATTGTCACTATCATCGCTTTGGATCGGGATAATAGCTAATTCACCTCCACGCTTTGTACTTTCCCCAACTTTGCTTTTGCCTTTGAAAGCCAATCTGGCGCTTTTCCTCCTTGGCTTTCCTCCTCGGCATGCTAGAAGGTGTCGGCATGCTAGAAGGTGCCTTTTTTTGGGCAATTTCCTCAAGTAGGAACAATTCTTGTCATCATGAGTATGTTTTGGTTTTTGTTGTTTTGCATCATCAGTCTTATCTAATTGTACCAAGAGGTGTTTTCTATTTTCACTGCCCCACCAACCTACGAGTCGATAGGATGTGCTGGCTTGACAGATGGTGGGTCGGTGTCACGTTCATCTTGGACTATCCCCTGAGTTCACTTTCTATTTGCCGTCCTCAATTTGTATCTCCGTCGCTCGTCCTTCATCATCTCCGCCCGCCGCCCCCTGTCCCTCATCTCTAATCTGCTGCTGTCCACTACCCTCTCCTTCTTGCTGCTTTTCACTGCCCTCTCCTTCCCCCTGTTGACTTGACTGTCCAGTAGTCATTTTGAGTTTTCTAGGTGTAGGCCTACTAGACAGAGGCACTGGGCGATGGACAGGCTGAGTAGGAGAAATATGGGCAGGAGGAACAGTGGCAAAATCTGGATGGCTGATGAATAGATCCCATGAAACCTCTTTCTTCTCCAGCTGGTATAGGAAGATAATCTTGATCAAAGAATGATGAAAAAGGGAAGGGATTTGTAGAGGTGGGGCCTTCTTCTGGACAGTAGATGCCATCTTCTCTATGCTCTTGAACAAAAAGTAAGGGAGGTTTAGTTGCCCGCTTCTAGTAAAATGCATCAATAATCGGACATGGTAGGCATAAATTCGATCAAACCTCCCTTCACAAGTGAAATATTTCATTATGAATTTCATAAGAGGAGCATAGCTGTCAAGGAGATATGAAAAAGGGAAAATAGCAGTGACAACCTTTCTATGTTCAGGCTTGATGAAAGGCTTGTAATCCTCTAAGTCAAGATGAGCTTGTTTAAACCATTTTTTGCCATGATAGGGGATCTTGGTGGCCTTGGACACATACCTTGGAGAAATTTTGAAATCAAGATCCGCCACTTGGAAGTGTTTTTCTTTGAATCTCAGGGCGCACAAGTGTGTTAATGGTGAAAAACTCTTGACTTCTTCTATCTTTTGGGAAAAATCAAGGCAGCCTACTTCATGGAAGTTGAAAAGTACAGATGGGTGAGCATTAATCTCTTCTGTAGAGATGGGCTCATATCTCTTATGTGGACCGCTCCTGTGGTCTTGCCTTGGAGGCATTTTTAATCAATAAAATGCTGAAAAGGAAATCGCTCTGATCGTGTGTAAAAATGCCCTGCTGGATTGAAACTGGTCACTATACTGCTTGGACAGAATGGACAATGAGATTTGGATAAAATGCAACAAGCTTTTGTAACACACAACTTCTGCTCTCTTTAAAACAACCTTCTACTTTTGAGTGTACCTCAGCCAGGCAAAATTTTTCAATAGGGTACCATATGTAAAGATGAGACAAACTGCTGTGTAGATTTCCTGTATATAGTGTTAAGAAATCATTCTTCTTGTGAGTTTGTTAGAGGCCAATCAACACTTGTATTTGTGTCTTCAAAACAAAACTCAAATATTAAAACCCTGCTCTTTCGGAAGCACTTACCACTCCTTAGAATATCTCTGTCAACAGATTTCTATAGTAGGAGATGACACAGTGAAAAGAAGGGCAGACTGCTTTTTTGGGAGAAGTTGCTGTGAGAAGTGCTAAAACCACCCTGTTCTGTGAAAGTTTAGATGTCAACCAATAAACATGTATCTCTGCTTCAAGGTAGAATTTCAGTCATTTACAACTCTACCTTGTATAAGTGTTCCACCAGTCCACTAATCTTGCATCTCTTGCAAACCACCATACATATGTTTAGACAGTCAATACACAGGACTGGAGCAAAAATGACAGAGTTTATAAGATTACAAAGCTTTTGGCATAAACTATGTGAGTTTTCTTTTTCAAAACAAATATGTCAAAACCCCTTTTACTGAATGTACTTCACTGTTTTAATAATGTGGCAATGTCTTGAGGACAGTGTGAAAAGTTTCTCTCTTTAGACCTAAACCCTGTCTTTCTATAACAAAGACTTCCTCTGCAGCTTCAAACTGTAAATTTCTGCCTGATCAAGAAACTTCTCTCCTACTAAACTTCACTGTTTCTTTATGTATGTCACTTTATTTAAACAAAAACATGCTCATGAAGTTTACCTTGGTGTGTTTCTTTAGTCAAATTTACAATTTGAGTAGAGGTAATAGGGTTTCTAAAGCTATAGAAGTTTGAACAAAGGATGTAGGAGTTTGCTCTTCAGAAAGTAATCAAGGCTTCTTTCACTTATGGAAATATCAGTTCTTGGAGGAATATCTTTATGCCCTCTGGAAACCATTTGAAAACGATCCTTTGAAGAACAGAGAACAGTCACAGATTTATCACCTTGGAAAATTTCGAAGGTTTCAAAGGCAAATTTCAAAATACCTCTGTGAAATCGTTGGAAGATCTTTGGAGAGGCTTGGAGTAGCACCGGAGGTCCTCCAATTTGTGCGCGGTACTCTTTAATGTCAGCACGGCGCGCAAAATCAGACCCGGGTGGCCTGTCGGGTCGGCCTGTCGGGTGGTCGGGCGCCCGGTACAGGCACGTCGCGCCACTGTACAGGCGCGTCGCGCATGAACTGACGGGCAGTGTAAAAGTGCTCCCAGGCACGTCGCGCGGGCTTCCAGGCGCGTCGATCGGCGTTTAACAGTGCGCAACTCTACAAATCGACCCGAAATGCCTTGCTTTGATGTTAGGGGGCAGGGAGCTCTGTTTGAATTTTGAAAATGACACTTTCGCTCTCATACTTCAACCTTTAACCTCTTATTTCAAATTCTCCAACGGTCACTTGGTCTTTAAAGGTAAAGTGACAATTTGTTAGCCTTTTTTGAAGGGTTTCACAGTCCTTCTGATCTTTTTAATAACCTCGGTGTATTCCATATTTGCGTTGGAGATTTTCCACACTTTGGACCGTGTCAATCACGGACTTGCCTTTTATAAAAACAACAATGGCTTAAAAAACCCAAAATTTTGTCTCACTTTTGCACAGGTGTTAGAAAAGGGACTTACATCTTTGTCTCTTGTGTGACACCTTGACATTGAACTTCGAACTTTGAAAAATAACTCTAAAGCTTCCACATCATTTCTGCCACTGTGTTTTAATAATACTGGTCATATATATGAGATAGAGCAACCCCTCTTTTAAAATAGTCAAGAGAATACTTGAGTTCTGACTTGTTTCTGAGAGGACAGGGTTTTGTAAACCTGTTTTTACAGTCTCAGTTTTTTAAACAGCTGTCTCAACCTTTTCTCTAATGCAAGTGTCCAGATTGCTGACCTAATTTGGATTTGATTGTGGCTTTTTATATTAGGAAGGCGCCCCTTTTTTTCCAAAATAGTTTCCTGCTTGTAGGTACATTACCTATGATGTATCTGTCTTTTTTGAATGATGAGAAAGATGCATTTGTTTCAAACTCCCAAAACTGACAATCTATCAAACCACTTCTTTGTCCATTTATAACATTGTATACCTATTCACCATGTTCATCCTGGGAGCTAAACCTGAAATGCCTCTCATTGTTTGTGAAGTATATCTGAAAGAATAAACTGGTGGAGTAGGAACAACAGGGTTCTTTGAAACACAGTCATCACTTGATTTGATTGGTGCATTTGACCTGTTGTAATGGAGCCATTGTCAAAGCTTAACTCTGCCCAGTGTTTTACCTTTTCTCTTTTGCAGGTGACACATTGTAGCTGATTTCTTTTCATGCTTGTCGAATTCTTCAAAACTGGATGATGACTTGTGATAAAATGTCCTGACTGTTCCCTTCTTTGCAGAAATGTCTCCTCCTTTTAAGCTCGGTTTGACAGAGTCCTGTAGATGTCTTTTGATTGGATTTGTAATAGTGAAGTGCTTCATGGGTTTTGAGTGCTGCCCAGAGCTAATAAAAATCATTCCCAGAAACTCTGTCTTAATCTGCTGATGGCTATATGATGATCAGGCTTTGGCAAAAGCTCTTTTTGTACATGGTGTGAGTCCCTGCTTCCAGGTGATACACAAGTTCCTTTTGGGTTGTAAGTGTTATATTCTAGCTTGCATCCCTTCATACCATATTTTCTCTGTTTTACTCAAAAAGAGCTCCTTTAGACTTAATGGCCGGTGATAGTGGGGTACTGTTTAACCCTTCCCCTTAAAGAAAATGCTCCTTTTTGGTATCAATGCATGCATATATTCAATATTGTCTCCTTTCCACTATGATGTATATTTTGAAAGACATTTTCATATGAATAGGAAGATTAATATTTTTGAATTAGAAACATTATCTTTGACCTGTGTAATGACTTCTATTTTCCTTCTTTGTATCCTTCCACTGCACCTTTCTGACTAATCAGTCTTCAACAATATCCAAGGCTTTGGCCATCTGCTCATACATGGAGGAGGCTCTTCATCAGGTAAAGTATCCGAAGGTTGCTTGACAAATCTGTTTGACACAGCTTTTCCCTTTGGATGTGATGGAAAGTAAACCACTTGAAAAACATCAATACTAGCATTTCTACTTGCAATCATCACTGTGTTTTGTGAAAACCCTAGCTGTGCGGGACACTCGTCTCCTGCATTGTCGGTGGTGATCAAAATATCATCATTTTCTTTGGTCATCTAATGACAAATTACTTGAAAGATAGTCTCTGTGACTATGGAGGTCAGTGCCTTTTGAAAAACAAAGATCTTTCTTTCTGCCTAGGTGATGACATGATCTGTCAGTATCTCTTCAATTTGATCTTGTGGACAAGCAGGCTGCTTATGATTGGAATTTTTACTAATGACATGCCTTTCTAAAGTTTAACAATTGATATGTTTTGAAGCTTCAAATGACCTCCTTTATCAGACCAAACTCTGTTTTCCTTTGAACTTGCATACTGCAGACTTTATTCTCTGTTATGATCATCACTCATACTCAGAAAAACCTAGAATCTCTGTTTCACTGTTCAGTAAACAACCAACCCGGGACTTTGGGCAATCTTCAAAGCTTCACGATGTTGGGCTTCCGTTTGTGGATGGAGGCGCCTAACCTCTCTGTAAATAATATGTCTTTGGCCATGATAATTCTTCTGTACTTTGTCAGATAAAGGATGTCGTGATTTTCTGCGTCGTGGAAAGAACCGTACACTGGATGAGCAGACTTTGTTTTGCAAATTTTCCATTTCTGTGCTCATGATACGAGTTGTACTGCTCCTCCAATCGTAGGTTCAAGCACGTTACCTCGAGATGAAATTGTATTTTCGTTGCGTAATACATAAACATTGTGAAGCATTGCACACCGCCCTTAAGCCTCAGTTTAGTGCAAAGGCTGTGAGACCTAGGGATATAAGTGGCGCGACTTAGAGCTGTTTGTCAATTTCATTTGCAGAGTGGGAGGTCAGTTACGGTTGGTCTGTAACAGATGGAGGCTTTTTGGCTTTTCGATGATCGCCAAGGGTAAAATGTCTTAAAGCGCCACTTCCTAACATAGGGGAGACTTTTGAAACAGATTTGTATTTGCCTTTTAAAGCTGATGGGCAGACCAGTAATGCTGAAGCTAGATAGGATAGTGGTAAATGGATTTTGACTTTGACATGGGCGGACTGAAAAGTAGAAAGGCGAAAAAAATTTTTAGGGGGGTTTTCTAGATGAAAAGTTGACATAAGGAAATCAGCTTCTAGAAAACTCGGTTATAGATATAGTCATCACTAACATGTAAAAAAAAATACTGATGGCTAACAGTTCCTCTACACTGTCAGGACAAGCACTCCATTGATTTGACTCCCAACGCACCACCACCTGATGTTGCCATACATCCTGCAACTACACATACAGAATCCAAACATGTACTGTCTAAGGCTGATAAAGAAACCAAATTTACTAAATGCATCCTGTTACACCATTTTTTGGTCATCTAACCTACTATCGTTAGATGGACCCAAGTACACCACATAAGACCAATTTTACCCTAAGTAAAATTGCTGTCACTATGTAAAATAACTTAATAAAACACATTTATTAGGTTGTTTATGGTCTAAACAGGAAACCCCAAAAGGAAATATTAAACAAACCTATATTTGTTTGATTTTCCTGGTCATGTTTAACCCAAAACAAAGAAATTAATTAGATAACTCTTTATTTATCTTATTATTTTCTAGGAATAATTATTTAAATCTTATTTAAATAATATTCCTTGTTAAATATGACTAAATCACCCATAAATAATTAAATAAATCATTATTTATTTGATTATCCTTCAACCACTTCTTTAAAATGATAAATAAATCATTTATTTATTTATTATTCACAAATAAAGGGATTTGACCCAAGTCAAATACCTTTTCCCTCCAACAAATATAATAAAATATTCCATAAAAGGTGGATCTAGATTTGGTTAACGTTATTTTGATCATGCACCAAGATCTAGAATGACCCAATATTTTGTTATAAATAGGAGGGTTTTTCCTACCATTCTTCACCTTTTGTTGCCTATTAGATCACTCTGGATCTATGCACTTGGTCACATTCTACATTATTTGCTGTGTGAGCTCCCTTTGAGTTCTATCTTTGTCTGGGTTTTCTACACCAACAAGAGAGAGAGATTCTAGATCTGAAGTGCTGAGGACTTCCAAGAACCCATCCCATTGAGGAGAATTGGATACACCTTCTTGTTTTCCTCTCAGGTGCCCTTAATAAAAAAATTCTTTCAAAAAACATTGTTCTTGTCTTGTCTATTGGATGTATGGAGCAAACCCTTAATTTTACTGCTTAATGTCTTTCTATGCATAGATCTGGTTTTTTGCAGCACTTGTCTTGATCAGTTAACTGCAGATCTGAAGATATTGGCAGCCACATTTGATGTTAGGGGCTATAAGTTGGTGCGAGAGCAAGTGTATTTTTTCGTACGCTGACAAAAGATCTATACTAACACATCCGTAACACTCCGCCTCTCAAATGCACTTGCCTCATCTCATGGAGGATCTCAATGAAATTGGGACCATTGCTTCCTAAGGAGGGAGGAATGATCCAGGTGGATATCGGTGGCCACCCACCTATTCCATTTGGACCAGCACCATCAATTCTTGCAGCTTTTCACATTCAGCACAACTTACTATTTTTAGCAGTTTTTCGGGTCCTGAACTTCCGGAGCCATTTTGAGGCCCTAAACGATGTTTTTTGGGCATCGTTTTACTAGCGAATTTCATGGAATGAAATTCGTCCTGAAAGTTGTGGTCCTCGGACAGAGCTTTCTAATGATGTATCATGTGCGTCAAACGGAGATCGGATGCCAAAGTTACACCCCTGGGAAGTTGAAAAACTACCAATTTGAATTGGGACCCGGTTTTTCCATAAGCCAGCTTTTTCCATCTCCTAGGGTTAGGGTTTTGGTTGTTTAGGATTTCCCATTGTTTCTAAATAATAAATAGGCCCTCGAGCCTCATTGTAACTCAGTTCAGAGGCCCGTAGCCGCCACATCTCTTCTCAAAGATAGCTACCAGCGCCCTAGCTAGTTTTATTTCCATTCTGTCTGTAAGCAAATTTCAGTTCTTTGATATTAATGAAATGAAGTGTTATTTCCGCTGCACCTTCGTATTTATGGTTATATGTTTATTCTCATAAGGCTCGATAACAACCAGGATCATTATACATATCCTTATCATGGTTGTTAGTGTGAACTCCTTTATTGTTATTTTTGTACCTTTATAACCCCATATTGTTATTATTTTTCCCTTACATTATTATTGTTAGCTCGGCTAGATAAAAATTATGGCCCCATGGACTCCTATATATAGAAAGGAGGTTTTGTAAATTGGATCATCCAAGAATTGTTAATTTATGTAATGTATAGGAGGTTTCCCCCTCGAAGTGGCTCATTTCTAAGGCGTTGATATCTCTTTTCTTCTATTTCTGGAGCTGGTTACCCAACATTTGGTATCAGAGGTTTGGATTCTAGGGTTTCACGTTTCCAAAATTGTGTCATCATGTGAATTGCCATAAAATTTTTTCACAAAGGTTCGAAGCTGAAATTGTTAAAGTGAGAAGTCAAATTTCGAGGGAACAATACAGTAATCTCAGAGCTTGGTTCGCAATATTTAGAGAGGATTCCGGAAGTTAGGCTTTTACATGTCTTCAATTTAAAATCTAAATGTGTCATCATGAATTTTCGCTATAACGATTTTTCTACGAGGGTTACGAGCCGAAATTTTCAAGGCATCGAGCTAAAATGCCGGGAACCTCCTGTAAAAATTTTAGATCTTGGTTTGCAATATTTTGGGATATATGATCTATGGAATGTAGGATTGTTTCAGGCTCTCAAATTTCATCTCAAAGAGGTGATCGTGGGAAAAAAATCATAACTCTCCCTTTGAGCATTGGATTGGGATTCTATAAAAAGTGGCCACAAGTACATGGAATTTAGTTTTTTTTATATAAATTTCAGAGTCGAAGGAGGAAGCAGTGACACGTGGCAAGTCATACAAGTTCGCTCGACGAAACAATCTGGCTACTCAGTCAATCGTAGGAGATTGCACAACTTTATCTTCGGAATCCAAATCAAAGCCTCAATTGAGTAACCAAAGAAGATCACAGTTACCAAGGCCTAATTTCGAGATATTTAAGATCCAATACTACATAGATAATTCACGCTGTAATATCGATTCCTCAAAATCAAGAAAGCGGTATGTATTTTTTTAAATTGCATAAGTCTGGTTTGAAGAATCAAGTTGAATTGATTCCAAGGGAATAGTGTAGAATATATATCAGTATTGTATTCTAAAATGGCCCCTAAAAAGAATTCAACACCCATTAAGCCTTCAAAGGCTCTACTATGACTCATGAAGATGAAGAATTGCAACATGATCTATCAAAATTACAAGAGCAAGTGCAACAAATTTCACTCTCGCAAAAAGCAACAAAAAATGAAATGGAAGTTTTGAAGAAAGGAGTGGAAGTGAAGATGGACGGTTTGAAGAAAGGCATGGAAGCTAAGATGGATGGCGTGGAAGTGAAGATGGATGGTGTGAAGAAAGGCGTGGAAGCTAAGATAGAAGGACACAGCTAAGATCGATGAAAAATGGAAAACATGAAGAATGATCTAAAAGCATACATGGAAGGCTTGATGACAAGCTTAAAACAAGAAACGATTCCTAATGGAGGAAATATAGTAGAAGAACCTCATGATGAGAACAAAATAATTGTTAATCGTGATTTCATAACCTCTAATGTTGGTGGGAAGAACCACCATATTCCAAAAATGGATATGAGGAAGTTTGATGGAAAGGATCCTGTAACATGGATACTACAGATGGAGCAATATTTTGATCTCCATAATGTGCAAAACACACAAAAGGTACGCATTGCAACTTTACATTTAGAACAAAATACATTCGTATGGTATCAATGGCTTTGCTCCCGTAAAAAAATTGTCACTTGGTCAATTTTTATGGAGGAAATGATAGCACATTATGAGGATACAAAGAGCAACACCTTCTTTAGCCAATTGATAAATCTCAAACAAAAGGGTTTAGTGGAGGAGCACATTGAGGACTTCCAAAAATTGAATATAAGGGTAATTGATATTTCAGAGGAACACAGGATTGATCTCTTCATAGGTACTTTAAAGGATAACATCCAACATGAAGTTCGCGTTTTGGAACCTGATTCATTGGAGAAGGCATTCAGGCTGGCAAGAAAAATTGAATGTAAAATTATGGCGACAAGGAAGCCTACCACTCACTTCTATAAAGAAGGAAGTGTTGCTACGCCTAGATTTCCACAACCTACAAGGTTGACACCACAACAATTGGAAGAAAAAAGAGCAAAAGGGCTTTGCTACAGTTGTGATAGCAAATACACTAAAGGTCATAAGTGTGTCGAGAAGAAATTATTTTACATAGATTGTGAAGAGGAAGAAGAAAATGAACAAGAATATTCAAAAGAAGAGGGTATACACCACAAACCAACCCTAGAAGAGGAAGAAATGAGTCCGACCATATTGTGTAATGCATTGGCAGGAATTACCACTCCTCAAACTCTCAAGATAGAAGGACATATCAAGAAGAAAAAGGTAATAGTGTTGATTGATTCAGGTAGTACCCATAATTTTATTCATTGTAAGGTAGCCAAGAAATTGAATTGTTTCCTATACCCAGCACCAGAATGTCAAGTGATGGTTGCAAATGGAGGAACTATAAATTGCTCTGGAAAATGCCATAATATCAAGCTAACCATGGGGGAATATGTATTGAATAGTCCGATGCTTTCAATTCCTATGGGAGGTGCTGATGTTGTACTAGGAGTACAATGGTTACAATCTTTGGGGACGGTAGCTTTTAATTTTCAAGAACTTTTCTTGAAATTTTTTTCAGAAGGAAAGGAAGTCGAATTACGGGGTATTGAAGGGAAGCCGAGAAGGATAATAAGCTCTAATGTAATGACAAAGCTTCTAAAGAAAGAACAACGAGGCATAATTGCACAATTATGCTCACTAGAAGTTCCGACATCAAAATCATCTATTTCTGCAGATCTCCAACAAGTCTTGGACAATCATTCCAAGGTGTTTGAAACTCCCAAAGGACTCCCACCTATTCGTGATCATGATCATGCTATTCATTTCATTCCAGGAAGTGTTCCTCCAAACATCAGGCCTTATAGATATCCTTACTTCCAAAAGAGCGAAATTGAACGTATGATTGCAGAAATGTTAGAGGCGGGTATAATTCAACCTAGTCAAAGTTCTTTCTCTGCTCCCGTAGTATTGGTACACAAGAAGGATGGATCATGGCGAATTTGTCCGGATTATAGGGAGCTCAATAAGCTCACCATTAAAGATAAATTTCCCATTCCTGTGATTTATGAATTATTGGATGAATTACATGGAGCAATTTATTTTACCAAGTTGGATCTTCGTTCAGGATATCATCAAATTAGAATGAAGACTGAAGATATTCCAAAAACAACATTTCGAACTCATGAGGGTCATTATGAATTTTTGGTCATGCCTTTGGCCTTACCAATGCACCTTCTACATTTCAAGGGTTGATGAATTCCATTTTCAAACCCTTCCTTAGAAAATTTGTGCTAGTATTTTTTTATGATATACTAATCTACAACAGGTCTTGGAAGGATCATGTTCAACATGTTGACAGGGTGCTCAAACTATTGGAAGAGAAACAATTATATGAAAAAACATACAAATGTTCTTTGGAGTACAAGAGGTGGAATATTTGGGTCATATTGTATCTCACGAGGGTGTTAAGGTAGACCCTAACAAAATTAAAGCCATTAAGGAATGGAAAGTCCCCACAACCATAAACTAGTTGTGTGGATTTCTCGGGTTAACATGGTATTATCGCAAGTTTTTTAAGAATTATGGGAGAATAGCAGCACCTCTAACAACATTATTGAAGAAATATGCATTTTCATGGACTCTTGAAGCAACTAAGGCATTTGAACATCTTAAAGAGGCAATGTGCCTAGCACCAGTCTTAGCTATGCCAGACTTCACAAAAACCTTTATTGTGGAATGTGATGCCTTAGGAAATGGAATTGGTGTTGTTTTAATGAAATAAGGAAGACCCATTGCTTTTGAAAGTAGTTCAATCAAAGGAAAGTATTTACAAAAGGCTATTTATGAGAAGGAAATTTTGGAAATACTACATGCACTAAATAAATGGAGACCTTACCTAATGGGAAGACACTTGAAGGTAAAAACTGATCATGATA